>OZ007578.1:10752482-10967188 GCA_963931925.1 Onchidella celtica | reverse complement strand
AAACTGTGTACTTGCTTGTGAAATATCCATGTCAAATTGACCTACCTATAAATTTCAGAGAGTCAAATAAGGGAGAAAGTTCAATGCATAATTTCATTATCTGTTTTCTGATCACAGATTTTCTCTGGTCAAGATTTTGGATATTATCAACTTGATATCTTAGAATGCTAGTAATTTTTTCGTGGTTCAATATTCATGTTGAGCTGTGCTACGACTTAGATTTAGGTAGAACGCGTGACGTTATGTTTTATCCACTTTGGTCTAGAGAGTAAGGCCAGTGTGACATCACACTAATTATAATGTCACACCGACCTCTGTCCCTGGCCTTTGACGTCATAGCATCGGCAATGTTAGATTTGTTATGAAGTGCAGAAATTCCAAAGACTTTTTTTTACTAAATCTGGGACAGAAACTTTCTGTTTCTCCACTATAAAATTCTAATGTTAGACAGTAAAAGTTTGGATAAGAGCACTTTGATGCCATGAGATTTACAAATAATAAACAATGTAGTTCATAAAAATGTCATGTCTGAAGTGTTGGCTACTGAAATAATAATGTTCACACAGGAGGGAAACGGCCATCCTGCAGCTAATCGATTCTGCTATTGGTCGGAATGGTACTGGAAATCATGTATTCGTACAGCAATAAGAGATTGTATCCATATGTTAAGGCATCGGCGGTTTTGGCAGGTTTTCTTTTGGCGTCGTTTTGATATTGATGATTTTGGTGGTATGTTTTTTGTTGTTTTTTTTTCACCAAATTCTCGACTCGATTACATCTGCTTGTCTTTTCAAAAACTGTGATGGTTAAAATTTGAATAAAACGAACATTTTGTCTAGCAAAAAACTTGGTTCGTTGTGTTTGCATTATATATAAAACTAGCCAACCCCATCAAGATAAATCTTGCAAAATTTCCTTGTATTACATGTTACACCACAATTCTTGCAGAATACACAGATGTGATAAGTTGACTTTCGGCCGGCAATGAGTAAATGTTGACGTAGAGCGCAATTTCTTCAATGAAACCTTAAAATGGCGAACCATGTCTTGAAATAGATCTAAACTATGCCGAAACAATGAAAAATGAAACGTGGAAGCCTGAACATTTCTTAATTCTAATATAGCCGTTAATTTCGCATTGATAATATGCTGTTGTGCAAAGTTTGAAGCCTGAGTGTGATGCGGTTCCTGAGCCTTAGGTGACCAAAGTTTCGAGTTACCAAAAATATATATATAGACTAGATGACCTACCGGGCATTGCCCGGAATAAACAATCATGTGCCCCCCCCCCTCCCTCTCTCTCTCATATAATAAAAGTAATAAACTACAGTCTTGCTTCAGAACTCATGCGCACCACAACACTACGCACCAAACTGAACGCTTGATACGGTTACTTTTTATGACATGCACGGTACTATATCTTAAGAAACAAACGTGCAAAAATACAGATGTTACATAGCAATACACATTGGTTATATTTTTAAAATACATGCTTGGAGTAAACAACTTTTAATTATAGCCACCATCTTCCTTATCTCAATTGCCACCTTCCTGCCAAATTTCAGGCCTGAACAGTTTATAGTTTTGTCAGTTAGTCATGCCAAAGGTTGCGAGTCACTGAAATATAGTATAGATGCACAGAGTACATATTAAAAGACGTACAATGGAACTGAGATATGAGCTAGTTCGCTCTAAATTTTGCAAGCTGTATTACTTATTTTATACTGTTCTCTATGACTGTCCCACAAGCATATCATGACCAGTCGAAGACTAAAATTTTATCCCCCAAAGAAAGTCAATGTTGACCTGGTATAAACTGAATTTGGTGGAAATCTATCCAATTTTCCTCAGAACATAAGAACCTTCCACCATTAAGGGGTGTCGTGTTCAAATTGGGCAAAATCTCACAACAGCATCACGCAAATAACAGTGGCAAAAAGTTTATCTTCATTTTGTACACATAAAGCGTCCCTATTTTACACTGAACCGATCTACTCCATCAACACTGCATGGACAAATGGTATGTCAAAGATCTATACGCAAAGACAGGGCAGTTGGGGCAGGAGGGAAAGGATATTTATGTGTTCCTGGCACGCCACAGGGCGGCGATTCTTTAGAAGACGTAAAAAATGGCCTACGTTAGAAACCCAAATAGAGAAAATGCTGAGCTAGAAATACTGATAAAATAACACAATTTTGAAATTGCCAGTTTGACTTATTTTTCTCACGAAAACAATATTCTTTCTCCTACCTTCAAACAATGATGTAAATGATTCTGACCCTCTTATCTTACCCCTCCCTATATGAAAACATGTAATTTTCAACTGAATATTGAAGTCTAGTATGGCATATCAAGATCTCTGTTGTACTAAATGTGTGTCAGCCAAATGATATGTACAAATCTCTAGCCTCTGACAATAAACCTTCGACCCTCCAAACAATTTTTCCGTGTTAAAAACTTTAACACTCAATTCCCCGCCACTGAATTTGTATAAAATGTTCATTTAAAGTTCATCAAGATCAGAAAATACAATTTGACCTATTTAAGCCTTCGGGACATTTTGTTATGAAGAAAACGTTGTGGTGATCGATGGGTTAAACAAATGTTGCACAAAATCTGACATCATTCGACATCCGGGTAATGACGTCATGTTCCTTCCTGTCAATCTATAAAACGGGGGACAACCTACTGCAGTGCCACTAGATGCTACTCACTTTGCCCGACACTACATCCGGTAAGTTCTACACATTTTGTAATAACGAAGTATTTCGGTAGGGACACTTAGAGCCCGGGTTGTTTGTTTGATCAAAATTGACAAAAATTATATTTCTTGTACGGAAGAGTTTCTCCTCAATCTTTCACTGTAATCATTTGGAAACTGTCCCTACTGAAACACTTCCGTGCAGTAATACGAATGAAAACACTGAGAAAACATATCCCTGATAAATACAAATCTAATTATAGCAACTATATTTTATATCGGATCTCAATGGCCGTACAAAATTGTCTTCAGAAACGACACATGAACTGAATGGTCAAACAGAAAGTGTTCTTCAGAGTTCTTCAGTATTGTTAGATTTAAGCGCTGCCTTTGACACAATTGACCACAATATTTTGCTAGATCGGCTCTGTCACACCTTTGGCTTTTCGGGTACTGTCATGGAATGGTTCAGTTCTTACCTTAGAGGTCGAACACAGTGTGTATCTGTCAATGGTCAAACATCTAGTGTGTTCACATTGAAGTTTGGGGTACCCCAGGGCTCTGTACTGGGACCCATTTTGTACACTCTGTATACAACACCTTTAAGTTCCATCATTAAGGCACATGATATCTTTTACCACATGTATGCAGATGATACACAACTTTACCAATCTGTTCCTCCATCTGACATTGAAACACTCATAAAAAAGTTTGAAGTTTGTATTAGAGATGTTAAAAACTGGATGATTACAAACAAGCTTCAATTGAATGATGACAAGACAGAATGTCTTATGTTTACCGCCAAGAGTAATGAACTTGTAACACCAAAACGCATTGTCATCGGTAATGAATCTATTGCATTTAGCGAGAAAGCTAAAAATCTAGGGGTATACTTTGATAACAATCTCTCCATGGATGTACATATAAATTACCTTTGTAGACAAGTGTATCTTGAATTGAGGAGAATCTCTGCCATGTCACAATTCTTAAGAGAGTCATCAAAGAGAATCTTAGTCTCCTCCTTTGTTTTATCAAGACTGGATTACTGTAATGCACTCATGGTTAATTTACCAACTATAACTTTAGGAAAACTTCAAAGATGCCAAAATAATGCAGCTAGATTAGTGATGAAGAAGAAAAAACGTGACCATGTAACACCAATGCTAGCCCATCTCCACTGGCTGCCGATAAGATCAAGAATAGCCTAAAAAATTGCTGTATTGTGCCATAAATCTCTTCATAATAATGCACCATCATACCTGTCCAGCCTGATTCCAAAATATGTCCCACCACGTTCCCTTAGATCGGGTGATCAAAATTTGTTAACTCTCACCAGACCATTGAAGAAAGTAGGGGAGAGATCTTTTAACCATTCAGGTCCTAAAATATGGAACAACCTACCCCAAGAAATCAGAAACATCGAGTCAGAATCAGAGTTTAAGGCAGCCTTAAAGACACACTTGTTTAAACTGGCCCACCAATCCCCATCCATCTAATATCGACAAAATGATCTTCTGATTGTATGACGGTATACATTTGTTCATTTGATGTAACATGCTTTGTGTTTTTCCTGTGCTTATAAGACTGATTGTGCATATATGTGTTTATAAAATGTACAGCGCCTTGAGCCGAATCAGGGATAAGGTGCTATATAAATGATCTCTATTATTATTATTATTATTACTTTCAAAGTTTCTAAGAATAAATACGGCCAGCTTTTCTAAATTCTCTAAATTAATGACACCTTGACTTACTGGTATTTTACGGGATTCAGTTGCTCTTGTTTGAATGTTAATGAATGTTAATGAATGTTAATTAAAATATTAATGAATTAATATATTACAATCATTATCAAGAGCATCGATTTATGACAAAATCCATGTGTGTCTATAAAGAATATCGCTCCATTAATATTAATATAATAGTAGCTTCTCCGATTGATAATGCAGTTTGTATCCGTGACGTCTTCATCTTTGCATCAAAGTACTACTGTATAACTGTTCTAGGACACAATCGTTAGGCCATAGATGTAGAACACTAAGTAGATCGTGTCCCCAGTCGGTGAAAAGTGACTCATGCATGGGTGGTGGCGGCCATATTGTTAGGCCTTGTTTCGCTCAGCGGTTCGCAAGGCGCGACACAGAAGACTTGCATAGTTCTGGCCGACGAATCGTCCCCCGCACCCTTCTCCATCCACGCCCACCCTTTTAAGACAACAACAACAACAAAATACAATTCTCCGAGAAGACAGAAACACAAATGAACAAAAACTGGAAAGAAAAAGAAAAAAAGGAGGAAATATTCGGCCTGAAAAGGAAAGACCTTTCCACTGAATACTACACTCAACAAGAAGTAGTTTATAATTATACTCCTTGAGGCAAATGACAGCATCAACAACAACATCATTATAACGCTATATCATTAATTTTCTTATACTCTTTCAAGATTGAGTAGACACACGCGTTATCAAACATTATAACTGTAATTGGTACATGTATTAGTAAATGCACGCTGGGGAAATACGTCATACGGAATTTTGCACTTCACTACATAATTTTTATTTGTGGTACGGACTTTACAGAATACAGTTTTTGGGAATCAAATCGTGAATAAAAGATGCGTCTCTCCTAATATAATATGATCAGTAATTGCGCGCATAAATTAGTAACCTTGGAATTATGCAAATTACCCCCCCCCCCAAAAAACCACATATACACACATAATTATTCCACCCCCTCCCCCTCTGTCTCTGTCTCTGTCTTTCTCTCTCTCTCTCTCTCTCTCTCTCTCTCTCTCTCTCTCTCTCTCTCTCTCTCTCTCTCTCTCTCTCTCTCTCTCTCTCTCTCTCTCTCTCTCTCTCTCTCATAGTTAAGTATGTAAACAGTGTGCACTTATCCTCTCACTACCACTGAGTTTACAGCACCCAAACTAAACTGTCCCTACCAATAACCTTATGACCCCAAGACTAAACGTTATGGCGGGCATCCTCCGTGACGGTTCAGCGGCCGCGGATAATTTTCTTTTAGGGGGGGGCGGGGGGGGGTGGGATCTAGTTGTTTTACTACATCTATGTATTAGATCAATGTCACCAGTGGCGCAGTTTAAAACGCTCTAAAGACTTCAATAACATAAAATAAAAATTTTTTAAAACGTGGCATATTGTCAGTATGATATTTTAGTAGCAGATAAATATTAAACGAACGGCTTTTTGTCTAAATGAAATTCATAATGTTGATAAAAGTTTCCCCAATTTTCCACTCCAACAGTTTTCTTTCACCATTTATCTGGAAAACACATCATAAATTTCAGTTGACGTTTCAATAATTGTATCTGTGTATAATGAATGATTCATCAATGTAAACATTATGACGTAATCCTCAGCCATGTCACCGTTCATGATGTTGTCCATTCTGCTGATGACGTTCTGATCTTTGTCATCATGGAGGAAATCCCCAGAGGGAAACTGGGCAGGGATCTTGCTTACAACATCAAGAACAACACTTACATAGAGTTTAATCTAACACGGGTGTCGGAACCAGATCATGAGAGAGTTTGGTGGGACAAGTTAGCTCATGATATCAGGGCCTCCTAGATTTACATCTCAGTTAAAAATGACAATTGGGATGAGATTCGCTGTTTGAGCAGGTACAGGTGTCGACAAGAAAACTAAATGATACGAATAGGATATATCCCATTACGGGAGTGTTATTTTTATACCAAATTCTGTCTTGCATCATTCACGAGCGTTTGCGTCTCTCAAATTTGTCACTGAAGTTATGATTTATATTGAAATTAGCAAATAATTTATACCACGACTTTCTGTGAGTCAATATATAATGTAGGACACATAGGAAAATTGTTCCATTGGGGAATTTTGCATTTGAATGCCAGGGGGGAAACTGTATGGTTCTTGTGTTCTAGGTTTTCATAGTACATTGATCAGATCTGAGTTTTCCCAACTCCTCTTTCCCCTGTGAAGTCAGAATTCTGTACCGACACCAAACCAAGCACTGTATTTTCCTACAGTTACATTACTTATCACAGATTTAAAAATCTGATTGAAATTGTTGCTTACACATCTAATTCTGTATTTCTCTTTATCTCTATGGCTTACATTTGTATATAAAATTTATCCTCTGTTTTGTAGTATGAATGAATTTGTTACCTTGTACAATGATAGAATTTCCTGTAGTTTAAACTGTAGACTTGCTATGACAACCCACAGATTAGTCAAAATAATAAGAACAACATCAACTAAAAAGTATGTACACGTCATCGCTTCATCTCCATGCTTCAGTCATCTCTTTTCATTCGTAGTTGTTTATTTATCAGTTCATTTCATCATCGATATTATTATTATTTTATTCATCTCTTTAAATTCTCTTCACTTTTATATCTATTGTTAACCCTTCCCTGAAACTGTGAAAAGCTGGGACGTCTCAGAACAGTTTTGTACAATTCATCGTTTCATCTCTTAGCTTCATATTTCTCTCTTCATGGTTATCTATTTCATCATCTGTTTAACATTATTTATTCTTTTCTTCTAATTCCCTCCACTTTTTTCCTGCTCCTCACCATTTTCTTCTTTCTGTACGGCTGCCCAACCCAGACATCACATCTGTCTGTTGGTCAACAGTCTTACAAGTTCAGGGTTTTGTATTATAAAGTTTGTTTCATTTGCCAGCTTGATCCTTGTGTTTTTCTATTGCAATACAACAACAACAACAACAACAAAATTAGCTTGCCCTGTGGTATATTTGTTTAATATGACAAAGGTCCGAGAGATCGAAAATGTATATATTACATTTCGTTAAATGTTCATTTCAATTTCTTTCAATAGATGTTTCTTTTATTTTATTGCTTGTTGT
Organism: Onchidella celtica; assembly: GCA_963931925.1. Taxonomy (NCBI): domain Eukaryota; kingdom Metazoa; phylum Mollusca; class Gastropoda; order Systellommatophora; family Onchidiidae; genus Onchidella; species Onchidella celtica. The sequence continues at coordinate 10,959,618 of OZ007578.1, read as the reverse complement.
CAATATGGTGTTTTACAAAATATAACTTGATTATCTTTTGCCACTTTGTTGAATTGCTAGAATGTTAAATCAACCGACTCCCTATGCATGACTGAAAGTTTTAATGTGAAAAGTATGGTAGATAGGTGGAAAATTTCTTGCTGTTTAAATAACAACTTCTCTGTGTTTGTAAAATTGTAAGTTCACTATGAATAAATTGTTAGTGCTAGAATGTCCTGCTGTATAAATGAATTCACTTGACTTGTGTATGACTGTAAAATTGCTATGACAAACTTGTGACAATGATGTTCAGATCTCTTGTGTATTTTGTTGACGTCATATACAAGTTTTGTAGTAACGACATTTTCTGCCATCATCAATATTTATAAGAAAAAAGAATCTCTTAAATGCTTGAATGACCGAGAGTGTAAAACTTTCTCCCCCTCCCCCTTATCACTCCCTCCCTCCACCTCACGCCCCCCCCCCAATAAAAACAACAACAAAAAAAAAGAAAACCAGCCGACCGGCGCTGCACTGTGGCGACGACGTGCCTGCTCCAGTTGTAACTGGGTGCAATGACACAAAGGCAAATTTCCCAAATGGGATTAAAGTAGTATATGAATACAAATACAAATACAAATAAGTTGAGATAATTTCATAGTTATATTAAACAATTGGGCATGAACTTGTATTGAAACCATATGAAAAGTTGTCTTTACCACTGTAATCATTTATTTATCAATCATTTGTATGTAATATTTTAATACAAAGTTATTCAATTATATTTTTGATTAGTTGGTGATATTTTTGAATTTATAGTTCATCACGTTGTTGATTAATGATTGGGGTGTGTGATGAGGTAATGGAGTATGTGCAGGAGGGGGGGGAAGTGGAGGGAAGGCTGGGTATGTGTGCGTGCACGGGGCCTTGTTTAGTTTATTAGATGGAAGATGTTTGGTTGGAGGAGGAGGGCAGAAACTGCATAAAATGTGGAATGTGAAAGACAATAAAAAAAACTACAGAAACAAAAAATCAATAATAATGAATATTCTGCAACTTGCCAAAAACCCATGTATTACTGAAAAACTGACGAGATAATGCTGAATTTTTGTATTGCACAGCTTTTTTGCATAATAAAGATTTTGCTTGCCAAATTTACTTTTGTTTTATCATTTCAGTACGCCATTTCGTTTTATCTTTGATAGATCAACTCAGACAGACCAATGTTTATACAGTCACCACACACAACTGCTACAATATACTAGATGACGTGCCGGGCATTGCCCTGAATAAACAATCAGGTGCTCTCTCTCTCTCTCTCTCTCTCTCTCTCTCTCTCTCTGTCTCTCTCTGTCTCTCTCTCTCTCTCTCTCTCTCTCTCTCTCTCTCTCTCTCTCTCTCTCTCTCTCTCTCTCTCTCTCTCTCTCTCTCTCTCTCTTCTTACAATAAAAGCAGTAATCTGCAGTCCTGCTTCAGAACTCATGCGCGCCAGGACACTGCGCACCAAGTTTGATATGGTCACTTTTTATGACATGCACGGTACTATAACAGAATGGAGCCAAGATGGAGGATGAAAATGACAGCACGATGAAACGATGCATTTTCTATAAATTCAAGAACCAAACTAATCAAAATAATAAAGACTTCCGTGCACCCTCCGCGGTATTTGAAATGAACATGTAAAATTGGGTTAGTATAGGTGGTCTAATAAAAAAAAGCCTTTTGCGTTCAAAGGTGAAGATTTTGTGAAATATATAATTATGTAAAAACGAAACAAACATGCAAAAATACAGATGTTACATAGCAATAAACATTGTTATTTTTGAAAGATACATGCTTGAAGTAAATTATAACCATCGTCTTCCTTACCTCAGTTGCCACCTTCCTGCCAAATTTAAGGCCTGAAGAGTGTATAGTTTGGTCAGTTAGTCATGCCAAAGGTTGCAAGTTAATGAAATATATAATAGACAAGGACTACTATATGAAAGGACGCGCACGCCGAGCTTCTGACTTCGCTAGCGAAGGCCATTGCATTGACCCAGTCTATTTTTAGACCGAACGTAATAGTGCGCTTTAGCGTAGTAATCTAGACTAATAAGATGCGATGAAGTTTATGTCAGTTAAGTAAGTAAATACATTTTCCATACGATTTGTTGGCATTAATTTACTTAGTGAATATCCAACACGCCAAAACTTTTATTTTTAGGCCTAGATCTAGTGCAGAAAGCTTGCACTCTTTTTCTCCCGGATGTTTACGTTACCGGAACAAGTGCTTTGGTTGTGTGGGAAAATATAAACATTGAAACAGACATGTGAAACAATGTGATACTGGTGGATATATTTTGCAAGTTGTGGGATTTATATTCTTTCAAAATGCCAAACAAGTGTGGTGTTGTGAACTGCAAAGGCAACTACAACGAATCTAACAAATGCCGTGTGTTTAAACTACCTAAAGACGAACAAGAAAAACAGAAATGGTTGAACGTGAGGATTTTGTTGTCGACCCAACAAAATTTTTTATATGTGAGAGACATTGGCCAGCGGATACACCTATGATCAAGATACCAGGTGGACATACTCGGCCTGTGTTGCCACCAAGTATTTTTAATGTTCCTTCTTCTTGTTTGCCAACACCAAAACCAGCACCACGCGAGCCTAAAGCTGAGGATCAACAGCTGAACTATTTCATCAAGAAAGACAGAATCACTTCGTTTTCTGAGTTTTCTCCTGACAAAGAGTTGTTAAAAAAGTATGAAAATCTTCTCATATCTCGTCCAGAAGACAAATTTGTGTGTATTTTCATGGTGAAAGATTACAGAGAGAGTTTCTTGTCAATAATTGTTCACAACAAATCTACTTTGTGTTCACCTCTTACTCTTTCTGCTTTCAAGAATGGGATTAACGTGCCTTTGGGTAAAATCTTAAGTCCAAACACTGGTCTGTCATCCTACACATAATTCTTTGAGGCTGTGCACTCAGCGATTAACTATGACCTTCCTGTGGATGGTGTTGTTAAAAAAGTGGCAACGACTCTTCAACAAGTTCAAGCCTAAGAGTCGCTTGATGCTGCCAAAGGCAAGAAACTCAAATTTCTTACAAGACAGCCTCAACTCATATATGACCAGGCATTCTCGGTGGCAGATTACTGCTTTGCAATTGAATCTTTCCCTCACTGTAATTACCATCAACTGCGTGACTTTCTTGTTCTCCCAAGTAGACGAAAGCTGCAGTCTATGATCTCTTCTACAGATGTTGACCAAGTACTGGAGAAAACATTTCAGAAAGCAAAGAATGCTCAGCAGAAACATTGTTTTTTGTTAGTCGATGAAGTGAAAATTCGCCAAAGAGTCGCCTTTTCAGGGGGTGTTCTCAATGGCATGTCAAAAAATGACCCAGACTCCAAGGCAAGCTGCTGCTGTCGTTGAGAAGACAGGTGGGATTGTTTTCGGGTCCATGGCTGACAATCATAAAATCAATCAGCAATACTGCAAATTATTCACAAGAAGAACTGACTTTGAGACTGTACATCCTTTGAATGATCAGCGAGCTTGGTATTTGTTGTACGATTCAGTTCACTTGCTGAAGTGTTTATTGTCAAGCGAAGTAAAAGACTTCATCCAAGAAGTTTCAATAGGTTGTTTGACTGTCCCACATGTGTGCACATATGAGTTCGTAAGGACTGGTTTGTGCTTTGTGAAGAAACCCAAACATAAAGCATGCTGCCGTCAAAGACTTGTCAACATTCTTCCCACCATGAACACCTACTATGGTTTTGGATTATTTTCTAAACATCTGCTGCGACGCCTGGCAAAATAAATGTTCTTCTGCATGGGATTCATAATTTGGAAAAGGACCATCAAAGATATTCAGCTCTGTACCAGACCTCCATCAAAAAGGCACGGCTCGCTGACTAATTTGGGCTGCAACATGGTGAGTTATTTTTCGTTTCTGTGTACAGAGGAACCATTGCTATAAGACTACAGAAATGCTACTGATTCATGGAATGGGCTATAATTAAGGTGGTTTTAAAAAATCCAATAGAAAAGGTTGATTTCCAGGTCAAATTGCATACTGAGGTCTTATGCCAGAGGTTCTACTGTATGGTATCGTCATTAACTGTGGTAAAACTGCTTTATTTAATGAGATTATGTTTGGATGCAACATTGGTTACAATTGGTTAGTCTTAGGTGTCATAATAAGGCTGTAGGTGCCAATAATCAAATGGCCTTCGCTAGCGAAGTCAGAACTATAAACGCCAGTCACAAATCTTGCATTTTTCAGAAACCGTTCACATTTCATGTTTCACAAAATGAATGAATACTATTTCCTCCACATGAGACGCCCTTGACGTCCTTATGTGAACAGCTGACCTTACGTGAAAAGTTGTCAAAAACCATAAATATAATGGTTTCTTCAACAGTTTCTCTTCAAGTTAGGTCTTTTGTCATCTTACTTCAATGTTTTGTGTCCATATTTCAACCGAACATTTATTTTACTAACTGCTGTATGGCAATGATTTGTACAAGAAACGGGGGGGGGGGGGGGGGAGGGAGGGAGGGAGGGCTAAATCATTAGTGTATCACAGCATGGCCTTGTCGTACACTGAAAGACCACTGTCCACGTAATTACATGACATTATGTTCAATACTGTGTGTCCACTAAACAAACTGTCCCGTGCGCACAATGCTACAATTTTACTTTCACCTCTACCCATTGCCCCATACCACTCATTAGAAATTATTTCTGAGGAAGTTAAGATGAGGTACATACAGTGTAGGGGTGGTTACGGTGTGGTATGGTATGAAGCTGTAGACTGACTGATTCAGTTGGTGTAAGATACTGTTGCGGGTGTTGGAGAGTAGCCATAAATATTTCCTCTGAGCGAAGATGCCGGGAATTGTTTCATGGAACAGACAAGTGATCATTGTCACTCGTAGATTGTTCACAGCTACTTCAAGACCAGAATTTTGTTATAATGAACATTTGACTGTCTGTGTCGCTGTACTGGGCAGTAAGTCAGGTCACCTGTAGCCAGCTGTGATGGACGAGCGTTTCTGACCACTATAATTAGATGAGGTTTTCACGTGTCAAAAAGCAAAACTTCAATGAAATTGACTGACCTTCAACCTTAGCCGTAGGAAATAAGCACAACATGGCTGCTGTTTATCTGTGTGATTAGAAAGTACTAGATTAGATAAGGTGCCCGGCATTGCCCGGAATAAATCTGCTTTCTCTCTCCCCCTCTCTCTCTCTCTCTCTCTCACTCTCTCTCAGTCTCTCTCTCTCTCTCTCTCTCTCAGTCTCTCTCTCTCTCTCTCTCTCTCTCAGTCTCTCTCTCTCTCGGTCCCTCTCTCTCTCTCTCTCTCTCTCTCTCTCTCTCAGTCTCTCTCTCTCTTTCTCTCTCTAAATGTTCTGGCGGAATTATGGATAAATGAGTTAATTGGTAAATATCCAGGGATGAGTGGGCATGTCCCTGGTCATGCATAAATATAAAAAGGTCAGTATGACCTGGAATTGCCGAACTCTGCCAGAGAAGTTGAAGGAAGGAAAAATAACAAATAACCCTACCTATCTTCCCCCTACTGTTGTGGTAGTTGTCGTTGTTGTTGTTGCTGCTGAGGCTGTTGTTGCTGCTGTTGTTGCTGTTGTTGTTGTTGCTGTTGTTGCTGTTGTTTTCTCCTGCCCTCGTGTCCCACCCCCAAGCTGTTGTTGCTGTTGTTTTCTCCTGCCCTCGTGTCCCACCCCCAAGCTGTTGTTGCTGTTGTTTTCTCCTGCCCTCGTGTCCCACCCCCAACTTCTGGTGTTTTTTTTTATTTATTCTTTTTGCTTGTCTTTCCTCCTCCACCCCACCCCCCCCCCTTCCACTATTCTCTTTCTCATTTTTTTTTATAAATAGATTTTTAAATCCTTTTCTTGCACACATCCCGTTTAGTAGTATCTATGCACACATCTCACCAAATGCAAGAGTTGAATTTCTCTTGACTGCCTTGTTATGTTACACTACAATTCTTGTACTTGTAGTTTTTGTTTTGGTATGTTTGAGTTTTTTTTTAATTCTTGGGAAGATCGAGAAATCTGATAAAGCATTTTTTTCAATATTATTTTGTAAACCGGTAATATAGCTGTGTACCTGTTCGATGAACAGGTTTGTGTAGGTTGTTTTTTTTTTCTTTTGGGGGAGGGGGGCCGGGGGGTTAAAACTTAAGACGCCTGTGAACTAAGAAAGAGATCGCGAATTATAAGAAGAGATGCAACAACAAAGGACACCACTTCACACCGACAGGAATTAGAACAAAAACCGAGATGCGTAAGGTCATCCCCAAAACTCAGCGATAGGACAGTACACAGTGTGCAGTGGTGCGCACCGAAAATTTTCAGGAAGTGATGTCATAAAAACCTACAGCATGCCAATGAGCCTAGTGAAAATTGGGAAAAACAAATTTCCAATAAAAAAAAAATACACCGATTTGAGGCTTCTATTAAAAACTGTGCACTCTTACATCCATTCTGATGCACCATATAAAATTTGAAGTCTGAGTTTTGAGTGGCTCAGAAGCCTTTTGCAACGAAAAATCTCAAGTCCACAAATATATGTAGTATAGATAAAGAAAAAGTTGCAATCCATTTAGTTTCTGATAAAACTCATTTGTGAGTGGAGAATGTTTTATTTAGTAGGAAAATAAAGTAGTTAGCATAAATTGGGGTTTGATAAAATGAATCTTTTTATTAGTTTAGTTTACTGATACACTGACTGAAAAAAACACAAATTTTAATTATAAATACAAGAAATGTTGATTGTCAGAGGTGGAGTTTGGTGGATATAGTGGATGTGAACACAGCTCGTTGACTCACACTCAAAACATTCATACCTCAATAACTAAACAACACAGGATTACTGATGTTCAGGCCTGACGGGCCATATAATCATAATACAACATTCGACTGCATAATTTACGGTAATCACAATCATAGATATTACATAAATGTCATCGACTACAGAAATTTCAGCAAGTCTATCTAAAATAGGGTATAGACAAAAAGTATTGTACTATGCACTCTTTAAGTGCGCCTATCCAGGACTACGGTTCCTAAAGGACACCGGTGTAAACAAATTCAATTTGGTCGGTCTCACTTTCATACAATCAGTAATAGCACCTAATCAGATAATTGACTGACTCATAAAGCGTAGCAGCACTCACTAATCATTTTCACAGTACTACACTTTACAAAATATCTATGCTGCTCCACACTAAGTATACAGCTGGGAAATGAACATAGTTCAATCTCAAACAATCTAACAGCTCATTACACATCTAGTAAAAGTATAGTCAATGTCCTTCTCTTCGTCACAATGGGGTGACGGAAAAACTGTCACAGTTCCTGGCACGAACACATACGAGGGATCTCACCATTTCCTCGCTCGCTATGGTTTTGCGAGCGAGAGAGTCTAATGCAAGCGGTGTGCACACTTAAGCCTGGTGCACAGAGGCTTCGTCACTGTCCAGGTCTCTCACAGTGCGAATCTTTCTGTCTGTCATCTCCACTCAGGTAGGAGGCCCCCTTGACTCGTCCTTTCGCCAAATGCTCGAAATATGAATCCACTGATCTTAGTACGTGTGTTAGCTTTTATACCCCCTGATGGTTACTAAGGGTCTCCCTCCCGATTGGACGATCAAGGACCTAGCCACGACAAACACAAGTTTGTCTTTCAGTTAACCCTAACTGCTTTCTCAAAAGGATATGTACACAACTCAAAAACCTGCACTCGAACTTCTGCAATCCTACTATGTAAACAAGAAAATCTCACACGCACACCAAAATCAAAGGGTTAACTTAATGTTTACAAACTTCACTCACACATCCCTCATCACGAAATCCGTGGCTCGATTAATAGCTAAGCGCGTTTCATATTCTCCCAAAATAAACCAACCCATGACTAACAGAAAAAAAGGAGCTCATGCGGCTCGTGACATTGATCTATTCAGTTGGGTGCTGTATGGAACTCCTTACCACCAAATATTCGAAACATAGAAAGCGAGGCACTTTTTAGATCTGAAATGAAGACCTATCTCTTCAGAAAACACTTTGATGTATAGTCTGATATGTATTGGTGTTTGTGTGTGTGTTTGTGTGTGTGTGTGAAGCAGAGAGAGAGAGAAAGAGAGAAAGACAGGGAGAGAGTATTTGTGTGTGTGTGTGCCTTTGTGTGTGTGGTCAGTTGTTAGGAATGAGATTTGTTCTGTTTCTGCATGTATTGTAAAGCGCATAGAGCATCTTTGGATATGCGCTATATAAATGAACTTTATTATTATTGTTATCATTATTCTTCACATCAATGGTTTTGTTCCATTTATATTTAGAAAATTGATTTCCCTCAGGATAACAATATTCTTGCTCTTCCCTTCAAACACTAATGCAAAATGTCTCTGGTCTTCCTTCCTCTCCGCCTTCCCCCTCCCCCCCCCCCCAGTTCACACAGCATACTTTCAAACTGTATATTGAAGTCCAGTTGCCCGTAGGAAGAGCTTTGTTGTACTGAATGTGTGTCAACCAAATGCTATGTAGAAATCTCTATCCTCCGTCAGTAAACCTTTGCCCTTCCGACCACTTCTTCAATGATTGGTGCTAAACTTTGACCTTTAATTCCCCGCCAACGACATTACAGGAAAGTAGATCATGGTTTGTTGATGAATGAAAGTCCATAGATCTATCTGTCTCGCTGTACAGATTGGCCAAAACCGAGGCGAGCATATGAATAGGCCTGCCAGCCGAATCTAGGTCACAAATGTAGTGGGCCATCGTTTCGCCCACACAATCTTATAATAATGAGAGCAGGGGATAAACTGTCTGTGACGCTTATGCATTTCATGGCCATTCAAGCTGGACAATTGAAAATTTGTATACTACCGTTTTTGATACTGCCGAGTTGCATGGCTGGCTTAGTTTGTGCGTTTGACCACGTCTTGTTAATAATAAATATAATAATCGGTAATGTCTATCATGAGTACGGAGATTTTGTCCGAATCTTCTTCCGATTTTTCCCATTCGTTGCAAGTTTCAAATCTGTGCACTCGAAGAAAGTTTTGATGCGCTTTGTTTACTCCCACATTTTTTGTGATAAAGACGTGTTTAAAACCGAATAACTTTTGTTTTTAGATATAAGTAGCGATCCTAATGTTGTGAAAACCTTTTTTGTGTTCATATGCTGGCCTCGGTTAAAACCGTTAATCTGGGTAGGCTAGAATTGGACTCACAGGGGTTTGGGGGTTACATGGCAGGTGGGGAGAGGGACTATAATTTTACTATTAATATTTGACACCTTTTTCAGAGCTTTCAGTTTGGTGCATTTTCCCCTACGGGAGAGACGGCGTGCACAGAGGTTACATGTTCATGGGCAGAGCCGTCTTGAGGCCTGAGCACACCGGGCAGTTGCTCAGAGGCTTCAAGGGTTTGTAGGGGGCCCCACACATGCAAATGTTTTTGAGACAAGGAAGAAAATCATATTGCTTTCATCACCCAGTTGAAATCTTTTATTGTTCGATTGGTTTTGATTTTTCTTTTTCACTTGAAAAAGGCGAAAGCCGAAAATTTTGTGTATTTTCTGTCTTCTCTTTAGTTTGCTTTGTATCGTTTGGGTTTTATTTCTCACGCAGGGTTTCGCTACGTACAACTTTTTCTTTTTGCCCAAGTTTGACATTGCTTTCAGCATAATGATGTTAATGACGGCTCTGGACTTGAGAGACTGGATTTGACACACGGTCAGTTGGGTGCTATTTCCCTGCCATGGTAGCAGTGAGTTTTGACCTGCAGCACGTGAGATTATGTATGTGACCTATTTTCCTGGACATGTTTCTTATACATACAGATTTTGTGATGGCAAATGTTGTGAAAATTGTTTTAAAATGTTGACTTCCATTGATTAGCAACTCTGATCATGTGAGCCCACTTCGGACTATAAGAATAAATAAAATTAACAAAAGAGGAAAAAAAACAAAGACACAAACACCCGTCCCTTCTTCTCCCCCCCCCCCCCCTCCCCCCATTACTGTATACACATACACACACACACGCGCACGCACGCACTCACAAACTGGCATAAAATAATTAAACCTTTTTCTTGCTTCATTCCTGAAGACAACGCAGATTGCTCAACTGTTAAAACTACTAGAATTGGGAGGACTTAAATGAAATGGCTTAAGATCTGATACAAATCTACATCATACTTGTGTGTAAGTTCTAAAACTCCGGTCCCCACGACATCTCTCAAGCCATTAGAGTTGTCAGATGTTTCATAAAAATGCGCGTTCAGTTTGTTTCTTAATGTTGCTTTGTCTTTTTGAAAATTGTAACAACTTTATCAAGCCGTCTAAGTTAGAGTAAAATAATTATGGGTAGATTTGGCTTTAGACGATGGCGAGAGAGAGAGAGAGAGAGAGAGAGAAGAGAGAGAGAGAGAGAGAGAGAGAGAGAGAGAGAGAGAGAGAGAGAGAATTGAAAAGGGAGAAAGAAAGAGAGGGAGAAGAAAGGAGAGATAGACAGAGAGAGGACGAGAGACAGAGAGAGAGAAAGAGAGGCGGGGAGTGAAGGGAGTATGACCATGAAATATTATAGTAAGAGGAGGAAAAGCAAATTTTGAAACTGCGATGATCTGAAATTTGGAGAAACTGTTAAATAAATCAATTTTTCTGACGCTTTTGACATGGCACTAATTCTGTGACATCATCCATACAAAAATATCGGTATCATTTATACGTTTGTTTGCCATGTGCAAAGAGTTTCTGAAAATATAAAATCTGTAACTAATGTTTGTAGTGGTACTGAAGTAATATGTCGTATTGTAGCAATTGTGTGTGGTGATTGTATAAACATTGGCCTGTCTGAGTTGATCTATCAAGCTCAACACGAAATGACGTACTGAAATGACAAAACAAAAGTAAATTTGGCAAGCAAATCCTTTATTATGCAAAAACGTGCAATACAAAATCCAGCAATTATTCGTCAGGTTTTGAGTAATGCATGGGTTTTTGGCAAGTTGCAGAATATTTATTATCATTGGTGTTTTGTTTTTTTTTCGTTCCTGTAGTTTTTGATTGTCTTTCGCATTTCACATTTTCTGCACTTTCTGACTTCCATCCACCCACCAAACATCTACCGTCAAATGAACTAAGCAAGGTCACGTGCACACACACATACCCACCCACCCCTCCCACAAACACATACGTACATATTCCATTACCTCACCACACACCCCAATCATTAATAAACAACGTGATGAGCTATAAATTCAAAGATATCACCAGCTAATCAAATAAACAAATGAAAAAATTTGCATTAAAATATCACGCACATATATATATATAATATACAAATAAATGGTTAATGAACAAATTATTACAGGGGTAAAGACAAGGAACTACTTCATCCTATTTTGCTCACCAAACCATTCACCAATGTACAGCGCGATAGCTCTCGACAGTGCCTGAAGTGTGGACGGTACATTTTATGTCTAAAGGTGAGCCCAGACCATGTTGCTCACAGAGTAGCGTTTGTTGTTTGATAACATTTTATGCAGGATAAAATTTGATGTTGTGGTGGTGGTGGTGGTGGTGGTGGTGGTTGTAGTGGTGGTGGTGGTGGTGTCATTACAATAGGAAATGATTCAGTGAACTTTGTGTACGATGATGTAAAGATAATGAACTAAAAGAATGATATAAAGTTTGGGGGACATACAATCACAAGTAATCAAAGAGAGGGACATAGCTTGATACAGTCTTGTAAATACACGTATTACTATTATTATTATTTTATTGTTATTGTTATCACTGTTATTATAACATGCATCATTATCGAAGTATCATCCAACACAAATAGTAAACTATGTAACGTTCAACACATGCTCTCATTAGATATAAATTTTTATGTTACAAATTATAGTTTAGGTGATAATCTTTACGATGTCATTCTACCGATTGAGCTAATCTAAATCCCATGCCCAATTGTTTAAGATAACTATGAAATTATCTCAGCTAAAGCATCCAAGAGTTTTTACACTCTGGCATATTCAAGCATTTAACAAAATTATTTGTTTCTTATAGTTTTTGGGTGATCATAGAAAATGTTGACATTACTACAAAATAATGGTTAGATGACGTCAACAAAATAGATCAGAGATCTGAATATCTGAACAAGTCTGTCATAGCAATTTACAATCATACACAAGTAAGTGAATTCATTTATACAGCCAGGACATTCTAGCAATGTAACCATTTTTTTCATAGTGAACTTAAATTTTACAAACACAGAGAAGTTGTTATTTAGACAGCGGGATAATTTCCACCTATCTACCATACTTTTCACAGTAAAACCTTCAGCCATACATGGAGAGTCAGATGATTTAACATTGTAGCAGTTTCAACAAAGTGGCAAAAGATAATAAAGTTATAATTCGTAAAACACCACAATAGCAACAAAAAGTGGATATATATTTACTGAAAAATTGAAAATAAACATTTGTAATGTAATGCAATGTAATAATTCACTTGTATAGCGCTCAAATCCACACACAAAAAGAAAATGATGTGCTCTATGGCGCTGAATTATGAACTAAACTTAAAGACAGAATTAATATAAAACCAATTCATCATGCTCCCACTCATACAAATAAACAAACACTTGATCCACTCTCGTCCTCAAACCTCTGAGACATCATTCAGTTTCCATGAAAACAATCCTAAACAATTCAGTTTTGAGCCTATTTGTAAATGTGACGATGTTTTCATTTTTCCTGGTATCAACGCTAATGTTGTTCCACAATTTAGGCCCACCAATAGAAAAAGCCTTTTCACCAAGCGGCAATCTGACTGTGGGTGTCTCAAGAAGTTTCGAGTCTACTGATCTTAAAGTGCGTGATGGCTGGTGTGATTCCACTAGCAGTTAAAAATCAAGCACAAAATCTTATAAAATCTATTCTTTCCTTAATGGTTAGCCAATGGAGTGACTTAAGAATTGGCAGAATATCTAATGAAAACGACTTAGAATACATTTTGGAATCCCAAGCAACAATGAGATGCAATGATCAAGTCCACTAGTAATAAATGTATAAACAAGAATTTGTGTCGGGCTTTGAATTATCAGGTTTCTTATTTTTCCTATAGTTCTGAGATGGAAATGAGTAGCTTGGCAGACTGTGGTAGCAGGAGTTTGCTTCGAGAGCTCAGAATCAAAATAAGTACCTAAATTACTCACTGTTCCTGACCTTTCAACTTTGACTCTTGATTCACCCATATTCAGGAAATCTAATTTCGTACAATTTCTTTGTTTTGTTCCCAACAGAATAATTTCTGTTTTGGAATCATTCAGTTTGAGCTTATTGACACTCATCCACCTCTTAGTGTCACTAATACAGTTTTCAGCTTATTGACGCTCATCCACCTCTTAGTGTCACTAATACAGTTTTCAGCTTATTGACACTCATCCACTTCTTTGTGTCACTAACACAGTTTTCAGCTTATTGACGCTCATCCACTTCTTAGTGTCACTAATACAGTTTTCAGCTTATTGACACTCATTTACTTCATAGTGTCACTAATACAGTTTTCAGCTTATTGACACTCATTTACTTCTTAGTGTCACTAATACAGTTTTCAGCTTATTGACGCTCATCCACTTCTTTGTGTCACTAATACAGTTTCCAGCTTATTGACACTCATTTAGTTTATATTGTCACTAATACAGTTTTCAGCTTATTGACGCTCATCCACTTCTTAGTGTCACTAATAGAACTTTCAATATCCCCAACTGACTCTGATTGAACAGTATTCTGTAGTGGGATGTGAAGATGAATGTGATCAGCGTTTACACGATGTTCAAGTTAATGGCCTTTGGTGATATCACTCAATGGGGGTGGTGTAAAAAATGAAGAAGAGGTCCCAATACAGAGCCCTGTGGCACACCAAACTGAATGTTCATGGGTTCTGATGTCACGGTGCCAGATTGCAAAGATACCGGCGATGATGTCTGGTTGGTTGACACTTTCAATCTGCACCTGTTGTGTCCTGTCGCTAAAATACGAACCAATCCATGTGAGAGGCATTCCACGTATTCCAAAATAATTTTCTAGTCTAGATATTAACAGCGATTTGTCTATTGTATCGAATGCGGCAGTGAGATCTAATAAGATCGGTGCCAAAATATATTTAACAATCTGTTTATTCATATATTTAACAAAATATAGTACACAAATTTCTTTAAGATGTTCGTCATATTAAAAAAAAAATACGAGAGAGCAAATTAATATTGAATTTTTTGTATATTTTTTTTTTCATATTCCTTTAATTTTTTAAGTTTTTTTTTAATAATTATAGTTTTTTTGTTGTTGTTTTGTATATGGAAAAGCAAAAGGCAAGGAGTAAGCTGGAGTATGAGACAAAGTTTATACTACAAAAAATCTGGTATTCTGAGATTGTTGACGAACAGACAGTTGTGAAAAGAAAATTTGTAAGCAGCAGAAAAAGTTTAAGGAATGAAGAGAAACGAATAGAATAAATTAGATGTTTGATAGATGACGATATAAATAGATAACGATGAAGAAGGAAAGGCGAATGAACTTAAGAGATCAAACGGTGAATTGTGCAAAGCCTTCCTGAGTCGTCACAGTTTTTCGGTGTTTCAGAAAAGGGATAGAAATAAAGTAAAAGTACAGAGAATTGGGAGAAATGAATACAATATTTATACATGGATGATAAAATAGATTGATAAACAAATAACGATGAAGGAGGTGATATAACTGAAGCGATGAGATGAAACGATAATGTCGTACACACCTTTCTAGGACCCCGTGACTTTTCAGTGTTGTTGTTGTTGTTGTTGTTGTTTTCTTTTTCGCTTTAACTTAATAATCCAACGGTTTTCATAGCCAGTCTACAATTTAAACAACGGGGAATTCTATCATTGCACAAGTTAACAATTCATACGCTTCACAAAACATGGTATAAGTCTTATATACAAACTAGCCGCCCCGCGCAAGATATATCTTACAAGTTTTTCCATGTACTAAGCGCAACCGTATATCTAGATCTAGGCTACATTAAAGCGGCATTTGGATTCCATGCTGTGGCTCATAGAACTTACAGTTACACCACAATGTCACACAGAATTATTTTATTTAATTACCCGTTCTACGAACGGTTTCGTTTCTTGGTGCGGAACCAAACTTCCGCGTTCAGTCGGCGCGTCAAATGGTATCATTCTTCCGGTTCACTCAAAATGGTGAATTAAAATAGAATGACCGAAAAAGTCTATTTTGATAAATTCGGGGACGGGAGTTTTCGTATGTTTTATGTGACGAAAATCTGAGTATGTAGATACTGTATCCAAAGTATGTTCAGCAAACTCCGAGTCTTCTTCAGCATAGCAAATGAAGGCATCATAGTCATAAGTGATTTCCGATATATCAACAGCTTTCTTGTAACGTAAGTAAGCAGCATAATAAATGTATCTAATATTCCAGCGAAATCGATACACAATGGCGCCAATGATAATGCAAAGAACGACTGCAGTGGCAGATCCCACCAAGAAAAGAAGAATGGTATTGGAGGTACATTTTCTTCTCAAGACATTCAGTACGGTTTCGTAGTCATCAGTGATATTTTCACGACCCAAACCTTCGGTGGCACAGAAGTAACCATGAAATGGTTTTCGGAACGCTTTGATAGTTTTCATCCATTCAAGAAACGGGAGATTGGAACAGTCACAAGAGATTAGAGTTTCTTCCATGTTGATAGAGACATTGACGCCCTCTTTAAGCAAATTTTCGATGCAGATTCGTGTTTGATGTGGCAAAGTGGGTACTTGTGTTCGGGACAAATCTAGGATATTAAGAGAGTGTAAAGATGACAATTTCATATCAAATGTCGTCAGGGGATTATTTCTCAAGTACAGCGCACTCAGGTTGTGCAGTTTATAAAAAATTTCAGGTATCAACTTCCGAATGTAGTTTTGTGACTGGTCTAAAGATTTCAGATTGGTCGAACAAGAAAATACGTCTTTACTATCGTCACTGGCAAGTAAATTCCCAAGAAAATTGGAGTCGAGGTGGAGTATCTCCAGAGATACAAAACTTCTGAAAAATGTTTGGCCTATGTCTTGTATAGAGCATTCTGAGAGATCTAGAAATTTGAGGTAATCAAGATTGTCGATAGGCCCCAGAAGCCTAGGGAAGTAATATCCCTTCAAACTCAAGTAGGTTAGAGAGTTATTTGGATTGAGTTTTATATCGTACACATTATACATTAGTCCAGCTTTGTCCATTTCCACATAAACCAGATTTGGCGGGAGCTCTAGCAGGAATGACTCTCTTCTTCTGTCATCAAACCTAATGCAGTTGCCTTTAAATGAACTTTCACATCCTCTTTGAGAAGGATAAAATTCAGGAACGGCGTCCAAGTAGGTGACACCGTTCAGATAGAAATGAGTTAGTTTTTCCATCTTGTGCAAATGTTTGAAATAGACCCCGATTGTAAACTGATTTCCACTGAGATCTAGAGTTGTGAGATTTGGAGGGAGGTTATCTATGGCCTCTTCGTCCACAGCCTCCAAACCGTTTACTGAGGCACTTAAATAGGTCAAATGCCGAGGAAGGTTTTGGATAGCCGAGACGCTTAAACAACTACACCATGAATATCGACTGACTATTGCTTCAATGTGAAGCTCAGTCAGATTTTCTAGATGGTTCAGCTGATATAAAATCTTATTCAAATGTTCAAAGCCAATATCTTCGTTCGCGGACAGTTCCAAACTGCGGAGTTTTTTAAGACTTTGAAAAGCACCGGTATCGATCTCTTCACCAGATATGTTGCAGTACGATGTATCCAAGTACTCAATATTTTCTACATTTCGAAAAGAGTCATTGTACAAGCCGTTCAGAGTACAATAGTGACTTTGACTCCCGAGAGACAAGTTGGTCAACTTAGTGAGATTTCTGAAACCATCACCGAATGAAGGACCTGTTTTGTTCATGGGTAAACCGTCCATGTAGAGCGTTTGTAGATTGGTAAGACATGAGAGAGCTTTGTCTGGATATTTCCCTTCATTATCCCAAAAGTGAATGTTATTTGAGATATCTAGATAAGTCAAAGATGTGAGAGGGCAAAATACATCATCTGGATATATAATAGGCTCCAATGGAAGGAAATTGCGGTCCAGCTTCAAACATTTTAATCGAGTCAGATTGTAGAACGGATTTTCTGATAGATTGGTTATTTTGTTCCATGATACATCCAGAGAAATGAGCATGAAGTATCTGGCAAATACGGAGAAGGGCAAACGATCAATTCCAGTGTGCTTTAGATCTAAAGACAGTATATCTGTAGGAAGATACTGGGGAACTTCGTGGAGATCTAAATAAGAGCAGTTGGCGTGGTGTAACTTTACTGTACAATTTGTTTTACTTTCAGTCCACTCTGGTCGTCCTCCTATCCTGTCTGCGCGTATAGTACACGGAGGACCTTGCCAGAGGCGGTCCCTCTTTAATGGACATCCTGCAGGATATTTGAGCGTCTCTCCGACTTTGCCTGTCACTTCTGGCTGAGAATCAGATAGACTGACAAAGGCAGTGAGGGGTGTGAAGCAGGTGAAAACTGACGTCATCGGCAGAATGGACAACATCAAGAAAGGCGACATGGCTGGGGATTACGTCATTATGTTTACATTGATGAATCATTCATTATACACAGATACAATTATTGAAACTGTTTTGTGGTGATTGTAATTGATCAAATGAAAATATGGTTCTCATTTCA
Source organism: Onchidella celtica (assembly GCA_963931925.1). NCBI lineage: Eukaryota > Metazoa > Mollusca > Gastropoda > Systellommatophora > Onchidiidae > Onchidella > Onchidella celtica. The sequence goes on along the minus strand of OZ007578.1, from coordinate 10,941,841 downwards.
TGAACCACAAACTGGTTCAGGTATGAAATCCAGCTGTTTTGTGTAAGATGCAAAGTTAATTTTACTTTCAAAAGGAGACGAAACCAATCTTAGATTGCATGTTGCATTGTAAGTAGAACATCTTTCTTTAACCTACCAATATATCAGTTGAAATGTATGATAAATTTATGATGTGCTTTCGAGGTGAAAAGTGAAAGAAAATCGTTTGTAGAAGTGGAAAATTGGGGAAACTTTTATTAATATTATGAATTTCATTGAGATAAAAGCCGTTCATGTAATGTTTCCTGGTATTGAGATATGAACACAATAACATCATGCTACGTTTGTTGTATTTATACCGTTTTAAGCTGTGCTTCTGGTGACATTGATCTATTACATAGATGTACTACTTATTACTAGATCTCGGCCTTCCATGACCCGCGCCCGCGCATTGAAAATTAAAATTTTGAAATTAGAAAACTGCAAATAGTACAGAATAATGCAGCACAGTTAATCCTTAACAAAAGGAAAAGAGATCATGCGTCATCTCTATTGCAGAACTTGCACTGGCTACTGGTAGGAAAATAAAGAATGTATAGGCTGGCTACAATATGTCACAAATGTATGTACAAAAACGCACCAACTTATTTAACTGATCTTTTGTCTCCCTATATACCATCACGACATCTTAGATCATCCGCTGACACTAAAAAGTTTAAAATTCCTAAGATGTCCCTTAAGACCATGGGTGAAAAATCGTAATCTTTTCAAGGGCCTCAGATTTGGAATTCTCTGCCTCTGTCTTTGAGAGAGACTGAAAATTTTATGACTTTTAAACATCAGCTGAAGAGTCATCTTTCTACACTCCGAATGTCCATTTGTTTTTTTCCATGAGTATGCCTGTGTATTGTGTGTGAGATTGTCTATGATTATAAAAGTGAACTTTGGAGGCTATGTCAGCCTACTCCTCTGTTAATATTTAGCCCACACGCTTCAAATTTTACAGACGTCCATAATATCTGATACCCAGGTTTTTGTCAAATAAAACATACGAAAACTCCTGTCCCCGAATTTATCAAAATAGATTTTTCGGTCATTCTATTTTAATTCACCATTTTGAGTGAGCCGGAAGAATGATACCATTTTGACGCGCCGACTGGACGCGGAAGTTTGGTTTAGCAACAAACATTGAAAAATTGTGTGGATGGGGGGAAGATTTATTGTCAGAGATTTTCTACATTTAGTACAACAGAGATCTTGATATGCTCAACTAGACTTTAGTGTTGATTTTGATGTTGGGAGAGGGGGGGGGGCAGGGCGGACAGAAATATCTGCATTATTGTTTGGTGGTAGGATAAGAATATTAGTTGTTGTGAGGAAGATCTGTTGAGTGGGCAGTCTCGAAATTTCCAACATAATTTGTGTTCTTTGATCATTTTTGTTTGTATTTTTTTTTTGATGTTGTTGTTGTTGTTTTTCTATCATTGTGTCAGTAAAATCAACTGATGAAAAAAAGACCAAAAAAAAAAAAAAATACTCGGAATTGTTACATCCTAACAGCTTCAAAATCTTATCCAACTAACTAGAAATTTTAATCTCGGTATGGACGGTCAGAGGTGAATTAAATAAAATAATTCTGTGTGAAATTGTGGTGTAACAGTAAGTTTTGCTAGTCATAGCATGGAATCAAAAATGCCGTTTTAATGTATAGCCCAGATCTAGATTATATACGGTTGCGCTTAGTACATGGAAAATTTGCAAGATATATCTTGCGCGGGTCGGCTAGTATTATATAAATGTTGTGAAGTGCTTAGAGCCTGGTTGTTAATGGGATGAATCGCTGTATAAATGCTATGTATTATTATTATTATTATTATATCACCGTCACGGACAACGTCCGCCATAATGCTTAACCTTGGGGTTACTGGGTCATTGGTAGGAATAGTGTTGTTTGGGTACTGTAAACTCAGCGGCAGTGAGAGGATAGGTGCATATTGTCTGTCTACTGAACAAACTGACGTCGGTTCTTAAGTTTACTGTGTCTTTTCCATACAATTAAACCCGAAACCAAAAATGATCTTTTTAGGTAAAAAAAAAAAAAAATGTGATGTTAATGATGATTTTGATACAATCACAGCGGAAGAGAATGATTCCAATACAACAGCTGGGCGGTTGGACATTTTCAGGGCCAAAACTGAACTGTGACCAGACGAAAGTGGGCATAATATGGGTACCCTGGGGAAAGAGGGGGAGGGGAGGTTGAAAGGTTGCGACCCACAGACTAATAAATTAACCAGACTGAAAACACGAGCTTCGGGCAGTGCCGTTTTTTTTTATTGAATTTCCGGAGCGGTGACCATATAACCAACATGGCCGCCGCTCGAGAAATTCCGATTCCAGTTCTATCGGCAGTAGAAATTTCTTTTTATTTGTCAAGATTGGTTGTACATTGTGGCGTCCCACAAGTTGGACGATCGATATTTTCTCACCCCTGTATTGTGAGTCGCACTCGGCGACCTTTCTTCCCCCCTCCTCAATAGTCAGCGGTGTCTCGCGGCTTGTCGTACGCTAGTTTTTTTCTTTTGTTGTTGATGCTTGGCGTGTGTTAGCAGGTTAATCGAGAATGTACTGAATCGTTCGTGTTAGTCTTGTTTACTCTAAGTTGGCCTTGGAGTGATGCAATATATTGACGTGTTCGTGTGTGATTGGACGATCAGTATGTATCTCGTATGTTCTGGAGTTGTATAGAGCTAGTTAGGAAATCAAGCCACTTCTTGAATGTTCGGACAGAATGTATATATAAGGACGCTTGGCGAGCGAGTGGTGTGTGCAAATCGTGGGTGAAAATCGTGGGTGCAGATCGTAGGTGTAAATCCAGTCATAGTTAGAAGTGTGTCTTCCCGGCTAGCTAGGTGTAAGTAAATTGTGGATATCAGTTCTTGTTTACAGTTATTAAACGTTAGTATTAATTGTTCATCGGATCCTGTTACTTATTTCTACAACAGTTCGAGACAGTTTCGTTTTTAAGGGGCAGACGATCAGTTCATCTGACTCTCCCCATCATAACGTGCTGAAATTTGCATCAACTGTTACATATTGGGGGCTCGTCCGGGATCCGATCAGATCAGAACAGAGTCAACTCAGACCATCAGAGTGTTTCTAAATTACAGTAAATTGTGTAAAGATTATCGAGGATATCCACAACATGTCGGAGACTATTGGAAGGCTTAGCCAGGAAGCAGACGCCTTGGAGCTCACTGGGAAGGAGAGACAGGACTACATCCGTGGAGGCCTAAAGGAGGAAAGAGAGAGGCAAGAGCGCATGGAGCAACTGAAGGAGGAAAGAGAGAGAGAGAGACGCAAGAGCGCATGGAGCAACTGAAGATAGAGGCTCAAGAGAAGGAGGCTCAACGACAGGCTCAGGAGAAGGAGGCGGAACGACAGGCTCAACGACAGCTGGAGATAGAAAAGATGAACCATGAGCTGGAGATGGAGAGGATCCGCCATCAGCGTGGAGGCGAGTCGACGCAGGGGACCAGCGACCACGCCAGTTCCAAGAGACCGAAGCTACCTGCATTTCAGGATGGGAAGGACGACCTTGATAGCTGGCTGCTCCGTTTTGAGAGGTTTGCCGAGACAGCGGACTGGCCCAAATCCACCTGGACGACATCACTGTCTGCCCTGCTGACTGGGAGAGCTCTGGAGTGTTTCTGTCGATTGCCGATCGATGAGGCCAAGGACTACGATAAAGTCAAGGAAGCTTTGCAGAAGAGGTACAACCTGTCAGAGGATGGTTACAGACTCATGTTCAGACAAGGTAAGCCTGAAGATGGAGAAGATGTCGGGATGTTTCTTACTAGGATCAAGACTTACCTAGAGAGGTGGATAAAGCTATCAAAGACGGAGAAGTCCTACGAAGGAGTGAGGGACCTGTTCGTTAGAGAGCAGTTTATGGATGCTTGCCCACCAGACCTTGCGACCCATGTGAGGGAGAGGAAGCCAAAGACGCTACAGGATGTCGCAGACTCAGCGGAGGCTTCCTGGTAGCGAGGAACCGGACACTCAGAGGAAGCGCCAGACTGCAGAGCCGGCCAGTGCGACAGAGGCCCAACGGAGACAGAAGTCTACAGGTCTGCCATAGGTGGCAGAGGCCGGGACATAAGGCGACTGAGTGTCGTACCAAGATAAACGACAAAGGTGAGTTGAAATGTTACCTTTGTGGAAAGCCAGGCCATGTTCGGAGAATGTGTCCAGCCCAGAAGGATACGGGGCGAGGCAAGCCGAACAAGGCGGCGGCGGCCGTAGTGATAGCGGCGGACGAGTCGTCGAGACGAGATGCGACGACGGCTGACAACAGCATCAACGTTCAAGCGGTAATGAAGGACGGGAAGCTCCAGTTAGCGGTGCCTGTTACGTGCGGAGGATGCAGTGACGGAAGGACCGTGGAGAAGCTGAAGTTACCAATCATGAAGGGCTTGATTGGAAATCGAGCAGTAGACGTCCTAAGAGATACCGGCTGTGAAGGTGTAGTGGTGCGGCGATCACTGGTGGACGACGGACAGCTCACCGGTGGGAAGAAACTTATCGCGAGGATCGATAACTCCTTGTTAGCGGCGGAGGAAGCCATTATCGACGTGAGAACGCCTTACCTGACGGGCAGAGTGACGGCACTGTGTCTCCCGGAGACCATCTGCGACCTAGTAGTCGGGGACGTGGACGGAGCGAAGGACCCGTACGACCCTGATACTGAGGTGATGGTAGGAGCGGTGACCACGAGGGCCCAGGAGAAGAGGAAGGACCAGTCTACGTCGCTGAAGGTGCCGAGGGCAGAACGGCACGCGGGAGTGGATAGGAAGGAACTCATCCGACTCCAGGAAGAAGACGAAGACCTCAAGAAGTTGGGGCAGAAGAAAATTCCGACCAACAGAGGCAACAAGTCCATACACTTCGAGAGACACGGAGGTGTACTGTAACGGATTTATAGGGACATAAGACAGGCTACGATTACAAGACAAGTGGTACTACCCGAGAAACTGAGGGAGTATGTACTGAGCGTTGCCCATGATTCTATCGTCGGAGGACATCTCGGCGTGAAGAAGACGAAGGACAGGGTGATGAGCAATTTTTACTGGCCTGGTATCGAAGGTGACGTCGCGAGATACTGCCGCTCATGCGACATCTGCCAGAGGACAGTGAACAAGGGAGCGACTCCGAAGGTGCATTTGCAGAGTATGCCAGTGGTAGACGTCCCGTTCAGGCGAGTGGCCGTGGACCTGGTAGGACCTATTGACCCCCCAAGTGAAGGCGGGCATCGGTACATCCTGGTATACGTAGACTACGCTACTCGTTACCCTGAAGCGACCCCCTTGAAGAAGATCGACGCGGAGACAGTAGCAGAAGCCTTAGTAAATATCTACACCTGTTTGGGTGTGCCCGAGGAGATCTTATCTGATCAAGGGACCCAATTCATGTCGGACGTCATGAAAGAAACGAACAGGCTACTGGGAATTCGACAGTCGACCACCACAGTCTACCACCCTATGTGCAACGGGCTGGTGGAGCGATTTAACGGCACACTGAAGAAGACCTTGAGGCGACTGTGCGCGGAGCAACCTAGGCAGTGGCACCGATACATTAACCCGCTGCTCGTGAAGTTCCCCAAGAATCGACAAAGTTCGCCCCATTCGAGTTGCTGTATGGAAGAACGGTGAGAGGACCGATGCACATCTTGCGACAGTTATGGACTAAGGATGTAGAGGAGCCGGAGACAAAGACCAGTTACCAGTACGTCATGGAATTGCGCGAGCGGCTTGAGGACACGTGGAAGTTGGCTACGGAAGAGCTCTCAAAGGCACAAGGTAGACAGAAAACCTACTACGACCGGAAGGCGCGAGAGAGGAAGTTCCGCCCTGGCGACGAAGTTTTAGTACTGCTGCCGACAAACGCCAACAAGCTCTTAGTCCAGTGGAAGGGACCATACAAGGTAGTCTCGGTTGTCGGCGTCAACGACTACAAAGTCAAGATGGGTGTGAAAGAGAAGACATTGCACGCTAACCTTCTCAAGAGGTATATCCCCAGGACTACACCAGCGACGACGCAAGCAGCGGCGGCGGCAATGGGACCGGCATCTGTCGTGACCGAGATGTGTGAGATGAACGACGGCAGGAGCGACACCACACCTGGAGATGTCGACGCTATGATGGACGACGACGGTGATGGTGCTGGGACTGTGCTGGCAGAGAACGACGTGATGGACGAGAGTCAACCTGTGGAGTCGGCTGGCATGACAGTCATCGAGGACTGCGACCTGGAAGGCGACAACGGTGGAATGACGGAGGACCTTGCCGACCTAGGAAGCTGGGACCAGAAGGAAGGCTCCGAAGATGTCCAATATGGAACGCAGCTGACGCCGGAACAACGTCAACAACTCGGCGACGTGGTGAAGAAGTAGCAACGCATCTTCACCAATCTCCCCGGATGCTGCCAGTTAGGCGAACATTGCATCGACCTGACGTCAGAGATACCTGTTCGGCAACGACCATACCCGGTGCCCTATGCTATGCGCGACTCCTTGAAGGAGGAGCTCAGCACCATGGAAAGGTTGGGCATCATACGCAGGAGCTCATCAGCTTATGCTTCACCGGTTGTTGTCGTCAAGAAGAAGGATGGATCCAACCGAGTCTGCATCGACTACAGGAGGCTGAACAAGATCACTGTGTTCGACCCTCATCCGACAGCAGCCCCATCGGAAGTGTTCCAGAGTCTGTCGAGAGGAAGAATATTCTCTCGGATCGACTTGAGCAAGGGATACTGGCAAGTGCGAGTCCGGGAACAAGACATTCCCAAGACGGCGTTCGTCACCATGGGCGAACACTATGAATTCACCCGGATGCCCTTCGGGATGATGAACTCAGGAGCTACACTGAACAGGATCGTGAAGCCATTGATCCAGGGACTGAACAATGTGACAGCGTATGTGGACGACCTGCTGATCCATACAGAGACATTTGACGAGCATGTGAAGGCTCTCAAGGAATTGCTGCAGAGGATGGACCAAGCTGGATTAACTGCAAGACCATCCAAGTGCCTGATTGGAACGTCTGAAGTGGACTTTGTTGGACACTCAGTGGGAAAGGGTATGATTGGCTTGTTAGAAGAAAATGTGTGTAAGGTGCGGGATGCACCCAGACCCACCACTAAGAAGGAAGTGAAAGCATTTTTAGGACTGGTGGGATATTACCAAGAATTTGTACCTAACTTTGCAGCGATTGCAGCACCACTGTCTGATTTGCTTAGAAAGGGTCAGCCCAATGTAGTTCAATGGGAAGAAGTGCAGGAGAAAGCGTACACTTCTCTGAAGAATGCCATTGTTTCCAAACCCGTGTTATGTTTGCCAGATTTTTCAAAAGAATTTGTCTTAGCAACTGATGCATCAGACCGCGGGTTGGGTGCTGCTCTCATGCAGGAATATGAGGGAAAGTTGTATCCTGTGGCATACGCCAGTCGTAAGCTATTGCCTCGTGAGACGAAATATTCAGTCTCAGAGCGAGAATGCCTAGCCATTGTTTGGGCTGTGAAGAAGTTTACTTTGTACTTATATGGTAAGGAGTTTGTGCTCCAGACTGACAATAGGTCATTAGAGTATTTGAATTCTGCCAGATTTGACAGTCCAAAGCTATTACGATGGAGTCTATTTTTACAGTCATATCGATTCAGGATTAGGTATGTCAAGGGCAAGGAAAATGCCGGCGCCGACTTCCTAAGTAGAATGTTTTGAATAGTACAAGTTCAGTGAGATGTATTGTAACCCAGAGTTTTGCCTGTTAGATACGTTTCTGGGGTGACTGTATTGTACTGTAATGGTATATTTGACTGAGTATTGAGTTATTGGCCGGCAGAGAGCCACTATGTCCTAGTCATGTTTTGATCTTGTATCATATTTACATTATTGGTTACCAATGGGACGTAATGTAATTTTTGAAGACTGTAACCCAAATGGGAACTGCGAGCAAGCAGTGATTTTGTATGTTGCATTGATGTAATTTGCGAGGGGCCTAAGCTTAGGCAGTATCGGTATTGCTTTGTTTGATCTCATATGATGAGGTTAGACCCTGATCAGTGGTCGATATGTGTTGGCATTTTTGCCATTGTTCATGCACCTTTTAGGAAAATCATTGTTATGTACAACGTTTATGTGCTATGGTTCGTGCACGAAGCATTGTGTATTGGATGGCCATCGTTTCACCATTGTATGATTTTTTATAGTATCATTGACTATCGTTTCACCACAATGGTGGTAGTGTATTGGGTATAATAGTAGGTCTACTGTTGACCATGGTTTTGTAATGGCACCGCAATGATGTTGTAATGAGATTGTATTAGTGTTATAAGGATACTATGGTTATTGTATTGTACTTAGGATGTTGGGAAGGCACCTAGTACAGTATTAGCAATGCCTATTGTGAGATTGGAGATGATGAGTATTTTATGATAGTGTAGACGCTTTATGATGTAGATAGTTGAAGAATGTTCAACTTAAATTGGGGAGTTGTGTGGCGTCCCACTAGTTGGGCGATCGATATTTTCTCACCCCTGTATTGTGAGTCGCACTCGGCGACCTTTCTTCCCCCCTCCTCAATAGTCAGCGGTGTCTCGCGGCTTGTCGTACGCTAGTTTTTTTCTTTTGTTGTTGATGCTTGGCGTGTGTTAGCAGGTTAATCGAGAATGTACTGAATCGTTCGTGTTAGTCTTGTTTACTCTAAGTTGGCCTTGGAGTGATGCAATATATTGACGTGTTCGTGTGTGATTGGACGATCAGTATGTATCTCGTATGTTCTGGAGTTGTATAGAGCTAGTTAGGAAATCAAGCCACTTCTTGAATGTTCGGACAGAATGTATATATAAGGACGCTTGGCGAGCGAGTGGTGTGTGCAAATCGTGGGTGAAAATCGTGGGTGCAGATCGTAGGTGTAAATCCAGTCATAGTTAGAAGTGTGTCTTCCCGGCTAGCTAGGTGTAAGTAAATTGTGGATATCAGTTCTTGTTTACAGTTATTAAACGTTAGTATTAATTGTTCATCGGATCCTGTTATTTATTTCTACAACAGTTCGAGACAGTTTCGTTTTTAAGGGGCAGACGATCAGTTCATCTGACTCTCCCCATCATAACGTGCTGAAATTTGCATCAACTGTTACATACATGTATTATAATAATAATAATAATAATAGTTCGTCCATCAGGTATGATGATGACCTTAACAACACCAGAGGAATAAAGAACAGAAATTGTTGAGAATTTCAACACATGGACAATAAAGAGAACTAAAGGACACAGAGGACAGAATGGAAAGACTGTTCTTTCATGACTTATGGCTTCTCATGTGACTGATAAGTCCTATTTTTGCCCTGCAGACCCTTCCGCATAAATGACAAGAGTGCTCCGTTGGTTCAGTACCACTGGGCCTTTTCTTGCGCCGTTCTCTTTTTTTGATAGCCTGCTGGACTCTGTCAGCTTCCCATGCTTTGCTGCCTCTGGTAAGGGCCGCCCTCCAATTTGCACGATCAAGCGAGAGCTTTTCCCACTCACTCACATCAATGGCAAAGGCCTTCAGTGATTGCTTGAGAGTGTCTTTGTAACGTCTCTTTGGGGCCCCAACATTCCTCGTTCCATTGGAGAGCTCAGAGAAGAAGATTTGCTTAGGGAGTCTGGAGTCGGGCATTCTGACAACATGTCCTGCCCAACGTAGCTGAATTTTTTTCAGATGGCAGAAGATGCTCAATTCCTTGGCACGATTGAGGACCTCAGTGTCTGGAATTTTATCCTGCCATTTGATCCTTAGGATCTTTCTAAGGCAGGCCAGATGAAAGTGATTTAGCTTTCTGGCATGCGATTGGTACACTGTCCAGGTTTCAGCCCCATAGAGTAGGGTGGGAAGGACCACAGCATTGTACACTTTCAGCTTAGTGTCTGTGCGAATGCCGGCAACATCCCACACTCTCTTTCGAAGCCTGCCAAATGCAGAGCTGGCTTTGCTGATTCTTGAGAGAATTTCAGTATCAACACGAGCCGCGGAAGACAGTGTACTGCCAAGATAGGTGAAGTTCTCCGACACCTTCAGAAGACTGTCATGGACTTTGATATTTGGGGTCACAGGATACTTGTCGTCTGGAGTAGGCTGATGGAGCACTTCCGTCTTCTTTGTGCTTATTGTGAGGCCAAAGTTGTCACAGGCACTAGAGAACTTATCAACACAGTTTTGCATGCTATCCTCATCGTGTGCCAGAAGTGCACAATCATCAGCAAATAGTAGGTCACAGACTTGAGTACTTTTGGTTTTGGTTTTTGCCTGAAGTCTCCTGAGGTTGAATAGACTGCCATCAGTTCGGTACTTGATGCTTACCCCTTGAGGAGGAGAGCTAAAGGCTTCTTGTAGCATTGCAGAGAACATGATGCTGAACAGAGTTGGGGCTAAGACACAACCCTGTTTTACCCCATTTGTGACAGCAAAGGGCTCTGAAAAACTGCCGTTGCTTTTGACTGCAGCTTGCATGCCATCATGAAACTGGCGCACTATTGTGATGAATTCGGGTGGACACCCAAACTTCGCCAAGATTTTCCAGAGGCCTTCACGACACACTGTGTCAAATGCTTTTGTGAGGTCAACAAATGTGATATACAGCGCTTTATTTTGTTCCATGCATTTTTCCTGAATCTGTCTGGCAGCAAAAATCATATCCGCCGTTCCCCTCTCTTTACGAAAGCCCCATTGGACTCAGTATTTATATTTGATGGTCGATTTAGCACACCTCCGAAATGTTCTGCCCAACGCTGAATTATGGCATTCAATTCAACAATGCGTGTTGAACCATCTGACGCAAGAAGTGGCGTAGTGCCAGAGCGGGATGGTCCAAACACAGCTCGGAGGCTCTCAAAGAACTTTCTAGTGTTGTTTGTGTCGGCATATTTCTGAGTTTCTCTTACTCGCTCTTCAAGCCAGTCATTTTTCATTTTCCTCAGCTTCTTCTGGAGTACACCCTTACATGCACGCAGTGCATCAGCTTTTGCTGTGGAAGAGGGGTCACTGCAGTGAGCTTGGATGAGACTATTTTTTTCTTTGATGAGCACTTTGATCTCATTATCATTATCATTGAACCAGTCCTGGTGCTTGCGGACAGGAAAACCAACTGTGCTGCTGGCGCAAGAGTGTACAGTCGTTTTTAGGTCAGTCCAGCTCTGTTCAATGTTCTCAGGATCAAAAGTCACGCAATCCAATTTTGAGGAGAGTTCTGAGGAGAGCTCGCTCTGTTTCTCAGCTGAGCAGAGTTTTGAAACATTTAGGCGTTTAGGTGGCGCTTTCCCTTGAGGGCGTCTATTGCGCCTCAATGTTAGTCTGAGCTTGCAAACAATGAGTCTGTGGTCAGTTCCACACTCGGCACCACACATCGCCTTTGTTACAAGGACATCCTTTCTGTCAGTCTTCCTCACAATGACATAGTCTATGAGATGCCAATGCTTTGAGCGGGGATGCATCCATGACGTTCTGTTTCTCACGGGGAGACTAAAATTTGTGTTGGTAATGAACAGGCCAAATTCAGCGCACAAAGTAAGTAAGCGCAACCCATTGTTATTGCATGAACCAACTCCATGAGGGCCCAAAACATTTGGCCACGCTGAGATTTCGGAGCCAACCCTAGCATTGAAGTCCCCCAAGAGAATCAGCTTATCAGCTGCCGGGACAGAGCACATGACAGATTCTAGATCAGAATAGAACTTGTCTTTGGCTTCATCTGGGTTTGTCATGGTGGGCGCATATGCGCTAATGAAGGTGGCTGACTGGCTTTTCCCAACTGGGATCCTGAGTGTCATTAGCCTGTCATTTATTTCAATTGGCATGGACTGCAAGTTTCTGACAAGGTCATTTTTAATTGCAAACCCAACACCATGCTGTCTCGGTTCGACTGCACCCTTGCCTTTCCAGAAGAAGGTGTATCCACCACTGAGCTCTTTGAGTTGGCCACTATCAGGGAGTCTGGTCTCACTGAGTGCCACTATGTCCAGGTTGTACCTGCTGAGCTCAATGGCAATAAGTGCAGTGCGTCTTTCCGGGTTGTTTGAGTTGTCCTGTAGTGTGCGTATATTCCAGGCTCCTAGCCTGAGTAAGCTGAATTTCTTTTTGTTTCGACCGCAAAAAGGGATCCCCACTGGTCGCGGTATACCAGTCAGGGTGATGTGAAGTGGGCTTTCTTTAGGGCACCTTTTCTAGCCCCTTCCTCAGTTGAGGTGAGCAGTGCTATCCTTAAATAAGGCTGCTCAGCTACTGTGGGTGCTGCCTCCCCACGCCTCCACTTCAATCGACGATGAAGCGACCATAGCCCACAGCCACCAACGTGTAGGTCTGTGCTAACAGCTTCCAGTCTATCCAAACCTGCTGCCACCGCACTCGCCCATCGCCGTTGGGATTTTGAGAGGAAAGAAGACGAGACAAAGATGAAAGAAGACGAGGTGAGGTGAGTGTTAAGACTGGCGCAAAGAATTTGTTTTTAGTGAGAAAGAGCTGCGCAAACATCAGACTCACTCTCTCGCCTGGACACAACTTATCCAAGTGGCAAGACAGGGTCAAGACGACTGGAAATGTATCCAGGTGCAGGAGGATGCCAGAGGGACAGTCATATTGCCTGACCGGCTGCCTGTAGGCTACTCCACAGCCTCGCAGTCCCAACTGACTAGGGTGAAAGACCCAAACCAAAGAACACCAATACTGGTGGATGCTCTGTGTCACGATATCCAGGCCAGAGTGACGGTATATTGCCATCTGCCCTATCAATCAACCACTGGCCTGCTGCCGCCAGCTTCGAAGCTGCGTCCGGGAAGTTTGCTCAATTCTTCGTCTGTGATTTAGGCAAACAAGCCTATGACCACACCGCTACCGGGGGCCAATATGAAGGACTCAACATACATACATGTATTAATAATGCATTAACTTGCCTATCCTTTCATTTTATTGTCTACATCTGCCTTTTTTTTATTGTTATAAATGGTGACCGTATGGTCTTTAGCGACCGCTACATTGTAGCTATGCTGAAGCGTCGGTCGCAACCGTAAACCTAAAATGGTGGACCTTTCGCTGTTTTGTGACGTCACACAGTGGGATCATCCAGTCTGGGTATTTTATTAGTCTGTGTTGCGACCAGAGTATGAAAAGCGAGTGTGGGAGAGGTGAGGGGGTCTGGAGAGCGTGAGTCAGTACGCTTTTCATTTATTGTAGTGCGTTGAAAAGTTTTCTTTTATTTATTAACCTTTTCAACTTTTCGGCAAAGTAAGTTCTAGGATTGTACAAAATCGAATTATAGGCCAGGTTTCTCGCGAAACAGTCAAGTAGTTCATGCAAGGTGCAGATTCTCAGACAATTTGAAATTATGAATCATGTCTGTGCTTATCTAGAAGTAATGTTCCTATTGGATTTGCTTTCTGTCTTCACAAAATGTAATGTGAGCAAACGATTTGCAGGGATATAAGAGAGAGAATGGGAGAGAAATGGGGAGGGGGGGGGTCAGAGTTTGTATGTGTGTCTGGGTGGGGACCGGTAATTAGCATTATTCATAAACTATAAATTTATACAAGCAATTATTAATCCTATGAAATGAGGAGAGATCCATCTTTCATTCACGAGTTGATTCCCCAAATCGTATTCTGTAAAGTCCGTACTGCATATTAAAATTGTTGTGAAGTGTAAAATTCCGTATGACGTATTTCCCCACCACATTGGTGGTGGTGGTTCAAAAGGGTTGGTAGAGATAGAAAAGATTGTGGGGGACGACTCCTTAGCCAGAACTATGCAAGTCTTCTGTCTCGCCTCGCTAGCCGCTGAAGGAAACAAGGCCTAACAATATGGCCGCCACTGCCACCCATGCGTGCGTCATTTTTCACCGACAGGGGCCGCGATCTAGTTACTGTAATACACCTATGATCTAATTATTGTGTCCTAGAATAGTTATACAGTTCAACTTCGATGAAATGATGAAGAAGCTATATTATACTGATTATAAGCATAATATAGAGATGTTCTTTACTGACACAGATAAAATAAATAACATGCACTTTATCATATGTCGATGCTTTTAATATTGGTTATTATACATTAATGCATATGTAACATCGAACAACAGCAACGGAATCCTATAAAATGCCAGTCAGTCAAAGTGTTACTAATTTCTAGAATTTAGAGAAGCTGGCCTAATGGAAACTTTGAAAGTGCCCTGGGGAACACTTTCTGCTTGACCATTCATTTCATCTGTTCTTTCTGAAAACAATTGTGTACGATTATTGACACCCGGTATAAAAAAAAAAGTTGCTGTAATTACGTTTGCATTTATCAGGGATATATTTTCTCAGTCTTTTCATTCGTATTAACACATGGAAGTGTTTCGGTAGGGACAGTTTCCAAGTGACTGCAGTGAAAAATTGAAGAACTCTTCAATACAAAAAAAAATATATGTATAATTATTGTCAATTTTGATCAAACAGAAAACCCGGGCTCTAAGTATCCCTACCGAAATACTTCGTTAATGCAAAATGTAAGGAACTTACCGGATGTAGTGTAGGGCAAAGTGAGTAGCATCTGGTGGCGATTCAGTGGATTACACCCGGTTATATCGATGGTCAGGTATGAACAAGACGTCACGACCCGGATGGTGAATGACGTCAGAATTTCAACAATTGTTGTTTAACCCTTTAAAAATCATAATCCCTTTCTGGTAACAGAAAATGCCCACAGATATTGAAATAGATCAAATTACAGTTTCTGATTTTGATGGTCTCCAAATGAATATTTTATATCATCTCCTTGACGGGGAATTGAGTGAAGAAAGTTCAGTAACAAACATTTTAAAAGCATTTGGGGCGGCGAAAGTTTATCGTGTCAGAGGATACAGATTTCTACATATCATTTGGTTGACACGCATTTAGTACAACAGAGATCTTGATATGCTAAACTGGACCTCAATATTCAGTGACACATTGTGATAATTTTGTGTGCATACATCTGTGTGGGTGGGGGGGGGGGAGCAGAAACATTTGCATGATGGTTGGAGGCGGAAATCGTGAGGGAAATCAGTAGAATTTGGTAATTTTAAAAACTGGAACTTAATCATTGGTGCTATTTGATCATTATTTCAGTACTTAAAAAAACGCTGAGAATAATTCACGTTACAGTTTAATAGAATCAGTATGTTTTGTTGAACTGGACTTCACAGGATTTGCGCACCTTTGAAAGTTTGAATTTTTATTTCGTATTTCGTCGAAAAGTTGCAAGGCATCATGGGTACACGGACAATTGAGATAAACAATAACACAGCTGACGATAGGCCATGAAACGTAAAATCTAGTTTGTCTCTATATTCGGCTTGGTTACCCATGGGGAAATCCAAAATGCGGTGTAGATGTATTGATAAAATGTCATTTGTGTAAATGTGCACATTCATGTTAAAATACTGGTTCTTACATCTCCTCGTGCAGCACTCCTATGCTTCCTTCTCAAAATAGTTTCACTTCTTCTTTTAGTATTGATTTTAATTTCTTACCCAAAATCCATCCTTTCCCTTGTGCAAACGAATAAAAATTTCTTATACAATTAATTGGCATTATACACAATAATGTGCAGGGCTGGGAATAAAAACATTGGCTATTTCTGATTGTAGTGTAGTTGTTTGTTTCAGCTGACGTCACAGAACTCTCACATCTCGCAAATGTTATATTTTATTTTGTCTTTCTACACATCCTCATTTTGACAAATTCTACCATGACGTCACCTAGGGATGGTTTGGAAAGGATCACGGTCAACATCACAAGTTTGAGTGACCTCAGTGAAACAAACCTATTTTTTTTCCCACTAACTAGAAATATCTTAATAGCTGTTCAGGGATGAGCCTGGCTGTAACCTAAAAAATCTATCCCAGCTGTTTCTTTATGAAACTTTACCGTTTTACAGTAATCTGATTGTGATTGATCACATTTCTCCATCTTTGCTGCTTCCATCAGGTCTTTTCTCAACCAATGTCCAGACTGTAATGGGTTATACAAAAGACTAGTTTGAGGAGGTTAATTACGCAATCTCCACACATATCTGATTCACTTCCAGGTGTCCAGTGAAAATTTCCGGTCAGTCGTGACTGCCTTTATCATCGCTCTTGTCTGTTTTATCCAGCGGGTCGAGATACCTACACACATAGGCATGGTACACACACAGCTGGTCTCCCTCTCGGTTTGCAGTACGCCAGCCAATGAGAGAACAGGATGTGTGATGTAAACAAAAGCTTTCTGGGCTGATGCAATCCCTCATCGGGGTCTTGGTTGAAGACAGGTCGTCCTTGACTAGTTGCAGCAAGTCGTCAAGTGATTTCCTGGACATTCTCAAATAATTGAAAAACTTTTCTTCATGCGCCCTTAAGGAAGGATACAGGGTGGTAAACATGCCGTGCGTTAGTCTATCACGTAGAATGGGATGAATTCAATATTGTCTTTGTCTCTGTTTGCGTCGTTTCAAGCGGCGATGTAACAACCAAACGCATGTTATTTCCTCCACATCCATCCTGACACTGCTTAAAATTTCCAGTTCTTGAGTCAACCGCTGTGGTTACGTCGCGTTGCAAACCGCCTTGTCTGAACGATACCAGCGGGAAACGCGCGGTAGCCGTCGCGGTTGAAACCGCCCTGTCTGAACCGGCTGTCTATGATTACTTGACTGTGTCCGAGACACAGAGTGCCGAGGCAAACTATTTCTTCTTTCACTATATGTCCACAACTTGCGCACGTATAAAGACGGTGAGTAATACTCACAGAGCTCTGTGGTACTACTCTTTCGTTCAATTATGAAAGGGTGTGGTGTGAATTGTTTTACTGTTGACATGGATGATACGCGCGCAAGTCGACGGACGGAAAATGACGTCTTTGTATCCTGTGTCTCGGCTTGTATCAGTCATTGTAATTATGGCAGTCGGCAGAATAATAATGTTACTCATAAATATAACCGTAAAATATTGAAGTTAGAAGAGGAAAGTTATTCTCTGAAGTTATAACGATTTGAAAGTTTCAGAAACCGTTGTTTCTGGCACTTTTGACAACTTTTCACCCAAGGACAGATCTTCACGCGAGGACATCACAGACGTCACAGAGAGGAAATAGCGTTCATTCACTTTGTGAAACATAAAATGTGAAGGGTTTCTGAAAATTGCAAGATTTGTGACTGACGTTTGTAGTGGTCTTGATGTAATTATTGTATTGTAGCAATTGTGTGCGGTGACTGTATAAACATTGATCTGTCTGAGTTGATCTATCAAAGGTAACACCAAATGATGTTCTGTAATGACAAAACAAAAGTAAATTTGGCAAGCAAAATCTTTATTATGCAAAAAAGCTGTGCAATACAAAAATTCATTTTCTGCCTATTTCCATATCTGTAACAGGGCGACAGACAGGCAAGGTATAACTAGCGTGGGAAGATAGCTAACAGCGGGGAGACAGAGTTATTGTAGGCCAGAGGGGGAAAGTAGCCGATGCAACTGAAGCGCTTTGACACCCGAAAAGGGTAGTGTTTACTTGACCGCCGTACTTGTCGATCAGATCACCTGGGAATTGCTTGGGGGGTAGAGCTGTTTCAATAGTATTTGACGTGGAGTCGACGGGGGTGGCTATTAGGATAACTAATGTACACTCGGTGAGCGTCTTGGGACGCTACCTGACTGGGTATAAATCCCCGAACGCTCCTTCCAACTTCAGACCGCTGAGAGCACTCACCAGCTTCGTGCCGAAGAGGAGACCACAACCGCAACTGTAACTTTGTACTAGTCTTGTGAGTGGGGAAGGTCAGGGAACCCGCAAACATCCTTTGTCAGAGCGTGGTATCTTTGGTATCTTGTCGGCATTTGAGCTGTCGCTGAGTGGTAAGTTAAATTGTACGATGTATGTGTATTTTACTTAATGTTCATGATTGTAGAACCTAAATCTAGTGGGTTTACTTTGGTATAACTACTGCCTCTGAGAGAGTCACGGAAACGCCGTTATATATATGTTACGAAACCTTATAGGATGGGGTCCGTTAGAGAGAGCGTTATTCTTCGTGGGGAACGTGTAAATATCATTAAAACTGTGTTGATCGTTTATTCTATTGCCTATATGGGAGTCTATGGAGTATGGGAGCTGCAGCCTGACTTATAACAGTGTCAGCGGTTAAAAGTATTAATGTTGAATATCCGTCATGGAGTAAGTATGGAAGTCATGCCTTCCAACAGTAGATTAGGAAGTTACGATTGTCTTTCTACAGAGGAGGAAGAACAACACCTTCTTGGTCTCAACTTCTTGTACTTTGATTAACGACATCGTGGGGTCTTGGCTTCCCGACCTATTGGTACCTGCCGATACCTGTTGATCTAACTGCGCAGTCAAGCCAGAGTAGAGAGGAAGAACCAGTGCCCAGATAGCGCCATACACCCCTAAAGGAGAGGTTTCCTTAAGCTGAATGTACCCGTGTGTTTTATAAAATGTGCTAGGAATTGAATATTACGAAGCCTTTTTAATTATCATGTACTGATTTGCATCAACTTCATTCCATCGAAATTCACATGAAATTGTATGACCTATGTTCCTATTATTATTGATAGAATTAATAATTATTGTATATATATAAGCAATACAGATATCGTTTGTTATAACTTATAGAAGGGAGATAGTCGATTATTTAGTGTGTTTGTGCCGTGCCCATCACGGCTGGTGTCAGAAGAAAGTTAGTGAGAGAAAGTGGAAACATCACAATGGTGTCAGAAGTGGGATCCTGCTAGTAAATAACATTTAATTTTGATCTGGGTCGTGTCAAGGGGCTATTGTGTGATTGTGTGGACAGGTCATCTGCCCTGAGGCGAGTGAGAGAGATTGACATTTAGTGCCTGCGACATGCTCTGATTTTACCTGTGCATTGACTGTTCAATTTTATCTTTTGTCACAGAGAAAATTGTTGTTTGCTATTGCAGGAATATTGTTGTTAACTTCACAGTTACGATCCACGCTTTATTGTTAGCTTTGTTTACAGGTCAATTGCTGATGGACTATCTGGGCGCACTGAAGCTTGCCAGACAAGAAGGCATTAGTGATGAGGAATTCAAAATTAGGTGGGACGAAGAGAAAGCCCAAAACCGAGAACAAAGGGCTATCGAACGAGAAGAAAAGGAGCGCGAACGAGAAGAAAAGGAGCGCGAACGAGAAGAAAAGGAGAAGGAAAGACAATTTGAAAGGGAGAGAATGGAATGCGAACGGGAACTAGCCAAAAACGGGTGTCACAATGGTAAAGGGAATGGAAAATCTGCTGCCCCGAAGGTACCTAAAATTGCCATTTTTGATGACTCGCGCGAGGATCTCGACTCGTATTTGAAAAGATTTGAAAGGCTCGCGCAGGCAAATGATTGGGAAGAAGACACCTGGGCAGACATGTTAGGGGCATTGTTAACTGGCAGGGCGTTAGATGTTTATTCCGGTCTCAGCGAGGAAGACAGTAGGGATTACGAGAAGGTAAAGAAGGTGTTGTTCAAGAAGTATCACCTCACGGCAGAGGGTTATAGGCGTAAGTTTAGGGAGAGTCGTCTAGATAAGGACGAAACTTATACGCAGCTGTCCGTGAGATTGCAGAGAGATTTTGAGAGGTGGGTAGACCTCTCAGAGGCAGAGAGAACTATGGGAGGGATTACGGATCTGTTAGTCAGGGAGCAGATGTTGAAGATTGTCGACTGTAATCTTTCCATATATTTGAAAGAGAGGGACCCCAAGTCCGTGCATGAGTTAGTTGAGATGGCGGACTTGTATAGTGAGGCTCATCAGTCGAAGCGAGGGCTGGAGCAACAGCAGAAGTCAGGTAAGAGGGTTGAGGAGAGCAGAAGTAAGGGTTTAGGAGTGAGTAAACCGGTATGCTTCAACTGTGGCTCTCCCAATCACCTGAGTAGGCAGTGTGACCAGGGCAGGACGAAGAAGGGTGCTGCTGCCACTGTCGAGGACAACCGAGGTAAGTCCCAGCGTGAGAGTGGGCGTGGTTGTTTTGTGTGTGGGTCACTTCTCCATATTGCGAGATTCTGTAGGAAGAGACAGAAAGAGACGACCGCAGTCGTACTAACCAGCGATGAGGAAGCCGATGACAGTCAGTGGGAGTCATCGGGCAGGGCGAATACTCAACCAGGGGCTGAGCAGAGTGTTGGGCCACAGACCTTCATTTCTTGGGAGACGGAAGGTAAGAGTATTGAGTTAGAAGGTTCGACGGAACATGAGCCCGAAGACGATGTTCCGGAGAATGATTTATCCGCTCCATTTTTGGAGAAGGGGAGGATAGGGGATAAAGAGATTACTATCCTTCGTGACACGGGATGCACGTGTGCGATTATAAAAAGGGACAAACTGCCTCCTAACAGCTTAACTGGGAAGAACAGGAGTTATGTCCTGATGGACGGGACGAGAAGGTCTGCTCCTGTCGCGGAAATGTGGGTAGAAACCCCATTTTATACTGGGCTTCTCAAAGCGCTAGTAGTGGAAGACCCAGTGGCCGATTTGATTATAGGAAACATAAAGGGGGCGTCTCTTGAGAAGATAAGTGTGGTACTCACGCGATCTCGCAAGGTGGAGATTGACAGGGAAGAGCATGAGTGTGAGAATGCGAGTGCGAAAGTGAGTCAGACCACAGATAATGAGGAGGCCAAGGGCAACTCAACGGAGGAGGTAAGGGTAGGGGCCAAGATAGGGGAACTCACACCAGGTGAGATAGCCCGGGCCCAGAGAGAGGACGAAACTTTGAGAGTTTTAAGGGAGAGAGCCACGTTGGAGCAATCGGCTGAGGTAGGTACTCACATAGAGGAGAGTAAGGGAATTTACTATCGGGTAAAGAAGGCCGGGGCTGGACGTGCTGATGTGGAGCAGTTGTTGGTACCTAAGGAGTACCGAAGTGAGCTGATGAAGATAGCTCACGAAGGAGTGTTCGGGGGACACTTAGGAATTTCGCGCACACAGGACAGAATAATGCAGTCGTTCTTTTGGCCTGGGATAGGTGCGGACGTAGGTCGTTTCTGTCGATCGTGTGACGCGTGTCAAAGGACATCCAATAAAGGTAGGGTGACAAAGGTACCCCTACTGCCGACACCCCTGATCGACACGCCCTTTTCGCGCGTCGCCATAGATTTGGTTGGTCCACTTCCGCGTACGGAACATGGGAGATCGCGTTATATTTTGACGCTAGTAGATTATGCCACGCGTTTCCCGGATGCCGTAGCCTTAAGGGGGATATCAGCCGAGCAGGTCAGTGAAGCGTTAATGGAAATATTTTCTCGGTTAGGCATACCAAAGGAAATAGTTTCAGATAGGGGATCACAGTTTACCGGTGAGCTGATGAGAGAGGTCAGTGCACTTCTCAAAACGAAACAGATATTCTGCTCGCCTTACCACGCGATGGCCAATGGTCTGTGTGAAAGATTTAACGGAGTGCTGAAGAATATGCTTCGCCGAGTAGCTCATGACAGACCCAAGGACTGGGACAGAATGTTGTGTCCACTGCTGTTCGCGTATCGCGAAACCCCACAGGCCAGTACAGGTTTTTCGCCGTTTGAACTAGTGTTCGGTCACCCTGTGAGAGGACCACTTGCAATACTGAAGAATCTGTGGACTGGGGAAGCGGAGTCAGAAACGAGGTCATCGTACGAATACGTGGTAGATATGAGGGAACGATTGGAGGATGCCATGAAAGTCGTAGCCGAGAACAGCAGCGTCGAAAAACACAGGCAGAAGAAATACTATGATAGGGGGGCCAAACAGAGGAAATTCCAAGTGGGCGATTCCGTCCTCATACTTCTCCCAAGTGACGGATCGAAACTACAGATGACTTGGAAAGGGCCTTACAAAGTAGAAGAGCAGAGTGGGTCAGTGAACTACATGGTGAACGTCAAGGGGAAGAGACGACTGTATCACGCGAATATGCTGAAGAAGTATATTGAGAGGGAAGACGAACAGGAAAACACAGAGGCAATAGCTGCAGCTATAATTGACGAGACCGATGAAGGAGAGGAAGCGACTTCGATGCCTCTGGAGACAGTCATGCCTAAGCTAGAACAGACCGAAACCTACAGGGATGTACAGTTAGGGGACACGCTAGATCAGGATCAGAGAGAACAGATGCAAGAGCTCATGGAAGAATACAAAGATATATTTACCGATGTACCGGGGCTCACTGACCTGATCAAGCACAAAATCCCATTGCTAGATCAAAAACCTGTGAAGGTAAGACCCTACCAACTACCGTACTCAACTAGAGAAGCTGTCAATGCTGAGGTAGGCAAGATGCTTGCGGCCAGAATCATCGAACCGTCCGAGTCCCCGTACAATAGTCCAATTGTATTAGTTAAGAAGCCCGATGGTCAACACCGTTTCTGCAACGACTACAGGCGGCTAAATGTTGTGACTGCCGATGACGCCGAACCGATGCCTGAGGTAGAAGCCATTATTTCCAATCTAGCGGAGGCAAAATATTTCACCAAGCTGGACTTGACAAAGGGCTTTTGTCAAGTTCCGATGGCCGAGGAAGATAAACACCTGACGGCGTTCGCCACACCGTTTGGGCTATACCAGTACAGGGTCATGCCGTTCGGGTTGAAGGGATCCCCCGCCACATTTAACAGGCTCATGAGGAAAGTATTAAAAGATGCTGGCGAAGGGGTAGATGCATTTGTAGACGACTGTCTTATACACAGTGCAAATTGGCCTGACCACTTGGAACGTTGTCGGAATGTCTTCGAGCGACTGAGACGGGCAAATTTAAAAGCTAGACCTACCAAGACGCTAATAGGGATGACAGAAGTCGAGTACTTAGGCCATAAGCTGGGACAGGGGACTGTAAGACCGCAGGAGAGTAAGGTGCGAGCCATTGTCGACTGTGACCGACCGACGACCAAGACACAAGTGAGGAGTTTCCTGGGGCTAACGGGGTACTATCGGAAGTTTGTACCAAATTACAGTGCAATCTCGGCGCCGTTGTCAGACCTCACAAAGAAGTCCCAGGGCACAAAGTTCGCGTGGGGACACGCGCAGGAGAACGCGTTCAATGCCCTAAAAATTTGTTTGAGTTCCGAGCCGATACTACGGATGCCAGACTGGAACAAGGAACTGATTCTCCAGACAGACGCATCTAACCTTGGAGTGAGTGGCTGCCTACTTCAAGAAGACGAGGGTACGAAGTATCCAGTTGTATATGTTAGCAGAAAGTTGAAACCTGCGGAGAAGAACTACTCAACAATTGAAAAGGAATGCCTGGCCATAGTTTTCGCCGTTAGTAAGTTGCAGGCGTATCTGTATGGGAGAAACTTCGTGTTAGAGACGGACCACCGACCTCTAACTTGGATGCGAACTAAAGACCAGAAGAACGCGAGGGTAACTAGATGGAACCTGGCGCTGCAACCATATAACTTTCGAGTCAGCAACATCAGGGGGCGAGACGCTCTATGGGCCGACACTCTATCTAGATTACCAGTAGATTAATAATTTTATTAGCCGATTTTGCCAGGGAAAATCGACTTAAGTGGGGGCGATTGTAACAGGGCGACAGACAGGCAAGGTATAACTAGCGTGGGAAGATAGCTAACAGCGGGGAGACAGAGTTATTGTAGGCCAGAGGGGGAAAGTAGCCGATGCAACTGAAGCGCTTTGACACCCGAAAAGGGTAGTGTTTACTTGACCGCCGTACTTGTCGATCAGATCACCTGGGAATTGCTTGGGGGGTAGAGCTGTTTCAATAGTATTTGACGTGGAGTCGACGGGGGTGGCTATTAGGATAACTAATGTACACTCGGTGAGCGTCTTGGGACGCTACCTGACTGGGTATAAATCCCCGAACGCTCCTTCCAACTTCAGACCGCTGAGAGCACTCACCAGCTTCGTGCCGAAGAGGAGACCACAACCGCAACTGTAACTTTGTACTAGTCTTGTGAGTGGGGAAGGTCAGGGAACCCGCAAACATCCTTTGTCAGAGCGTGGTATCTTTGGTATCTTGTCGGCATTTGAGCTGTCGCTGAGTGGTAAGTTAAATTGTACGATGTATGTGTATTTTACTTAATGTTCATGATTGTAGAACCTAAATCTAGTGGGTTTACTTTGGTATAACTACTGCCTCTGAGAGAGTCACGGAAACGCCGTTATATATATGTTACGAAACCTTATAGGATGGGGTCCGTTAGAGAGAGCGTTATTCTTCGTGGGGAACGTGTAAATATCATTAAAACTGTGTTGATCGTTTATTCTATTGCCTATATGGGAGTCTATGGAGTATGGGAGCTGCAGCCTGACTTATAACAGTGTCAGCGGTTAAAAGTATTAATGTTGAATATCCGTCATGGAGTAAGTATGGAAGTCATGCCTTCCAACAGTAGATTAGGAAGTTACGATTGTCTTTCTACAGAGGAGGAAGAACAACACCTTCTTGGTCTCAACTTCTTGTACTTTGATTAACGACATCGTGGGGTCTTGGCTTCCCGACCTATTGGTACCTGCCGATACCTGTTGATCTAACTGCGCAGTCAAGCCAGAGTAGAGAGGAAGAACCAGTGCCCAGATAGCGCCATACACCCCTAAAGGAGAGGTTTCCTTAAGCTGAATGTACCCGTGTGTTTTATAAAATGTGCTAGGAATTGAATATTACGAAGCCTTTTTAATTATCATGTACTGATTTGCATCAACTTCATTCCATCGAAATTCACATGAAATTGTATGACCTATGTTCCTATTATTATTGATAGAATTAATAATTATTGTATATATATAAGCAATACAGATATCGTTTGTTATAACTTATAGAAGGGAGATAGTCGATTATTTAGTGTGTTTGTGCCGTGCCCATCACGGCTGGTGTCAGAAGAAAGTTAGTGAGAGAAAGTGGAAACATCACAATATCAAAATGTGCAACATTTTTTTTCTCGTTAAACCACCCACACAAACTCACACACCCACACTCCCACATATCCACATACCCGCACACTCCATCTTCCAATATCAAATAAACTTAGACGGTCATGTTGCCATTTCCAAAATCAAAGAGTGGGACAGAACTTGACTAAGTCTTGTGCTTTTCATTATTATTATCCTATTATTATTATCATTATAATTATTATTAATACAAGTATCCCCAGCAATCCACTCCCAATACAAAATGTCAACTATGTCATTTGTCCTACATTTCATAGCATTTTCACATTAGACGGACATCTTTGTGTTTGAAATTAGTGTCTGGGTCATGGCTTTTCGGATGTATATATGGCGTCATTCTAGAGTTAGTCTCAATTTATATTATTTTCATTATTATCATAATCATTAACATTATTATTTTAGGGAGAGAAAAAACAAAGGAGCGGAGGGGGTCAGGAACTTGGCGGAATGTACAGTTATCTATGAGATTATCTTTCATTCAAAGCTAAAGGCTTTGGCACACTGGCACGTTCAAACAGTTCGCTCGTTGTTGTTTTTTTTATCCTCTAAGAATTATTGTTGGTGTTAGTAGAAACTCAGGTTGTCGTTAGTACACAGTAGGTGACGTCAACATAGTAGACAAGCGATCTAAATGTCTATATTAGTTATTACAAGTTTGTCACAGCAATTTTACAATCATACACAAGTCAAGTAAGATAAGATGAGATAAGATAAGATAAGATAAGATAAATTTTATTCGTCCTTGTACAAGGAAATTTGTTTTGATCATTGAATACATAACAATACAGTTACAGAAGCAGAAAGTATGATACATAGCGCGCACACACACATATATACACACACACTGATAAATTAACTAAATTAACAAAATTAACAGTGCACACAATATGCTTCCCTAACTAAAACACATTGACCTGACACGCAGGACATAATTCAACTGTGCACAGATTACGATCAAGATGACGAAATTATTGTAACATCCTAGTTGATGATGGAATAAACGATTTAAAGTAGCGCTCAGTTTTAGTTTTCTTTGACAACAGCCTTAAACTTCTTACAGATCTTATATATTCCTTGTTCAGGGGATGTTGGGGGTCATTTATAATAATATTAGCTTTTTTAATACAAGCACCAGTGTACAGCTCATCAAAATATGGCAGATCACAGATACAAATTTTGGATGCTTTTTTAATTAAATTATTGATCTTATTTTTATCTTTTTGTAAGATGTTTCCTCCCCAACAGACAACTCCATACATCAAAACGCTCTGAATAGCCATGGTGTAAAATATTTTCAGAATGCTTTTGCTAACTTTTAAAAAGCGGAGCTTTCTGAGGAAATACATGCGCTGGTTGGCTTTCTTGTATACATATGTTACATGCGCATGCCAGTTAAGCAATGAATCAATAGTAATGCCAAGATATTTGGCCTCTGTGACAATTTCAACCTCTTCATTGTTGATAGTAAGAGGGCAAACAGGATCGTTGTTAATTTTCCTAAAGTCAAAAACAAGCTCTTTTGTTTTCTTAACATTCAGTAGAAGATAGTTGTTATTACACCAACAATAAAAGGATTGTACAATGTTAGAATATTCGTGGCCAGAGTTAGGTAAAAGGCCTAAAATAGCAGAGTCGTCGGCAAATTTAAGAAGGTAAACGTTGTTGTGTGTCACAGTGAAATCATTTGTATACAATGTATACAAGGCAGGTGACAGCACGCAGCCTTGTGGCGCTCCTGTGTTTGTTGTGAGTAATTTGGAAAATGTGTTGTTTATATCCACAAACTGGCTTCTCTGTGTTAGAAATTCGAAGATCCAGCTCTTTAAAAAAGAACTCACGTGTAGGTTGGTAAGCTTTTGAAACATTAAGTGCGGTTGTATGATGTTAAACGCAGACGAAAAATCGACTAGGAGCACACGAACACAGGTTTTACCAGTGTTAAGCGGCCCATACACTCGCAATATTATTGACAATAATATTGATTAAATAATATTGACAATATTTTTTTTCCCACAAACTATTCAATATTTTCTTCAATATTTTCGGTCATTTCTTCACCTGCCACCGCTCTTTAAACATGGACCCAGTTGTGGCCTTAGGCGTGATACTGGCCTTGGATAATGGAAAAAAAAAATAAAAAGAAATGTTGGACTAAACGATGGTTTTTAGAAAGACACACATTTGGTCATTCTGCCCTTATGGAAGAACTCCGGATTAATCAACCTGATGATTTTAGAAATTTTCTTCGAATGGATGAAGATTCATTTAAAGAGCTACTACAGTTGGTGACACCTTTCATCGAAAAAAGAGACACAAAGCTGCGTGATGCAATACCACCGATGGAACGATTATCAGCCACATTGCGCTTTTTGGCTACAGGAAATACATTTGAAGATCTGAAATTCCTTACCGCTATATCACCACAGAGTTTGGGCAAAATTGTCATTGAAACGTGTGAAGCTATCATCGTCAGTTTGGATAAGTATATTAAGGTAAATGTTATGGTGTATAAATAATCAATTTGTGCCAAAATGCATGTTTATGTTTTATAGGTCAAATAGACATCCTTTTTGTCGGATACATTTGTAGATTAATCTTCACATTTGTGTGTTTGATATAGTAGTATGTATTTGATATAAACAAGAAATATATTTGACTTAAAACATGAAGTATGTATTGTTGGTATTTTAAATTTTGACCCTTTTGGTACACAATAAAATGTCTTTCATTGTACATTTGACACACGCACGCATGCACACACATACACACACACGCACACACGCAGTCCAGATTACAAACATAACAACTTTCAATTGTCGTTTTATGTTTATTAACAAACCTCAAGTTTTAAGTAAAATCTTTACATTTGGAACAATAACACAAACTGATTCAAATCTCTGGCTTTATCTATGGTACAAAAGAGGAAAAATAGTTCGCGAGCGGATTGCCCTGAGCATGGGCCTCATTGTCCTGCATCAATTGTCCATTCTGCTCATCTTGGTGTGAATAATTTGAATATGATGTAGGTGACAGGCTGGAAGCAGAAGATAATGGCCGTGCAAGTGGTGTGTGCACCAATGAGTGATGTGCAGCTTCATTTATTTGAACAGAATTTCTATGCAGTGTGCCAAGTCTACCTTCGAACAGAATGTCATTGATGGCTTTCTTTGCAAATAATTTCTGGTCTTCTTTCATTTGCTTCAGCTCATGAACCCACGCCTTAACCATACTCATGATTCCATCATCATCTGTTTCATCATTCTGCAATCGTTTGCATACTAATGACATCATCTGATCACGCCTCTCGTTGAAACTTCTCTTCTTATTCATCTTTATCTTGTTACTTTCAAGGACTTGATTGCTTGGAGTGGAGCCAGTGTCCGATTCTGGGGCATCTATTGAATAGTCCTGAAATAAAACACAGAATAAAATAGTTTAGCAAATACATCTTAAAGCCATTAATGCTGATCTATCATTGAGTATGCCATACACACATTATATGAAAAAATAAGGAAACCAATATTATATTAATTCATTTGTATTATTTTTCAGTTACCAAATACAGAAGATGAGTGGCGTCTTGTCAGTCAAGAGTTTGAATCTCATTGGAATTTTCCACATTGCCTGGGAGCGATTGATGGAAAGCATGTTGCCATCAGGAAACCTCCTGGATCCGGATCTATGTACTACAATTACAAAAAGTTCTTCAGTATTGTTCTAATGGCAGTTGTAGATGCAAATTACAACTTTCTGATGGTTGATGTTGGAGTCAACGGACGCGTTTCTGATGGAGGCATTTTCAACAGCATTGAATTTGGGGGACGTTTAAATAACAACGAACTTCAAATTCCTCCACCAGAGATTTTCCATGAAAGTGATTCGGTGTCCATACCATATGTCTTTGTAGCAGATGATGCTTTTGCGATGACTGAAAACCTTCTGAAACCATACAGTGAAGCACATGGCCTAATAGACAATGACAAACGTATATTCAATTATCGTTTAAGCCGTGCACGCAGGGTAGTGGAAAATGCGTTTGGTATAATGTCATCACGATTTGGTGTATTCCAAAGACAAATGTTTCTATGCCCAGAAAAAGCACAGATTGTCACTCTGGCCTGCTGCTATCTCCACAATTTTCTGAGGAAAAAGTCAAGCACCTACATTACAAGAGGTATGGCAGACTGGGAGGATCCAAATGGTCGTCTTCATCAAGGTGAATGGAGATCACCACAAAGAGAACTAGCCAGACTGCAAGCTACCAATCAGAGAAATCCCACTATGAGAGCCAAAATAGCAAGAGAAGTGTTTCAGAACTACTTTTGCACCAGAGGCATGGTTCCTTGGCAAATGGATTGCATCTAAATGTTGAGTTGTGATGCTTCAGTAAAGAAACCAGTGTCAACTTGGCTAGTGAATAGAATGGTTTTCAGCCATCGTAAACATTAATAAAGAATAAAAAAGGTAAACCTTGTTGAACTATTTTCTCTGCCGGCTCTTGTAGATTATGGACTTTGCATGGAATAACTTGTAATGGGCACTTGTGTTTGTGTGTGTGTGTGGGGGGGGGGAGGGGGGGATCCATCTGTGTTTGTATATAATCACACCATATTCAAATGCTACACAGATCTTATAAAACAAAACAAAACAACAACAACAACAAAACTTACCGGTTGGTTGGCGCCGTCGTGCACAACAGCTTTGCTTGCACTGCCCAATGAACTTCTAGATGGTTCATCCATTTCCTGGTCTCTAAGAAATAGCATGGCGTCATAGTACCACAGACTGCTTTCGTACAGATCGTCAGTTCCAGCCCCAGACCTTTCCGACTGACTGATTTTTTTCACTTCCTTCCTAAAGTTTGTACGCAAAGAATTCTTTTTTGTACGCAAACTTCTTTTTCACATCCTCCTTTGTCGCATTTTCATAACGTTCTTGGTACTTGGATAGCAGGGTGCTGTATGCGGCCTCCTTCTTACAGCGGTTAGAATAATCAGCACTTGTGATATTCCAGAGACATGGAAGCTCTCTGTACACTTCAATGCACTCTAATATAAACTTTCTTTCATCCTCTTTAGTGGTTTTTGCCATGTTTACTGCACGGTGACTTGAAAGTGACTGAAATATTGCGAAACTTTTATTGACAGAACCCACACACTAGCAATATTATTGACGGTCGAAAAATATTGAAGAAAATATTTCAGAGATTGCAGATATTCGTCAATAATATTGATCAATCTTCAATATCTCCCACACACTGACAATAATACTGTCAATACCATTTAATGACAATATTATTGTCAATAATATTGCTAGTGTATGGGCCGCTTAAGGCGTCTTCTGTGTTCCTGTTTTCTTTGTATGCAAATTGCAAAGGATCGAGATTTTGTTTGACTCCTTCGTTAGTTCAGTTAAAACAAGTTTTTCAAAGCATTTAAAGATAATGGAAGTTAATGCAACTGGGCGAAGGTCGTTCATTTCAGATATTTTTGGTTTTTTTGGGGACAGGTAAGATTTTTGACAATCTCCAAATGTTTGGTATGTAATGGTTTTGAAAGGATTTGTTGAAGATGAAAGTAAAAATTTTTGCTAGTTGTTCAGCACATGTTCTCACGACTTTGCTTCCAATGTTATCTGGTCGATGCCTTTCTTTCCTTAACAGATTTAAATTGTTTCACAACAGCATCATAATCAAAACAAATATTACGTTCATCATTATCAAAATCAAAACTGTCTCTTATTTCCTGGTGTTGGTTGGAGAAATCGTGTTTGTCAAAGCGACAGTAGAACTGATTCAATTCATTGGCAAATTCGCTTTCATTCACAACATTCACTTTATTCTTCATTCGATCGTACCCCGTAACCTGTTTCATTCCCTTCCACACAGATGACATGTCATTTGATTTAAAACTTGCTTCAATTTTATCTTTGTATTCTTTTTTACACACTTTGATTCTCTTTTTAATTTGTTTGTTTACTTTAGCGAGGTCGCTTTTACTATAGTTTTTTCGGAGTCTTTTTTTGTCAACAATAGCTTCAAGGCATTCTTTTGTTAACCATGGTTTACTATTTGGATACACACACACACTTTTCTTGGGTATAATTAGATCTTCACAAAACTGGATGTAGGAGTTAACAGTAAGAACAAGGTCGTCTAAATTAGTACATGTGTTTGTAAAAATGTCCCAATCCGTGCAGTCAAAACAGGCTTGAAGTTGGTCGCAGGCCTCGTCTGTCCATGTTTTTATTACTTTGGTGTCTGCTTTATAAGTTCTTAACACAGGTCGATACTTTGGTTGCATAGATATCATAAGATGGTCTGAGTTCTCCAGTGGTGGTAGAGGGAAAGAACGATAGGCGCCAGTGATATTACAATAAAATAAGTCCAGAGTGTTCTCGTCTCTAGTAGGAATGGTGACATATTGGGTGTAGTGCGGGATGTTGTCCATGGTTGCATGATTAAAATCTCCTTGTATGATGTGAACAGCGTCTGGCCATTTTGATTCCTGTGTATTTATGATGTTATGAAGGGTTGTTGCAGCGGTGGTCTTGTTAGCATCTGGTGGTACGTAGACGGTGTTGAAAACCACATTTGTAAACTCACGAGGTAGATAGTATGGACGAACGTTTACAGTAAGAACCTCAATATCAGGTGTGCAGATGTTGTTTACAATAGTGATGTTGTTGGCATGGGCCCAGCGTTTGTTGATGTAAATGCAAACACCCCCGCCTTTAGATTTTAATGATGCCTCTGTCCTGTCCTCTCGATATAAAATGAAACCATCTATACTTGTCTCGTCGTTGGTGTTGTTAGAGTCGAACCAGGTCTCAGTGAATGCAATAGCCGAGGCATCTCGGTAGTCGTGGCACCATTTCGTACAACATTGTAATTCATCTAGTTTGTTACTCAGCGTGCGACAGTTACCAAATAAAACAGCAGGAAGAAATGGTCTTGATTTTCTTCTCTTGTTTCTCACTTTTATGCCACCTCTTCTACCTCTTTTCCTTTGTTTTTGATCAGGAAAAGAGTACCTAGTGTGTGCACAGTCTTGTTGACATTGACATGGCCGCCATGTAATGGATGCTAGCGGGCTCGATAATGGCTTGATTTTCGCCTGTGGCTTCTACAAAGGGCGAAATAATAACAAATAGGATGCACAAACCGATGATGGAACACTTCATGTCCATGGTGGAAAACTTTCAGCGGTGTGCTATTATCCAAGACAAGGGAAAACACATAAAAATTCACAGACAACAATGATCGTGTCGCCATGAGCACGGCTTTATACAGCAGAACATTCTAGCAATTTAAAAATGTTTTCAAAGTGAACTCACAATTTTACAAACACAGAAAAGTTGTCATTTAAACACCTATTTACCATACTTTTCACAATAAAACTTTCATTCATGAATAGGGAGTCAACTGGTTTAAATTTCTAACAATTCAACAAAATCATAAAGTAGCAGAAAGAAAATTAACAAGATATTTGGCCAAAAGTTACCTTGACAACAAATACTGAAAAAAAAAAAATCAACATGCAATAACATGAAAATGTAATAATAAACTACATTTCGTCAAGTTACACAAAAATAGGACATAGCAAGCGGACTAGTTATTTCACTACGATCTGTGAAAATAATTTTTATATTTTTTTTTTTGCAACTTTTTCTTTCTTGTGTGTGGAAAACAAAGGACTAGGGGCGAGCTGGTAGACTTTATGAAAACAAAACATGCAACTCTGAGGCCAGGAGCTCACGAGTGATTTTTGAATCTACAAAGTGAAAAGTAACTTTTTCATGACTGGTAATTCAATAGTTTCTCGGACTGGGTAAGGAAAAAATCCCTAGTGGTGCGCCTGATCTAAGACTGTTAAACCAACAGACAGGTGCGTGTCTAGGTTCAGGAGCAAATGGTAAGCTGTCGAAATCAAAGTTGAAGGGATGAAGAGAAATGAATAGAATAATGATAAATAGATGATGAAATAGATAATGTTCAAGATAGAGAGACGACTGAAGGGAAGCCATGAAAAGATAACATTTACCAAGTTCCATGGACACCACAAAGATTTTCAGCTATTTATTGTTGTGTTTTTGTTTTGTTTTTTTTTAATTTGATCACTCCAATGGCGTTGGCAGTACTGTAAGCCTACAGTTTAAACAACTAGTGAATTCTATCAATCTACAAATCAACAGATTCATTCGGTACACTGAACAGAGCGTAAATTCTATATACAGATGTGAGCTACGCAACTAATAAGGTGTAGGCCTACAGAATTAGGAAATACAATGTTTTAATTAGCGATAGTGCAAAATTCTGATTTCATGGATGAAAGTAGAGATGGAATTATCAATCTTTATCCAATCTGTGTACGACAGTAACTTCGAAAAAAGCCAGAATTACACAATTGAAACTTGTTATTTAAATTATTTCCTGATATTCAACATAATAAACAACAAATTCAGTATGAAAATGTGAGAGACACAAACACGCATGGACTACGCAAGTCAGAATTTGGTCTGAAAAATTGGTAAGAAAATAACCGTCCTTTATATCCAATTTATATCATTCAGTTTCTGTGTCAGCCTCGATACCGTCATGCCTAAACAGGGAGTCGTATTCCATTTGTCCCTTTTAACTGGAGTGTACGTCTAGGCCCTGATATCATTAGCTAACTTGTCCCACCAAACTTTCTCATGATCTGGTTCCGACACCCGTGTTAGATTATACTCTGTGTAAGTGTTGTTCTTGATGTTGTAAACAAGATCCCTGCCCAGTTTCCCTCTGGGGATTTCCTCCATGATGACAAAGATCAGAACTTGTCGACCAGAATGGATTCCTTCCATTTTGGCCATCTCGATCTCATAACCACACCAGTAACTGTCCAGCAGAGCTTTGGTCAGAAGGACCACCGTTTTCTTGCAGGAACGGACGGCATTGACAATGTTGGAGGTGATGTATTCACCAGCCCTGAAGTCACGTCCATGGAGGTAAATCTTCAAACCACGACTGCTCAGCTCTGTATCCACTGTACTTTCAGCAAACTCCGAATCTTCTTCAGCGTAGCAAATGAAGGCATCATAGTCATAGGCAATTTCTAGTGTATCGTCTGTCTTCTTGTAGCGTAAGTAAGCAGCGTTATAAATGTATCTAATGTTCCAGCGGAATCGATACACAATGGCGCCAATGATAATGCAAAGAACAACTGCAGTTGCAGATCCCACCAAGAAAAGAAGAATGGTATTGGAGGTACATGTTCTTTTCAGGACATTCACTACGCTTTCGTAGTCATCAACGATATTTTCACGAACCAAACCAATGGCACAGATGTAACCATGAAAGGGTTTTGGGAACGCCTTGGTAGTTGTCATCCATTCAAGAAACGGGAGGTTGGAACAGTCACAAGAGATTAGAGTTTTTCGCATGCTGATAGAGACATTGGCGCCCTTTTCAAGCAAATTGTCGATGTAGCTTCGTGTTTGATGTGGCAAAGTGGGTATTTGTGTTTTGGACAAGTCTAGGATATTAAGATGTAAAGATGACAATTTCACATCAAATGTCGACAAGGGATTATTTCTCAAGTACAGCGCACTCAGGTTGTGCAGTTTATCAAAAATTTCAGAGATCAACTTCCGTATGTTGTTGTAGGACAGGTCTAAAGATTTCAGATTGGTCGAACCAGAAAATACGTCTTTATTATCGTCTCTGGCAAGGAAATCTCCAAGGAAATTGGAGTCGAGGCGGAGTATCTCCAGTGATACAAATCCTCTGAAAAATTGGGGGCTGATGTATTTTACAGAGCAATATGAGATATTTAGCAATTCGAGAGAATCAAGATTGTAGATGGGTCCGAAAAGCATGGGGAGGTAATTTCCCTTCAAACTCAAGTTGGTTAGAGAGTTATTTGGGTTGAATTTTATTTCTGGCACACCATACCTCAGTCCAGCAGAGTTCATTTCCATAGAAACCAGATTTGGCGGGAGCTCTAACAGGAATGAATCTTTTCCTCTGTCATAAAACCTAGTGCAGTTGCCTTTAAATGAACTTTCACATCCTCTTCGAGAAGGATGAAATTTAGGAACGACGCCCCAGTTGATGAAACCGTTCAGGTAGAGATGAGTTAGTTTTTCCATCTTGTGCAAATGTTTGAAATAGACCCCAATTGTAAACTGATTTCCACTGAGATCTAGAGTTGTGAGATTTGGAGGGAGGTTGTCTATGGCCTCTTCGTCCACAGCCTCCAAACCGTTGGCTGAGGCACTTAAATAGGTCAAATGCCGAGGAAGGTTTTGGATA
This sequence comes from Onchidella celtica, assembly GCA_963931925.1. Lineage (NCBI taxonomy): Eukaryota > Metazoa > Mollusca > Gastropoda > Systellommatophora > Onchidiidae > Onchidella > Onchidella celtica. Next base: position 10,906,581 of record OZ007578.1, on the reverse strand, counting down.
GCCAAGACGCTTAAACAACTACACCATGAATATTGACTGACTATTGATCCGATGCAAAGCTCAGTCAGACTTTCTAGATGGTACAGATGATATAAAATGTTATTCAAATGTTCAAAGTCAGTATTCATATTGTCGGACAGATCCAAACTGCGGAGTTTTTTAAGAGTTTGAAAAGCGCCGGTATCGATCTCTTCACCAGATATGTTGCAGCCCGATATATCTAAGTACTCAATATTTTCTACATTTCGAAATGAGTCATTGTACAAGCCGTTCATAGCACAAAAACGATAATACTGACCCCCAAGAGTCAAGTTGGTCAACTTAATGAGATTTCTGAAACCATCACCGAATGAAGGACCTGTTTTGTTCATGGGTAAACCGTCCATGTAGAGCATTTGTAGATTAGTAAGACATGAGAGAGCTTTGTCTGGATATTTCACTTCATCTAGCAAAGTGCGAATGTTATTTGAGATATCCAGATAGGTCAAAGATGTGAGAGGGCAAAATACATCATTTGGATATATAACAGGCATTAATGGAAGGAAATTGCAGTCTAGCTTCAAACATTTTAATTGAGTCAGATTGTAGAACGGATTTTCTTGTAGATTGGTTATACTGTTCATTGATAAATCCAAAGAAAGGAGCATGAAGTATCTGGCAAATACGGAGTTGGGCAATTGGTAAATTGTATTGTTCTTTAGATCTAAGTACAGTATATCTATAGGAAGATACTGGGGAACTTCGGTGAAATGTAAATCAGAGCAGTCGGCGTGGTGTAACTTGACTGTACAGTTCGTTTTACGTTCAGTCCACCTTGGTCGTCTTGCCATCCTGTCTATGCGCTGACCACATGGAGAATTTGGCCAGAGGCGGCCCCGCTTTAATGAACGTCCTGCAGGATATTTGAGCGTCTCTCCGCCTTTGCCAATAACTTCTGGCTGAGAATCAGATAGACTGTCAACGGCAGTGAGGGGTGTGAACCAGGTGAAGACTGACGTCATCAGCAGAATGGACAACATCAAGAACGGTGACATGTCTGGGGATTACGTCATAATGTTTACATTATACACAGATACAATTATTGAAACTGTGCTGTGGTAATTATAATAGATCAAAGGAAAATGCGGTTCTCATTTCATGAACCACCAACTGGTCCAGGTATGAAATCGAGTTGTATTGTGTAAAATGCAACGTTAATTTTACTTTCAAAATGAGATGAAACCAATTCCAGATTGCATGTTGCCGGGTGAGTAGAACATCTTCTCTCTTTTTCCCACCAATACATCAGCTTAAATGTATGATAAATTTACTAGTAATTGCCCCATTCTTCCAGTGTTTAAAAAAAAAAAAAAACCAAAGGACACCAGTTCTGACCGAAAGGAATCAGCACAGAAACATTGATGCCGGGATGCATAGGGTCATCCACAATACTCAGTTATTAACAGATAGATAGACAGTACACAATGCGCAGCGGTGCGCGCCGAGAATAATTATTGTTCAGGAAATGATGATGTCATGGGCTCATTAATTATTTTGTTCGTGAAAATAAAGGATCGGGGACTGTCAATTGAAGACTCATAGCAAACTCAAAAAAATACTTCCCCACCATTTCAAGTCTCCAAATTTTGAAAAAAAAAGAACCCTCTGCAGGTCGAAAAGACGGGACATGTAAAAGTTCAAGGCAATCCGAGCTGTGTGAACGGCATTGGGGTTTGTTAAAAATCCCTCGAGTTTTTTTTTTATTATACCAGATAAGATGAGGTGAAAAAAGGTGGTTTGTTGTTGTGGAAAACTCGGAAAACATTTTATTAATAGGAAGTGTCTATCCGTACAACATGTTGTATGGATATGGACAGTGTATATCCGTACAACATGTTTTACCAAAAGCGCGACTGGTGAAGGTTTGCTGAAACAAAACTTGGTATGGTGTTCACGAATTTAAAATGACAACACATGGAATAGTCAGATGGACCTGGGGGCATAAGGGTCTAGTCAGTTTGTATCAATGGGCGGTGGTCAGATTGACTAATCAGCGAAAAGGGGTTAGGGTAGTCAGATTGACTAATCAGGCGAAAAGGGCTTGGGGTAGCCATTGGTGATCGACGTACACTCAAGTACATTATTAACGCAGATCGCGCAATCCCCGAGCAGAAGTCGGATTGTTTTGCTACTAAGCCGATTCATATTTTTAAAAACTGTGCAAATTAACAAGGTCAGTAATATAGTATTCCGGTGTGTGTTCTACGCCATCAAATTGTGTGCATTGTACGGATACCACGTGTTGTACGGGTATGCGCTTCCTTATTAATAATTATCATGAATTATATTCAGATAAAAGCCGTTCACTTAATATTTTCTGGTACTGGGATATCAATATACTAACATCACGTTAAGTTTGTTTGTTGTTTACGTTATTGTCTTTGTGCAATTTTAAACTGTTCTACTGGTGACACTGATCTAATGATTTGCATCCTAGATCAGTTAGACAGTTTGATGAAATGATGAAGTCGTCATGGATACAAGCTGTATTATTATCTATCGAAGAACTATGTATTGATATTATGTATAATGTAGGGATATTCTTTACAGATACATATAAAATCCATTACATGGATTTATCGTTAGACGATGCTTTTATATATTGATTATAATATACTAACACATTTGTAATATTTACCATCAACTACCGATTCCTACAGTCGGGGTGTTACTATTTTAGAGAATTTAGAAACTTTCCTCTGAGGAACAATTTGTGTTCGACCATTCATTTCATCTGTCCTTTCTGAAGACAGATTTTTTTTGTGCGACCATTGAGTCCTTATGTAAAATATAGTTGCTATAATTAGGTTTGTATTTATCAGGGATATGTTTTCTCAGTGTCTTCATTCGTATTAATGCATGGAAGTGTTTCGGTATTGACAGTTTCCAAATAACTAGAGTGAATTATTGAGGAGGAACTCTTCAGTACAAAAAAAATATAATTATTGTCAATTTTGATCAAACAAACAACCCGGGCTCTAAGTGTCCCTACCGAAGTACTTCCTTAATACAAAATGTAAGGAACTTACCGGATGTAGTGTAGGACAAAGTGAGTAGCATCTGGTGGCACTGCAGTGGATTGTCTCCTTTTTTTATAGATGGTCAGGAATGAACAAGAAGTCATTACCCGGATGTTGAATGACGTCAGATATTTGTGCAACTGTTGTTTTAACCCTTTAATTGCCATAACTCTGGTTTGGGTGACAGATTGTCCACGGGCGCTTTTATAGGTCAAATTGCATTTTCTGATGGCTGTGAAATGAATATTCTGAAACATCTCTTTGTCTGTTACTTGAATGTAAATGTTTATCATTAAGCACCGAAAAGGTGTTTGGAATGGCGAAGGTTTATTGTCAAATGATATAGATTTCTGCGTGTCATTTGATTCACGTACATTTAGTACAACAGAGGTCTTGATATGATGTTGCTATAATGGACTTGAATGTTCAGTTTAAAACTATGCATTTGGATATACAGCGGGTGGGGAAAGGGTGGGAGGGTGCACAAACATTTACAGTATTGTTTGACGGTAGGAGTAAGATTATTACTATCGTGAGAGAAATTAGTCAAACTTGTAACTTCAAAATATCGAGTAGAATCAATTGTGATATTTTATCAACGTTTCTAATGCAGTCTTTTCTCTATGTCGATCTGTAATGTACACTATTTTCCCGTCTCCTAAATAAATACTGAAAAAGGTGGCGTGCAAACATAGTCCTAGGTAGTGTGCAGACACAATCTAAGTGGTGTGCAAACACAATCCTAAGTGATGTACAAACACAATCTAGGTGGTGTGCAAACACAATCTAAGTGGTGTGCAAACACAATCCTAAGTGGTGTGCAAACACAATCTAAGTGGTGTGCAAACACAATCCTAAATGATGTGCAAACACAATCCTAAGTGGTGTGCAAACACAATCCTAAGTGGTGTGCAAACACAATCCTAAGTGATGTGCAAACACAATCTAAGTGGTGTGCAAACACAATCTAAGTGGTGTGCAAACACAATCCTAAGTGATGTGCAAACACAATCCTAAGTGGTGTGCAAACACAATCTAGGTGGTGTGCAAACACAATCCTAAGTGGTGTGCAAACACAATCTAAGTGGTGTGCAAACACAATCTAAGTGGTGTGCAAACACAATCCTAAGTGGTGTGCAAACACAATCCTAAGTGGTGTGCAAACACAATCCTAAGCGGTGTGCAAACACAATCCTAAGTGGTGTGCAAACACAATCCTAAGTGGTGTGCAAACACAATCCTAAGTGGTGTGCAAACACAATATAAGTTGTGTGTAAACACAATCCTAAGTGGTGCGCAAACACAATCCTAAGTGGTGTGCAAACACAATCTAAGTGGTGTGCAAACACATTGTAAGTGGTGTGCAAACACAATGTTAGTGGTGTGCAAACACAATCTAAGTGGTGTGCAAACACAATCCTAAGTGGTGTGCGGACACAATCCTTGTTGTGCAAACACAATCCTAGATGGTGTGCAAACACAATCCTAGGTGGCGTGCTCGAAATCCACAAAAGTACTCCCCTCCCCCACCCCTCTGCCACTGAAGAAAGGTGTCCCTAGTTAGCGTATTGATCTATTATATTTCTTCATACTCTTTGTCCTTGCTTTGTTGATGGTGTAAGTAGGTTCAGGGTAAAATAACGATGTTTTGCATGTACAAAATAGACACGAACTTCTCCACATTGTTATTTGCATAATTCTGCTCTGAGATTTTGCCTAACTGAACATGCCATTTGTTTATGGTGTTTGTGTAGCATGTTTGGGGGAAATCTGGATGTTTTTCCACCAATTCCAGTTTACACCACGTCAAAGTTGACCTAATTGAGGAGATAGATTTTCCGCTCTTCGGTTTCGTCATAAAATGTTTTTTAAACAGCTGTATACATTTTCTGTCGAACAAGCTAGAGAACAGCATAAAATGAAACAGCTTGCAATGTTTCGAGCAAATTTGTTAACACGTGTATAAAAAATTTAAAAAAGAAAAACTACGAAATTGAAACCAACAAGAACTGTAAAATTTCACTAAATAAGAAAAATTTCCTTCACACCCAGATTGCCCGGAATGCAATGGGTTAAACATGAGGACAGGGTTGGTTGCACGTTCACCCCTCAAATCTGATACACTTCCATCTGACCATGAAAGAATGTCCGGTGATTTGTTATTTTTCACTTCCTTCATTATCGCTGGCCGACTTCAGCAGTTCCTGGTCATAGAGGGCGTGTCACCACGAGTCTGACAAACTGGGATATTGGCCACAACAACTTTTGAGGCGAAGAATAGCAATTTTGTTTTGTTTCTCTTTTTAATCCTTGTTATTTTTTAAAATACAATTAGGCTTCAGTGATTTCACATCCTCGCTGCGCGTTGTATTTGTCACTCTACTGAATGTTCACCTTCGCTTCCCTTTCTGGTCGAAATGTAATGACCCTCAAATCCGCCGACCAATAGTACTATAATATATAATTTACTGTTTGTATAGAAATATAATAAAGGAAAAACAGTATATTTGGATGGGGGGGGGGGGGGGGTTCTGGCCATAATCTGTGGACCAAAGCGGACAAAACGTGACGTCACAGGTTCTGTTGAATGAGGATATTTGGAGACAGCGTACCCTAGAACATGGTTGACAACGGAGATCAAAGTTGTCCGAAAAAGACAATGCTTAGAAAGCTCTACATGGAATAGAACATTTGAATATATTATGTCAGTGGAAAATAACACGATTAGATTAAATTGTTGTAATTTGGGAATTAATGTCAAGATTAGAATGCCGCAAAACTACCAGGCCGGCTGAAAGATCTCAACATAACTAGTGGTCAACTGTTTTTAATTTCATTGATCGTTAGAAATTACAGAATCCAAGATTGTCGTGGCAAATCTTCGGTTAAAGGGGCCAGAGAAGTTGATTTGACTGAAAATATACGCACGAGTACCAAGTTTCTGATTAACCCTCCGATTTTTTTTTTCTTTCTTTGCCCGAATTTTGTCCACGGTCAATTAATCCATGGCGTTTCCCTAGTCTAATGGCTGGGCACTCGTAAAAATGGGAAGGGGGAGGGTGATTTGAAAGAAAGCTTGTGAAAAACGTACGTGCTTGTGTTAGGAGAGGGTGAGATGGTGAGGTTCAAACATTGACCAGATCTAGCGAGTGTACTTTATAGGAAGCCCCTTTGCATAAATGTACCACAAAGTAATATTGATTCCAAAAAGTACTCGCTGAAGGGTAAATTCTTTAGAACTGCTCACTTTCTTTGCCAGTTGGTAATTTTGATATGTGTACGTGAATGTTTGCTTTATGATATAGGCCCATTGCGGGTATCGGGCATTTTAGTTGTACATGGGAGACGTTCGGTCAATTCTTTCACTTCCTTTCCTTTGTTTACACGGATGGTAGGGAATCTGACCAGCTTGGATCCATCCTTTCCACCCCTGACATAACAGTCAACTGCAATGCAACCAGCAGGCATTTCAACCGCTTAGACATATCTCGAAGTTACACTCGTCAGCTGATCCACCCGCCATCTTGTTTGGCGGAAGTACAAAACAAAAACACTCTGTGACGTCATTCGCAGTGGGCCTATTGCCATTGGTTCCCAACCAGGGGTAAACTTACCTCCGGGAGCTGGCTCTCCCCTAGGGAGGTAAATTTCGCCTATTCATGGGGATAGACTTTGACTGACATGTCCTCACTGACTGACTGCGTTTGGTTCTGGTACACCGGTATCTGTTCTTCATTAGTCTTAAGTGCGAGTAATGTTGTTCTTTCAACTGTAAATAATACTGTTAAAAACAGCATTTTAAAATTCCTTCTTCGTCGGTTGCTCTGTTGTGGTAGAAATGTCAACTCAAGCTTACTGAATACATCAGGATGGGAGTAAATTTACCACGGGAAAAGCTGGTTACCCTGGAGTTATGGCGTGTGGTTGGGTATCTGTGGTCGGTTGCGGGGTGGTTGGGGGGTGGTCTCGCCGGTCCAGCTGTCACCCGAGTTGACTGATACATGTCCATGTACCTTGAAGTTTAAACTGAACCCACAACTTGAATTCTTAGCCTGGTCATTCACTAGCCCAGTAATGTCTGATGTCTGGTTAGAGGGAGACTCGTGTTCATTACTACATCAGCTATCCGGCTTGGCTTTGTCTGGGATACACGCTCTCTCTGTCTTTCTTTTATTCTCTCTCTCTCTATCTCTCTCTCTCCCTCTCTCTCTCTCTGTGTGTGTGTGTGTCTCTCTCTCTTTCTCTCTCTCTGTCTTTCTCTCTCTCTCTCTCCCTCTCTCTCTCTAGCTATCTCCCTCTCTCTCTTTCTCGCTGTCTCTTATTCTTGTCCCTCTCTCTCTGTGTTTCTCACCCTTTTCCACTTCTCTCTTTCTCTCTCCCTCTATTTCTCCCTCGGTCTTTATATCTATCTATCTCCGTCTGTCTGGCTGTCTCTCTCTCTTCTCTCTCTCTCTTTCTTTCTCTCTCTCTCTCTCTCACACACACATTCTCTCTCTCTCGCTCTCATAGATTCTATACAATCAGGTCTCCTCATTTACATTCCGAGTCACCCATTCTCAGGCAAGATAATCAGTAATACATTAATGGTCAATAACCGAATTTGTATAATAATTACGATGAGCTTAAAAATTTCCATTTAGAAAGAAGTCTTGATGTGAGTTTTAGCAAGAAGATATACGTAATGGTTTTATTAATATGATTAATTTCACCTTGCCTGTTCCTTTATGTTTATTTTTTGGTTGTTGATTGTTTGTTTGTATCATAATCTTATCTTACTATAGGTAGAATGCGCATATCCACCATCTTGTCTGTCCGGACCCACTTAAGGCGTCGTGAACCAATCGGCGGCGAGTTCACTACTGTAAACAATGACACGTGTGTATACGCACATGGGAGAAGTTCGGTCAATTCTTTCACTTCCTTTCTCTTGTTTACTCGGATGGTAGGGAATCTGACCAGCTTGGATCCATCCTTTCCACCCCTGTCACAACAGACAACTGCAATGCAACCAGCAGGCATTTTAACCGCTTAGACACATCTCGAAGTTACACTAATCAGCTGATCCACCGGCCATCTTGTTTGGCGGAAGTACAAAACAAAATCTCTGTGACGTCATGCGCATTCTACCTATAATTGAGCTAGAGGGTGAACCTGTAAGCAGTTAAAATTTCGCGACTACGCCATAAAAAATTATGAAACTTGGTGTACTGCATCAATTTTTGACGAAGAGTTACGTGGACACATTCATTTTGGACAAAAATCAGTCTTTACTATTATTTATATTAAAAACTTTTCAGCCGCAAAAACAGAGACGCATTTTCACCGGATAGAACCGAAAAATGTGACCGGAAAATGCGCTCTATGTCACTATTTACATATTTCCGTCCTAAAGTCGTTTTATCACATCGGTGTATTCTGCAACGAATTGTGGTGTAACAAAAACATTCGTCTTTGCATCGGATCCAAGTGTATAGTGCGACTTAGATCTACATGTAGATATACACCTGGGCTTGGTACAAGAAAAATTTGCAACGTTTATCTTGCACGGGTCGGCTAGTTATTATAAAGGCAGTCAGGCCTCCAATGTAATCATGAAAGGCTTTTTAATCACTGAGCCTTACATTCTACAAAATATCATATAGCTCAGAGAAAGACGTAAATGTGTACGTGGGTATATTTTAAAAAGTCTTGAAGTTGGCTATATTTTCAATACTTACGTTGATTTTGAGCCATAACTGAGTTGAACAGAAGAAAGTGTTCCGACATTTTGAGCCGGAAGTAAAAGACTCATTTTCTTCGAGTAGAATTTAAAAGTATGACAGGAAATTTCGTTCTGCGCCTGAATTTATACATTGGTGACCGAAACTCAACTTTAAGAATCGCATCTGTGCATTCCCCGAGTCGGCGGGTCAACTAGTTTAGATAAATCTTACTGCAGCCCCTTTTTGCGCGTTAATGCCTCTCGCACCACGTCAGCACTCATGAAATGGCAATAATACCCGCACTGGGCACCGTATTTAATAATGAACCCATCCCAAAAAGTGATAACACCATGGGCTCATGTGTTCGTGGAAACGAAAGGGGACAAAATTAACGACACAAAGCAATCTACAAAAATTAAAATCACTTCTCCGCCATTTCAAGTCTTCAAATCTAAAAAAAGAACCCAGTGCGGGCCAAAATGATTTATTATTTGGAAGCGCATATCCGTACAACGCACACAATTCGATGTCGTAGAACACACACCGGAATACTATATTACTGATCTTGTTATTTTGCATAGTTTTTAAAAATATGAATCGGCTTAGTAGCAAAACAATCCGACTTCTGCTCGGAGATTGCGTGATCTGCGCTAATAATATACCTGAGTGTACGTCGATCACCAATGGCTACCCAACCCCTTTTCGCCTGATTAGTCAATCTGACTACCGCCCATTGATACAAACTGACTAGACCCTCACGCCCCCATGTCCAGCTGACTATTCCATGTGTTGTCACTTTAAATTCGTGAACACCATACCAAGTTTTGTTTCAGCAAACCTTCACCAGTCGCGCTTTTGGTAAACATGTTGTACGGATATGCACTGTCCATATCCATACAACATGCTGTACGGATATACACTTCCCAAAAATAAAAAAACTTCCCCGCCATTTCAAATCTACAAATCTAAAAAAAAAGAACCCCCTGCAGGTCAAAAGGATTTATTACTTCAGATTTAGCTCCATACAATCTTCTGCGAAGTTTGGACAAGCAGCGAGTGATATCCGCGAGGGTTTGGCTGTTTACCCCGCTTGCAGCGACTTCAAAACGCAGAGGGCGTCAATGTCCCGGACACGATCAACAAACCGTAAACTCTTTGTACTAAATAAAGTGTGTTCTCTGTGAATGACTTGCGTGTTGCACGCTTCAACAACATTGATACAGTTTGTGTGTATTTATAGACATGAAGTAAAGCGTGAATGATTTCTGTAGGAGAATTTATGTGTCAGCCTCTCACTCAATTCAGCTGGCTGGTTGATTAGTCGGTCGGTTGGTTGGTTGGTTGGCTGGTTGGCTAGCTGGTTGGTTGGTTGCTTATTTGGTTGGCTGGTGGGTAGGTGGGTGGGTGGGTTGGTTTGTTGCTTGGCTGGCTAATTGGGTGGTTGGGTGGGTGGTTTGACTTGGTAGTTGGGTGGGTGGGTAGGTTGGCTGGCTTGTTGTTTAGTTGGATAGATTGAGCCACAGGGGAAACCATTTCAATGATAACGCTAACGATGATGGTTGTGATGAAAGGAGATCAGTACAGTACAAAAAAATGAAAAAAAAAAATCTGTCGAAAGGAAAGCTGTGATTTCGAGGAACAGGAGAGGAAAGAACTAAAAACAAAATGATAATGAGAATGACGATGATAATGACAGCAATAACTGTCTTGAGATAGAACAGCATTAATGACAGAAGATGTGAACTCTCTGTCAGGCAGGACATTACTGCACGGGTTAGGTCTGGCGAAATTAGATCTAAGATTTAAGTCATGACGCGGTCTGATCGTCCTGGTCACAACACATTTCAGTCCGTCCATTTCTGGCCAACACAACAAGAGCACAGTGACAACCGTAACGTGTGTGTGTGTGTGTTTGGGTGGGGGTGTTGTCGAGGAGAGGGGGGGCTAGTTCTGGAGAAAAGAGGGAAAGACGGGAGAAGACCACCATTTCTGTTGATTAACTCTATTTTCACAGCGCTTTAATCAATTAGATTAAACCTGTGACGACAACAGATACCCGGTCACACCCCATTATCAGGGATTCCCGAAGTTTATGGTCGTGAGGGGAAGGTGGCGGGGGCCTTCCTTCTACCTCTCGTCGTTGTTTTTTTTTTTCCTTTCAATAATCTGAAAGTAGAACAGGCTACAACTGTGGTTTCGCACTAGTTCTGGTACACTTCCGTATGGTGCGCTGGTGTGCGGCACTTGTAGGTGAACAGAAATACGTCGAGGGCAAAACGGCCCCATTGGAATGTGCTCCACGAAATAAATGCGACTGTCAAAGGCTAAAATATCCTATTCATCACAGAATCTGATATTAATATGATCACTATCTGCCTTGAATCGAACGATTTGTAGCTATAATTTTATTTAATTGTGGAATGATATGCTTCCTGAGATTAGTTGTGACACAATACTCCTATCCCTGACTGGTCACAAGCAGTTCCGCGGACAGTCCTAGTTTAGTAGTATAGACAGTAACTATAGGATGGCAGTTTCATTAACTCTGACAGGACAGCAATGGAAAGTTAGCAAATTCAGTTGGCTAACGGCAGTGTCAGGGTTAAAAGTCTTTAGTTCTGTCTGATTCACTCTATCTAACCAAACACACATGGCCACACCACACCACACAGAATCCGCACCAACAAGTAGATCTAATTCCTTCATCCGTCTTCATCCTACACCACCCTATCCCAATCCTGTTCAAACGTCATTATTAAATATCCACCCTACATTTATTTAAGACAAAGTAAGAGAATTATCGAAGAAATACAACAACAACAAATTTTTTTTAAGTCTCTGAATCACACCTGTTCCCGTCTGTGTCCCCCATAGCGGGTTTTTTCTTTCCACGCCTTCGCATTTCCGACGGTCCTGATTTCAGCAACTCGATCTGCCCCGCTAGAGATCTGAAAGGTGTGTAGACGTTTCAAATTCAGCCATACGTGTGAAAACACCGTGTTTTTTTGGTTGTCTTCGGTTATGACGTATGTAGAACACTCATCCAGGCACAACGTTACGTTCAACCAAGTCCGCCATATTTGTCGAGTTTCAGCATATCACGTAGACCGTCCTCACGCCTTCAGAAACAGCAATTTTAAGGCGTACAGGAATTCACGTTTCAACCGGACATTCTCTACAAATCCTTTCGCTCTCATTTCCTGTGAATCTGTGTTGTTTTAAGGACTGTAACTCCAAACTGAAAGTCAGAATAAAGAGAGAAAATCAAATGTTTTATAACTGGGAAATCAGGAAATGATTTATTGAATCAAATACCGATTAGAAAAATTAATTGACTGAGTGAGTGACTGATTCATCCGCTTTTTGATTCCTAGAGCTCTGAAGCTTTTGATGACAGCGATAATGACGCTGACCATAACCAGAGTTATGACTGGCGGTATCTTTGTTTTTCTTCTTCTCATGGTCGGAACAAGTGAGTGAACTTTTTATCATTTTTTATTTGGTAATGGTGGCGGATTCATCTCTTACGTGTACATGTTACATTCTTGTTTTTGTTATTGATGTCGCTTACGTCCTTTATTGTGGCAAGAAAAGTTCATTATTTCTTTCTGTCAACTGCTATTGTACATTCTGCTTTTCTATGATACTCAGATTTCACATCTAAAAGTTGTTCCACCTTAAGAAATTATCAAATAAAAACCAAAAACTCCAGTTTTGATGTAAAACCTTACAGGCCACTCTCTCTATAACATTGAAAACAGAATTTAATGATCGATAATTAAACGGTAAGGGGGACCAGTGACTCCTACAGCTCATCTTCCATCTGATCTGACATCATCTATTACATCCTCCATCTGATCTGACATCATCTATTACATCCCATCCTCCATCTGATCTGACATCATCTATTACATCCCATCCTCCATCTGATCTGACATCATCTATTACATCCCATCCTCCATCTGATCTGACATCATCTATTACATCCCATCCTCCATCTGATCTGACATCATCTATTACATCCCATTATCCATCTGACCTGACATCATCTATTACATCCCATCCTCCATCTTACCTGACATCATCTATTACATCCCATCCTCCATCTGATCTGACATCATCTATTACATCCCATCCTCCATCTGATCTGACATCATCTATTACATCCCATTATCCATCTGACCTGACATCATCTATTACATCCCATCCTCCATCTTACCTGACATCATCTATTACATCCCATCCTCCATCTTACCTGACATCATCTATTACATCCCATCCTCCATCTGACCTGACATCATCTATTACATCACATCCTCCATCTGATCTGACATCATCTCCTACATTCCATCCTCCATCTGATTTGACATCATCTATTACATTCCATCCTCCATCTGACCTAACATTATCTATTACATCCCATCCTCCATCTTACCTGACATCATCTCCTACATTCCATCCTCCATCTGATCTGACATCATCTCCTACATTCCATCCTTCACCTGACCTAACATTATCTATTACATCCCATCCTCCATCTGATCTGACATCATCTATTACATCCCATCCTCCATCTGATCTGATATCATCTCCTACATTCCATCCTCCATCTGATCTGACATCATCTATTACATTCCATTCTCCATCTTACCTGACATCATCTCCTACATTCCATCCTCCATCTGATCTGACATCATCTATTACATCCCATCCTCCATCTGATCTGACATCATCTCCTACATTCCATCCTTCATCTGATCTGACATCATCTATTACATTCCATCTTCCATCTGATCTGACATCATTTATTGCATTCCATCCTCCATCTGATCTGACATCATCTATTACATTCCATCCTCCATCTGATCTGACATCATCTATTACTTCCATCCTCCATCTGATCTGACAGCACCTATTACATTCCATCCTCCATCTGATCTGACATCATCTCCTACATTCCATCCTCCAACTGATCTGACATCATCTCCTACATTCCATCCTTCACCTGACCTAACATTATCTATTACATCCCATCCTCCATCTTACCTGACATCATCTCCTACATTCCATCCTCCATCTGATCTGACATCATCTATTACATCCCATCCTCCATCTGACCTGACATCATCTCCTAGATTCCATCCTCCATCTGATCTGACATCATCTATTACATCCCATCCTCCATCTGACCTCACATCATCTCCTACATTCCATCCTTTATCTGATCTGACATCATCTATTATCTCCCATCTTTCATCTGATCCGACATCATCTATTACATCCCATTCTCCATCTTATCTGACATCATCTATTACATCTCATCTGACATCATCAGCTACATCCTATCCTCCATCCTCCATCTTCTGGCATCATTATTACATCCCATCTTCCATCTGATCTGACATAATCTATTACATTCCACCCTGTATCTGATCTAACACCATCATGAGCACATCATCACCCGGGACCGCCCCCTCTCCCCCACCTGTCTCTGTTTTCCAGACTGCCTGCTATGTTACCAGTGTGGTACCACATCGCAGTACGGACCCACTTCTGATTGTTTCCACGACTTGCACGGTTTGATGAACACTTCTCGTGGGCTGGACAAGAAATACTTCAAAAACTGCACGGCCGACAGAGATTTCTGGGACAGGTGTATGATCGAGGTCGCCGAGTTTAACGGTGAGAGTGGGGCTGGAAGAGAAAAAAATAGTTTAACCCTCTACAAGCCAGACACTGCTGCCCTGCGTCAAAAACAATAGATATTGAAAAGTCAGATTCATACTAGTCAAATTAATGAAAAAATAGAAATATTAACTCTTTGTGTGCCGTGAATTTTTCCATGTCTGCCTATACAGGAAGAAACTAGTGGGGGAAATGAAGGAAGACTGACTACAGCAACATCTATTAATAGAAGTCGACTTTCTTTTTTCCCTGACACAAAATAGCCAAGCATTCTTGTGCACCAAATCATCGGTGACTGGCACAAATGTGACCAACGGAAAAACCGATATATCAGTGATTGGCACCCAAAGAGTTAACCCTGTTTTTTTCTTTATTGATGAATAAGAAAGTGTTCCAAATATGGTAAATTGGGTAACAGGTGAAGTGTACCAAATGACAAAAAAAAAAAAAATCATTAATGGGCATTCGTAATGTATGTAGACTATATGTAAGAGAGTGACTAATTGCCATCCCCTAGCTCTAAATATCCCTGGTTTTATCAAACAAAATCAAGTACCATGGCGGGCCGGATGAACTGACGTCGCGGGCCGGCCGTAGTTTGGTGACCCCTGGTCTAGAGCATCAAATCTCTCAAGCGCATGGACAGTTTTTACCATGCCTCAGTCCAGCTGGACTCTAAACAAACAGTATATAGTTGACCTTAGAAAGATCAGCGAATGAACTGTCCTTTGTGTAAACCGCGTTACTACAGGAATGTTCCCCTACTAGAGTGAGCCGCCTCTGAAAAAGCTGAAGGTTTCAGGGCCTTACTGATGTCAGGAAACATTATTTCGATCAAGATCTCTGTTTGAGCTTTCTATGAGTTAAGCACGATTTAGATCTAAGCCTGTCTTTGAGGTGTGGGAGGTGACGGGCGGATACATCCATGATATTACAGTGTGGGTTTGTTGTTGTTGTTGTTGTTGTTGTTATTGCTGCTGCTGTTGTTGTTATTGCTGGTGGGTGGGAAGGGGGGGGGGCAACCTATGATTATATTTTACAAAGCACAAAGGACGTAAAATGAAAATGAGGCTACAATATACCAGAATAAAACATCCGTTTCCCAAGGTTTTGTGTGATATGTGATTCCATGGAAATTTCCAACAAGTTGGGCAGACAGTTTCCGAGGAAATCGTCGTTGATTCCGGTCGTGGTTAAAAAAGCAAACGCTCTTCAGTGTAGGACCACAGCTAATTACGTGCATTTTCTCTCTCCACACAGGCAAACTGAGTACCTATCACAGAGGTTGCCACGACGGGGTTAGTTTTTCCCAGAAATTCTACAGTGATCGGTTCCATGACCTTCCTCCCAACAACTACACTACCTGTGATTCTATAGGTAACCGGCTGGTCTGCTACACCTTCTGTGACACGGATTTCTGCAACGGTCCTCAGGTGCCTGTCAGGGAGCCCACCGTGTGCGAGATGTGGGCGGACAATCCCTACGACTTTGAACTTCCGCCTAACGTCACGTGCAGTGCTGTCGGGATGCATACCAACAGTGGACCAATCGGATTGCAGCTGTTAGTTCTTGTGACAGTATCCGTGTTTTTCATTGCTGGTCTAAGATCTCTGTAAATTTATCACCCAGAGACTGATTTGCGGTCAACAGACGGAATAGTAAGGCCAGTTAAAATGATACATGTATGGCTATCTCAGTGAACTAAAACTCGATTGATTTGTTTCACTGATACAGCTGGGGTACGGTCTTCACTTCAGCGGGGTATTTGCTCAATTGTTCAGAACAAGTGTGATTCTCTAATTCGGTTTGTTCGGTTGTCTTTCAATTTGTGTGTCACTTGGTAGGTGGAATTAGACAGGGCAATGAATATTGATACCTGTTTGTCGACGAAACAGATCTAAAACACACCCGATCAAGTAAATCAACATAAACAATCTATTTCATTTGCAACGATGTTTTTCATTTCAGTAGCAGCGGGTGATTTTTTTTGTCGTTGTTGTTGTTGTTATTATTTAGCTGCTCCAATATTTAATCCTATTAAATTGTTGAGGAGAAGCCAAGTGATAGTGACACAACAAACATAATTCAAAAAATGGATAATACTCAGCCCGGCTTCAACGCGTGGATCATGTTGGAAAGTTAAGGGGAAAAAACATCAAAGAAAACTTCAGCAATGTAAAATTGGAGAGAAAGGGAGACAAATCAGGGTAAAAGCAAAGCAGATTGCTTATCTCCCCTCCCTGGGCCCCAAATGCAAAGAGATCTATAGGCCCATTGCGGTTATCGGCCATTTTAGCTGTCAAGACCGACGCATAACCATGGCGATGGTAGCATTGATTTTGATTCGTTAGCTGATTTGCACTGCGAGCACTTCAGGCGTCGCGAACCAACCGGCGGCGAGCTAAGAAAAAGTTGACTACAGTAAACAATGACACGTGTGTTCATGCACATGGGAGACGTTCCGTCAATTCTTTCACTTCTTCTCCCTTGTTTACACGGATGGTAGGGAATCTGGCCACCTTGGATCCATCCTTTCCACCCCTGTTATAACAGTTAACTACAATGCAACCAGCAGGCATTTTAACCGCTTAGACATATCTCGAAGTTACACTCATCAGCTGATCCGCCCGCCATTTTAGGTGTCGGAAGTACAAAACAAAAACATTCTGTGACGTCATTCGCAATGAGCCTATAAGGAAATCACACATACGCACACTCACGCGCGCGCACGCACACACACACACACACACATATGAGGATTTTACCTACGAAAAAAAGTGCTTCAAATTTGCGCATAATTGGGTGCCTGTAGTTGTTTATTGACTGGTTTGTTCTGTGAAATATACAACTGCACACGGGAGAGATTAAAATTTGTATTTTTATGTTTTGACACTGGGCGCGGGCTACCTGTACAGTTCGTAAGTTTTATTTTTGGCTATTTTGCCCCCCCCCCCTTCCCCGTTCTTTCACGTACAGGCTTTTCGTACTCAATGTCTCGCCCCCCCCCCCACCCCACCCCCCCATAAATGTGCACGATCAATAACATGCTGACAGTCGATGTCAGGAAACTATAACTTGCTTGACCCATTTGACTGTTTCGTCAGAGTCATTGTCTTGTTTTTATAATTCCAGAAATTTAATTTGCTGAAAAAAAAAAAGAGTAAATAAAGGCTAACTTTTTTTAATTCTATACCATACCCGACAAGCATACGTATGCCCCCCCCCCCCACCCCCCACCAAAGAAACCCACCCAATCCGTATGACTGGAGCATACACACACCACTCCCCCCCCCCCCCCCCCCCCCGTGTCGATACCTTGTGTATGAGCCCAATATATGGACCTGTTCGTTTTTTTTAAGGGGTACCTTCTTGTGTTTTGGTCGTTTAGCTGAGAATTGAGTACCATTTGGGCATATGTAACTACCACAATCTAGACTGGCACATACGTATCTTAAATGTCCATTCAAGAGTCAGTCAGAGCTGTATTTCCTACGAAAGTTAACATTCTTTATTGTTGATAAAACACTACTTTTTTTGTTCGACGAAGCCACCCTGGAAAGCATAATAACGTATTGTATTACAGCGTGAGGAGGCAATGCCAGAGTAAGTGACAGCACAGGCATCAGGAAAACATGCAACATGACAGATACGGCATTTTTCAGTTACTCAAATGCTTTGTGTAAAGAAATTCGTACCCATATTAAATGACAGTCACCATCCCCTGTTTCAGCAAATTTCTAGATCGACAGAATAATGCACATGAAAACAAACAGAGAAAGATACGGAATATCGTTTTCGTTTTCGCCCTCCCCATTCACCTCAGCAAGATATTTTAGTTGGAAGTGTGCCATATTTCACTTAGGTTCTTTACCATGTGACTTCGTGTATGCCTGTTATTGAGTTTACTGAGTTGTGATTTATTCTTATGTAATGATGGGTTAGATTATATTATGTGCCATGTATATGCTCTTCAACGCCCTGTGAAAATGAATAAGTGATAATAAAGTGATTCTTATCTTACATTGTCTTATGTTATGTCAGAAAGCTTGCAGGTGCCCATGCTGTCTCTCACCCAGGACAGATCACAACATCTCACCTGAATTCTCACTGCCTGTACAAAACCATTTATGACGTCATTCATTCGTCCACATTTCACTGGTGGTTTCAGTGTCGTCAGAGGATTATCAAAGTGTTGTTTTGTCCATGAGCTAATAGGCTATATTAATTCTTGATCTGTGGGGCCCACAGACTAATAAATTAACCAGACTGGAAAGACGAGCTTCGGGCTGTGTCGTTTTTTTAACGGAATTTCCCGGGCGGCGACCGTATAACCGACATGGCCGCCGCTCAGGAAATTCCGATTCTAGTTCTATCTGCAGTAGAAATTTCTTTTTATTTGTCAAGATTGGTTGTACATGTATTAATAATGCATTAACTTGCCTATCCTTTCATTTTATTGTCTACATCTGCCCCTTTTTTAATTGCTATAAATGATGACCGTATGGACTTTTAGCGGCCGCTGCATTGTAGCTATGCTGAAGCGTCGGTCGCAACCGTAAACCTAAAATGGCGGACCTTTCCCTGTTTTCTGACGTCACACAATGGGGTCATCCAATCTGGGTATTTTATTTGTCTGTGGTCAAACCCAAACTGAAACTCCAACTCAAATTTGTAACCAAAGGGAGATAAAGGCGAAAATCACTTCTGGTGTCACTGGTTGTTACTTCCCCTCACATTGATTATACTTTTCAGATTTATTATACTTATAGTTGTACTGACTGGCACGATAAGAAAAAATAGCGGTTTCCTGTGTCTATTCATGATTCATGTTGTTCGTTAATGATAGTTACATTACGTCATGGTGCTGACCTTTTGGCCAAAGTCATTATTTGCACTTCTGAGAAAATCGCAAAAAACTTATTTAAATTCTTTTGCAATGCAGTCGGACTTAGGCCAAAATGACTCTAGGTAAAAGTGGCCATCATTCACGTTGGCTGAAACAACCCCAGAACAAAAATGGCCTACGTTTATGAATGAGTTAGGCCATTACACTATGCAGAAAGTTTCATTTCCAGGATAATGGTTTGGCACTTTTGAATGATTTTTACATTAATAGATGCACCATGGATAGGGCAATGACGTAACAGGTACAATCTGTTTTGGCCTAATTCTGACTTAGGCCAAAAGATTAGCGCCATGACGATTATTTTGTTTCTCAGAATAGAGCTTCATTATTTTCATAGTTTGAATTGCAATGAGGGATTTTTTTTTTTTAACTTCATCTTGTTGGGACATTGTGCACCATCATTTTATATCTCTTTGATGTATTCAGTCTCAAGCTATGAAAATAAACCCGACAAGTTGAGGCTGGAATGGAAGGTTTGCTTACTGGCACTTCACGCTTTCCTCCCACTCACTTGGTTTTACTTTGGGCACAACGGCAGTCTGGCAAGTTATTCTCTGGCTACACCGAGTTAGAATTCTTTTTCCATTTTGTTTTCTTTGGTTTAGTTTAAGTTCTTGTTTTCTATTTCCCCGCCAGGTCATTTGGGCTTACTTCGAGTCTAGTTTGAAATCCTGAAGGAACTGTAGACTTTGACACTAAGTTCAAGTATCAGTTTTTGAAAAAAGAAATGTTTATCTTACATTGATGTTATTTTTTGTTGCCTGTGGTGACAAAGTGATCTCCTGTTGGTTGTTACCGCGAAATATCACCGTTCCTCTTCTGCCAGAAATAAACATGCTGTTCTTCAAATGGCTGCTCAGTGTTTATGGTACTTACTGCCTTTTGTTGTTGTTGTTGTTGTTCATCTTACTCTATTTGCTCTTGTTATTAATTCTCCTTATTTATTTATTGTCATTTATGTTTGTGTGTGTGTGTGTGTGTATTTAAGGCCGCGAGTGCTTTTTTATGTGTCTTTATATGTCTTTGTTGTTAAATAGGTCCACTGAAATATCACCCGAGACACAGAATACCGAGACGGACCATTCCTTCTTTCACTGTATGTCCACAGCTTTTGCGCGTATAAACACGGTGAGTACTACTCACAGAGCTCTGTGGTACTGGTCTTTTTCGTTTAGTTATGATGGGGGTGTCGTGCGAATTGTTGCATTGTTGACATGGATGGTACGCGCACAAGCCGGCGGACGGAAAATGATGAATTGGTCCGTCTCGATATCTTGTGTCTCGGATATCATCTCGCACATTTCAGGATAAGAGAATTTCTATCACAGAATGAAATGCAGATTGGTGTATTTATTTGCCGTGGGGTCAGCTAGATTTTTAGAGCCATCCAGAAAGTATGCCTACTCTTTGGTCAGACAATCCCCCCCCCCCCCGCTCTGTGGGGAGGCCCCCCCCCCCCGCCCGCCTATGTAAGTACACTTTTTTTTAAGGAAGCGCATATCCGTACTACATGTTGTACGGATATGGACAGTGCATATCCGTACAACGCACACAATTCGATGACGTAGAACACACACCGGAATACTCACATTCAGCACCAATGACCTATATTACTGACCTTGTTAATTTGCATAGTTTTTAAAAATATGAATCGGCTTAGAGGCAAAACAATCCGACTTCTGCTCGGAGATTGCGTGATCTACGCTAATAATATACTAATATACTTGAGTGTACGTCGATCACCAATGGCTACCCCAGCCCCTTTTCGCCTGATTAGTCAATCTGTCTACCGCCCATTGATACAAACTGACTAGGCCCTCACGCCCCCAGGTCCATCTGACTATTCCATGTGTTGTCACTTTAAATTCGTGAACACCATACCAAGTTTTGTTTCAGCAAACCTTCACCAGTTTCGCTTTTGGTAAACATGTTGTACAGATATGCACTGTCCATATCCATACAACGTGTTGTACGGATATGCACTTCCTTTTTTTTTTTAATCAACTAAAGAGATACCATAATTTCATGACCTGTCGACCAGTGACACAGCAACACTACAGACTAGATAAGAGAAAGATTAAGTGTCTTACTTCTAGAGGCAGATCGTCTCTTGCTGCTCATTGCGTGTTGGTTTAATCAACAACGACAAATATGTGAACGATATACATCAACAACGCACTTCAACGATACGTTATCAGCAATACACAGCAAGTGCTTAGCTCATTGAACGTTCGCATGACGTCACGGGGAGCGTTCTCTGAGCAGCACGCGGCCCAACACACTGATAAAACGTTTCAGCACACAATAGTTTATCTACCATCAAAGAACAGGCCCAAAGTCCGACACAGGGGAAACACAAGACGTCAACTCAAAGAAAAAGATCAGTACATGCAAACAACATGCCCACAAATCTTGTAATTCTCGAGCTGCTGGTGGACTTCGAAGGGAAGAATGTTATCTGAACCAGACGTCTGGAGAAGCCAACAGTATCCACTTCTTGGTGGGGGACGGGGGGGGGAGGACAGTGTGGGCTCCAGCTTTTCAGGCGAGAATATTACGAGTTGTAGGAGCCATTATGTGTGCATATTATGTAGTGTATGTAAGCATTGTTATGTGTTATGAGGAAGGGGAAGTAATCTCCTCTTAGGGAGAGAGAAAGAGATGGGAGAGATTGAGAGAGAGAGAAAATGAGAGCGAAGGAGAGATATGGAGTGTAAGAGAAGGAGACAGGAGAGAGAAAGAGAGAGAGAAGGGAGAGAGAGAGAGAGAAAGAGAACGAGAGAGAGAGATGGGGTGTAAGAGAAGGAGACGGAGAAAAAGAGAGCATGTGATGGAGAGAGAGTAGGAGGGGGAGAGATAGAGAGAGAGAGAGACAGAGACAGAGACAGTGAGGTGGACAGAGAGCGAGAGAAGAGGGCACAGAGAAAATGACAGAAGAGAGAGAAAGAGCAAGGGGGTTTGTACCCTGATACATGCATAGTTAATCAGTGACCAGGTCTTTAATAATACCATTCAGTTCAAACTCTCGGGTTCCGTGCCTAAACAATGTTCAGAGGGAAAAGTGCTTGGTCACCAGATCTTGTGACATACCAATTCCGAGGTCTCTACATCTTGTGATATACCAATTCCCAAGTCTCTGCATCTTGTGACATACCAATTCCCAGGTCTCTAGATCTTGTGGCGTACCAATTTCCAGGTCTGTATATCTTGTGACATACCAATTCTCATAACTCTGGGTCCAGTGACATGCAAATTCCCAGGACTCTAGATCCTGTGACACACCAATTCCCAGGTCTCTGGATCTTGTGACATACCAATTCCCAGGTCACCAGATCTTGGGACATACTAATTCCCACCAGTCTAGATCTTGTGACATTCCAATTTTCAGACCGTAGATCTTGTAACATACCATTTCCCAGGTCACCAGATCTTGTGACATACCAATTCCCCGACCCAAGATCTTGTGACCTACCAATTCCCAGGTTACCAGATCTTGTGACATACCAAATTCCCTGTCTCATGGCTCCTGGATACGCTGACTGTCGCCACTGCCATGCTACAGAGGAATACACAATACACCTTGATACAGGTCAAATTCACTTTGTGAGATCGTCACATTCAGCGAAATTTGTTCTATCTTTCTATCTGATTTATAATTTTAGGTGACAGATACCACAAAAATGGAAACTGAACCAAGATTAAAGCGGTTAAGTTTTGCCAAATAACGTCAGCGTCTCGGTCTAAAATTTGTTGTTTTTTGTTTTGTTATTGTGTTTTGTGTAAACCGCCTTTTTCCATAAATGGGTCAAAATAAGGAGAAAAATAATCGTTTCTTTTGTTCAGACCGAACAAATGGACGAATTGACAAGCACTAGTTTCAGGTTTCAAGTGCAAGTTTATAGTAGGCCTGGCGACCCATTCAAAACGTACGCAAGAAAGATGCAGCTATACAAGATTTGAACATGAAAATCTTATTATAAAAAAGAAATAGTGGCGGGAGTAATTCATTGTGGTGCCATTTTTTGGCCCTTTTTTTGCTCGATGCTACAGCCCAAATGACAGTTTCAAAAATTGTAAAAATTAAATTTCTTAAATGTCAACTAATCCAGCCCAATTGCTTTTGTATCTACAATTGTGTTGATTTAAGTTTCAAGTATTTTTAAATAAAACGTAAAAATGCACAATACAATGATCTTTGGTTTGGCTCACAGACTAATAAATTAAGCAGACTGGGTGATCCCATTGTGTGACGTCACAAAACAGCGAAAGGTCATGAACCATCCGCCATTATAGGTTTAAGGTAGCGACCGACGCTTCAACATAGCTACAATTTTGAATAATACCATTTTGACGCGCCTACTGAACGCAGAAGTTTGGTTCCGCACCAAGAAATTAATACATGTACAACCAATCTTGACAAATAAAAAGAAATTTTTACTACAGATAGAACTAGAATCGGAATTTCCCGAGCGGCGGCCATGTTGGTTATACAGTCGCCGCTCGGGAAATTCCGTAAAAAACGACACAGCCCGAAGCTCGTGTTTCCAGTCTGGTTAATTTATTAGTCTGTGATTTGGCTGCCTGTAGTAAGTTCACTGCACCGGAAACGATATATCAATACGCGTTCAATTCCGTGCACACTGTTGCCCTACCAGAAATGCGTGCATAGTGCGTGCTCTGGAGCGCATGAAACCGGTAGTAAGACTGTGATTGTGGGAAGCTTTGTAGACCTAAAAGAGAGAGAGATAGAAAGGCGGGTTCACGGGTTTGTCTCGGATAATGTCGGGAACTTCACCTAGTTATAAAAGAAACAACAACAAAGGCACAGTAGGGATCTGTTTCTGAGGAAGAGAACAAATCTGCGTCTGTTCGAATGTGGTCTCGAGACGGGGAAACCAACTTCAAGTAGGAGTGTGTGTGTGTGTGTGTGTGTGCGTGCGTGCGTGCGTGCGTGTGTGTGTGTGTGTGTCCTCTACACAGAAATGTCTCCCACCCGGATCTGAAAGAGAAAAATCCAGCTCAGGTTGTAAGGCGCTGTCGTCACCCCTCTTTAAAAGAATGTCTTTTCCCCTTTGCTACTTGAACGAACCAAAAAGCTTAGGCAAAGAAATTTCATGTGTACATGACAAGTACTGGCCCTTTCATGACACGGCACAACTCACTCAGTTTATAAAATCCATCCCTGAAGGGACTTTTGTTTATTTAGCCATTTATTTATTTACTTATTTATTTATTTATTTCTGTTTCACTGATTTTACTGAGCCCTCTACACAGACTAATAAATTAACCAGACTGGAAACACGAGCTTCGGGCTGTGTCGTGTTTTACGAAATTTCCCGAGCGGCGACCGTATAACCGACATGGCCGCCTCTCGGAAAATTCCGATTCTAGTTCTATCTGCAGTAGAAGTTTCTTTTTATTTGTCAAGAAAGTATGACTTTCAGAGAATCTCGGCCGCACTGAATGACACAGTACACTCAAATATTGTCCACCAAAATTACGGACTTGAACCTGCCAGAGACAAGAAATAACGTCATGGCGCACAGCTCATCGGACGATTGCCTTTCACTAATACGGAACGCCTGTTGGTTTTATAACTCAAGTTTAAAAATTTTGCCCCATGAACGTTTCAAGTACTTCTCGTAGGTCTCTACCTAGAAAAACGCACGTCTGTTCTTCATTTCAGGGCTCCATGTCAACTGTGAAAATCACAAACCGTGAAAGTCCAAATTCCATCGATTTGAGAAAATCCCCCCAAAACTACTTTGTAGTTCAAATACATTCTGAGAACTATTCAAGAAAAACGGTTTGCACACATGACTAACTTGGTTTTCTGTTGGTATTTTATTATAGAATATTGAGGTAGATGGTGCACAATCGTCTTGTGGTGTCATTTAGCAAACAAATCATTCCTACTTTTGGACTTACACGGTTTGCCAGTTTCATTGTCGATGTGGATTTGATACCTGCAGATCCAGTTGGGCAAGAGGTGAGGAGACTCTGCTACACACGTTTTCAAACAAGCCCGTCAGGAGATGTTGGTACGATTTTGTTGTGTTGGAGTTGTGTCGCATTTGTTGTTGTTGTTTTTTCAATCCAGACGAATGAATGAAGAAGTGCGCAGACACGGGCACATTGCAGGGTTGATAGGAATATGCAACTAAAACAGGATGTGCGTGCCTGGCTGGAGAGTTGGGTTTATTTGTCAGAGTATGGGAACTGTAAAAATGTTGGTAAAGTACATTCTTGTCGGGTTTTTCTACTTCTGGATTGGCTTGTTTCACATGTGGTCACAGAACTGGGGCTGCAACCAAAGTTTGAAGTTTATTTCAGCTTTGGTTGGAAGTTCTAAGGCTATTATGCTTCTTTTTACTCACAGTTTTCATCTTCTTTTTGGATTACAGCTAATCTTTGCCAGTGGGCATGCTCAGCTGCCGTGCCTAAAGAAAAAAAATCTGTCAGTGCGCATGAACATTACGTGAAACGGGGCGGGGGGTGGGGGGGGGGGGAAGGCGTATGGTCAACATCAAAATTTTTGGTGGCTTACATAAAACAAACCAATAGAAACTCTGTTCATTTGAAAATGTCATCTGGATTTCCAAATATTTTGTTTATTTGGCAAGATGGCCTAAGCTTATTCTAGCCATGCCGATTCCTACAAATTCACTGCGGTGGTAAAGGGTGGTGGCCAAAAAGGAATATACCCAGCCAATATACTTACGTCATCTTACCTACATTTGTATAGGATTTCCGTCGGGTTGGCAGGACTGCCTGACTGACGGATTTCCAACATCAAACCGTCCTGGGCGCCGATCGTAATCAGCGGAACTACGTAAGACTGGTGTCTTTCCCGTCAGCAAACTTGAGATAGCTGCTGTGCATCGGTTTAACGTAGGAATGCAGTCTGAGTAATTAAACATGATAAAGGTAAAATTGGGATATCAATGCGCTCAAATGTGCTGGGTGGAAAGGAAAACAGTACATCTGCTTGGTACAGAACACGGGGTATGAGGATACAGGTGACGGCATTGGTATCCAGAACACGACCGCAGTTCATCAAGCTTTTAAAAGTGCTGCTAACGAAGCAAGAACTCGCAGATAAGTACACATATCCTGTTTCGCTTCGATTCTAGACATTTCCTGTTGAAATCTTCTATTATTCGATTTTTTTTTTCACTTGAAAAGGCGAAAGCCGAAAATGTGTGAATTTTCTGTCTTCTCTTTAGTTTGCTTTTATATCGTTTGGGTTTTCTTTCTCACGCAGGGCTTCGCTACATAGGCTACAACTTTTTCTTTTTGCCCAACTTTGATATTGTTTATAGCCCTGCTGCGACCCCACAGTTTTTCTGTGGTTTTTATAATATTTCATCAAGCTTTTAAAAGATATACATCAGCTCTCGTTTCTTGGCCTGAAGGAATTGGTTCTTCTCTGCCACTCTAGGCAAATGTCACATTCAATCAGGTTTTTTTTTTGTCTAGGTTTTAGTGTGTCATTGTCAACTAGGGAGTTAAGCCGGATCTGTCGCACTGGCCAAACAAATAATTATGTCTCTCTAGTTCGGGCGTCTCTGACGTGTCTTGAAGTCAGCTAGCGGGCACAGAGACCTCGTGCACTCACTTCAAACAGACACAAAAACAGATCTGAATCGGCACGTTACCAGCTTAAATGCCGTGGTAGTCGATAACTCGTCCAGAATGACAGTCATGGTGTAGCCTTTTGGGGGGAGGGGGGTGTGCTTTTATCTCGTCGGATAGCTCCCACCTTCCCCACGGTGTTCGACTTTTCTAGACAGCCTCGCATATCTCAGTCTTATTTTTAGTAGGCCTAATGTTGACACATCACAGTGTGTTTTTTACCTGCGTGTGGAAGCAAACCGGATGAACTGATAATTCCCGTATGCGGTAAGCTGATTATTTATTTAATACAAATACAGAACACACGATCTGGATAATCTGTGACTGGCGTGAGAATTATCCAGTTTTATGTGTATTTACTTATCGGTAAGGCCAAATAAGAACCGATAATTAGTGATAATATATGCAGATATTGTCTGCTTATTATATTTGTGTGTATTTCGTGTGTTTTAGACTATCTTAAAGGGTGGGTTGTGTTCTAGTCAACATGCCGGTTCTACACAGGAATTTGAGTGTTGAGGCGTCATTAAGTCTGGGTGTCTGTCTGTGTGGGTGAACGTCCATGAATCACATCATTGTGTAGTGGTAAAGGTAGGGAGCCATTAGTAGCAGCAAGGTAATGTCTTCAGTGATTGTCAGTGACAAAGTGGAGAAGTCCGAGTGAAATGTGGCCAAGTTTTGATTCGGTGGACTTTTCCAGTTGTGTTTTTGTTTAAATGTTAACTCAGTGAGAGATTGAAACCTTGTGACAAACGGTAAAGTACTTTGCTGTGCTGTAGGTGGTCGAAACTGAGTCTGTGGTTACTTATCCGTGATCACAGGACAGTTGTTTGGGTTGGTGATTCATGCGGACGTTCATACTGTTATTGTGATTAAAATCTGACTCTCGACCATCTGCGTTCGAAATTCTCACAATAGAAATCAACTTTCATCCAGTTTATTGTACAAGATGTCTTCAAAAAATGTTCACAAATTAATGTACTGCTTAATGCTGTTTGTTTGCAACTCTACTGAACTGCGTTGTCATCAATGTCTGGCCCAGAACGGCCATCACTTTGAACACATGCCATAACGCAAATAATTACACGCCATTTTCCTCTTTACTTTGAATTGTTAATCATTGCTGTATCTTAATTGACATTGTATCAATAAATATACAAAGCATGTAGGCATTTTTCGAGACGTCCTAAAAAATTGTTTTCTTGGCCTAATTCTCTTTTTTCCCGTGAAACCATCGAGGTTTGTTGAGACGTAATTCTTCTTGTGACTAACATGTCGCTTGGACCATTTATGATCGTGTCAATGGATTCGCAGGAAGACAGAATTTGTTCTCCCGGGCTGTTCGTGTGTGAATTTCTTTGTTTATTCCTCCCTTCTCCGTTATTTGTTTTTTTTTTCCCCCTTGTTAACTAGTACTCAGAATGTATGTTCTTTCCCATCAGTGACCACTGGCCCATTGACCACTGACCTATTGACCACTTGCCAACTGACCAGTGACCCATTGACAAACTCACTCGAATGTTTAGAAACTGAAATGTGAAACACTCTCAAACGTCGGACCTGATCAACACGTGAACAATGAGGCCACAGAAAAGTTACACCTCGGTCCCTGTCATCATCTCCAACAAATTTGTCATCGTCGCTGTCATCGTCATCTTCCTTATCTGCGGTGGTCCGCCAGTTGGTACGTCGTCATCTTTCACTGTCCATCAATAAATGATGTGATTGTCAATTACTGTCATCATTTTCATTATCGTTATCGTTGTTTTTTATGTCAAATCTCGTGCCAGAAGACACAGAACTTTGGCCAATGTCCAACATAGAACACTGTGTCTGTTAGATGTCATTTAAGCATTTAGAGGGAAATCTTCTCGCAGTATTACAACAACAACAAAAAAAGACAAGAAGTGGATGGAGTGATTCATTGCGGTGCAATTTTGGCTTTTTTTTTTTTTTGGCTTTTATTTTTTTTTTTTTTGCTCAGCGCTACAGCCTAAATGACAGTTTCAAAAATTATAAGCTTAATTTGCTCGAGTGTCAACTAATCAAACCTAATCGCTTTCATCTTGACCCATTGCGTTTACTCAAGTTTCGGGCATCTTTTGTTAAAGAGTTGTAAAAACGTCAAATACAATGGGTTTCTTTTTGAGTTCCCCCTTTGGTAAGCCTACCGCACTGGAGACTAAAGTTGACAAACGTTCACTCAATTTGGTGCGTAGTGCCCTGGCGTGCATGAAGTCTGAGGCAGGACTGCACATTATAAGAGAGATGACGAGATAGAGAGAGAGAGAGAGAGGTGGAGAGAGAGAGAATGAGAGAGAGAGAGAATGAGAGAGAGAGAGAGAGAGAATGAGAGAGAGAGAGAGAGAGAAAGAGAGAGGGAGAGAGAAGGATGGGAGGTATATTCTGGGCAATGTAGGGCATGGCATGTAGTATTAAAAAAAAATAGTAGTGAGACTATTTCATTGTGGTGAAAGTTTCGCCTTGATCATGCTTAAAGTTACGGCCTGAAGAACACTTTCAAAACTTATAGAATTGATGTCCTCAAGTCTCAACTAATGTAATCCAATCGCTTTTATGTAGTCTTGTGGTTTTAGTCAAGTTTCATAAATATTTTTTTTTCAAGTTGTAAAAATGTACCAAAAAAAACAATAACCCACACCTCTTATTGTGCTCGCTTTCCCAAGCCTACAGCACGGGGAGACTGTATTTGACAAGCCTGTGGCACAGGGAGACTGTATTTGACAAGCCTGTGGCACAGGGAGACTGTATTTGACAAGCCTGTGGCACAGGGAGACTGTATTTGGCAAGCCTACAGCACAGGGAGACTGTATTTGACAAGCCTGTGGCACGGGGAGACTGTATTTGACAAGTCTGTGACACGGGGAGACTGTATTTGACAAGCCTGTGGCACGGGGGGACTGTATTTGACAAGCCTGTGGCACGGGGAGACTGTATTTGACAAGCCTGTGGCACGGGGAGACTGTATTTGACAAGCCTGTGGCACGGGGAGACTGTATTTGACAAGCCTGTGACACGGGGAGACTGTATTTGACAAGCCTGTGGCACGGGGAGACTGTATTTGACAAGCCTGTGGCACGGGGAGACTGTATTTGACAAGCCTGTGACACGGGGAGACTGTATTTGACAAGCCTGTGGCACGGGGAGACTGTATTTGACAAGCCTGTGGCACTGGGAGACTGTATTTGACAAGCCTGTGGCACGGGGAGACTGTATTTGACAAGCCTGTGGCACGGGGAGACTTTATTTGACAAGTCTGTGACATGGGGAGACTGTATTTGACAAGAGTTCAGTTGGTGCGTAGTGCACTGGTGTGCGTGAGTTCTGTCCAAGCAAGACTGTAGATCACCATAAATGGGAAATTGTCTAGATCAGAGAAAAAGGGGGTGGGGGAGGAGAAGGTGGGAACGCCGGTTTATCCCGGGTAATTCCGGGCGCCTAGTCCCTAGTTACTAAAAATTAAAAAATTAAAATTAATTGTCTGATAGGGACGATAAGTATTCGTAAAAATGTCCTTGATGTGACAGAAACTCAGTATTGTCTGTCTGTACAGATTACTGCATGGATGACATAAAGACTAATTACCTTCAATAGCGCATTTCATGTCTCAGGCTTGTGTATTAAAGACTTAAAGCACGAGCTGTGTGGAGTTCAAGTTTGTCAGCAGGTGATAATGGCAATTAAATATCGAGATTCACTCCCGTTTTTCTTTTGTTTTTGTTTTTTAACTTTCTCTCACTTACTACTGTGTGTCCAGATGGTCTA
Source organism: Onchidella celtica (assembly GCA_963931925.1). Lineage (NCBI taxonomy): Eukaryota > Metazoa > Mollusca > Gastropoda > Systellommatophora > Onchidiidae > Onchidella > Onchidella celtica. The sequence continues at coordinate 10,875,808 of OZ007578.1, read as the reverse complement.
TGGTGCTACCAATGTGCTACCACCAGGTCAGACAGCCCCTCGGGTGGATGTATCCACGACTGGGAGGGCATGCTCAATGCTACAGTGGCCAAGAATGGCACACAAGTAACCTATGTGAAAGATTGTACCAACAGCAATCCCAACTGGACACGGTGTATGATTGAACGTGCTCAGTTTGAAGGTACGTTTTTCTGTCTGTCTGTGTGGTTTAATAGTGTGTCTTTATTACACGCCGTGTGTATGTTGTGTGTGGGTGTGTATATGTCGCGGGTATAGAGCAAAATTGTTGTATCTGCAGGTTTATGAATTGGGGTTCATAATGGCAATACTCTAATAATGACAAACTGCTTCTATCAATTTTTTCGTTATTCCGCTATCTTTAACCAGTTCCAAGTTACAGAGAAGCAGTATTGTTGTATCTGCCTTAATAATGAGATCATTGAGAGCAATATTGTGGTAATTCCGAGTAAGCTCCCATTATTCATATCACTGGAGATACAACAATTTTGCTCTATACCCGCGATGTGTATGTGTGTGTGTGAGAGAGAGAGAGAGAGAGAGAGAGGGGGGGGGGGGGAGACAAATGGACAGACAGATTGTTCGTTTTTGTGTTTGTTTGCGTGATACATGTATAATATTGTATCTTTAGTACACACCGTGTGCTGCGTGTTTGCGTGTGTATGTGAAAGAGAGAGAGAGAGAGAAACAGTCAGGCAGACAGATAGACAGACAGTGAGAGAGACCCATGCACACAAATGTACAGACACAGGGAGAAAAGGGACAGACAGACAGACTGAGAGAAGTAGAGGCACACACACACACGTACATACACACACTGACTGAGAGAGAGGACACAAACAGACGGACAGACAGTGAGAGAGGGGGATAGGAACACACACACAGAAAGGCACATACACATACAGAGTGAGGGAGACACAGGGGAGAGAGAGAGAGAAATTGAGAGAGAGATAAGGATAAAGAGATGAAAATCACAGTACCCCAAATTTCTCTAAGTAACCACAGTAAAACATCTTTATTTTTCTCAAAACATGTGAATTCGACAGTTGAGGTTTTGGATTTTCCACTCATAACTTTCATACTTGTCACACCGAAGTTATATCCATGTAAGCAATCACTTTCACATCATAGCTCTCACACCGCCGTTATATCCATGCAGGCAATCACTTTCATAGCCCTCACACCGACGTTATATCCATGCAGGCAATCACTTTCATAGCCCTCACACCGATGTTATATCCATGCAGGCAATCACTTCCATAGCTCTCACACCGACGTTATATCCATCCAGGCAATCACTTCCATAGCTCTCACACCGACGTTATATCCATGCAGGCAATCACTTTCATAGCCCTCACACCGACGTTATATCCATGTAGGCAATCACTTTCATAGCTCTCACACCGACGTTATATCCATGCAGGCAATCACTTTCATAGCCCTCACACCGACGTTATATCCATGCAGGCAATCACTTTCATAGCCCTCACACCGACGTTATATCCATGTAGGCAATCACTTTCATAGCCCTCACACCGACGTTATATCCATGCAGGCAATCACTTTCATAGCCCTCACACCGACGTTATATCCATGCAGGCAATCACTTTCATAGCCCTCACAGCGACGTTATATCCATGTAGGCAATCACTTTCATAGCTCTCACACCGACGTTATATCCATGCAGGCAATCACTTTCATAGCCCTCACACCGACGTTATATCCATGCAGGCAATCAATTTCATAGCCCTCACACCGACGGTATATCCATGCAGGCCATCACTTTCATAGCTCTCACACCGACGTTATATCCATGCAGGCCATCACTTTCATAGCCCTCACACCGACGTTATATTCATGCAAGCCATCACTTTCATAGCTCTCACACCGACGTTATATCCATGCAGGCAATCACTTTCATAGCCCTCACATCGACGTTATATCCATGCAGGCAATCACTTTCATAGGCCTCACATCGACGTTATATCCATGTAGGCAATCACTTTCATAGCCCTCACAGCGACGTTATATCCATGTAGGCAATCACTTTCATAGCCCTCACACCGACGTTATATCCATGCAGGCAATCACTTTCATAGCCCTCACACCGACGTTATATCCATGCAGGCAATCACTTTCATAGCCCTCACACCGACGTTATATCCATGCAGGCAATCACTTTCATAGTTCTCACACCGACGTTATATCCATGTAGGCAATCACTTTCATAGCCCTCACACCGACGTTATATCCATGCAGGCAATCACTTTCATAGCCCTCACACCGACGTTATATCCATGCAGGCAATCACTTTCATAGCCCTCACACCGACGTTATATCCATGCAGGCAATCACTTTCATAGTTCTCACACCGACGTTATATCCATGTAGGCAATCACTTTCATAGCTCTCACACCGACGTTATATGAATGCACGCAATCACTTTCATAGCTCTCACACTGACGCTATCTCCATGCAGGCACGATAACACTCTACCACAGAGGATGTCATGATGGGAAAACTTTTGCCAAAAATCTCGACAGTCCGCGCTTTCGAAACCTTCGGCCCAACAATTTTACCACCTGTGCCGTGAACTCAGTCACTAACAAACTGGTTTGTTACACCTTTTGTGACACGAATTTCTGCAACGGTCCCCAACCGCCCGAGGACATCTGTGAGTGGCACGCCCTGCACCCGGACACGGTGACCGTGCCCCCGGGGGTGAACTGCAGCTCTACCCCCATATTCCCCGGCCATGGACCAATGCAACTGCAGATACTGGCTCTCATGATAACGTGTTTGGTCTTTATTTCTTCTTTCTTTTGATCAATAATTTTTGAGATGATGTTCTGCAGAACCACCATCGAAAGCATAATACAAAAATTTTTTTAAAATAATAATGTATTGCATCACAGCATGGTGCTCGCCTCTCATGCCAAGGGTCCCGGGTTCTAAACCCGGGCAGTGCAGGCATGTTGGAAAGTGGATTTTTCTCATATTTTCAAGTCCCTGGTCCTATTGGGGGGTAGGATCAAGTAGTTCTTGGAAATTGGATTTTTCTCATATTTTAAAGTCCCTGGTCCTATTGGGGGGTAGGATCGAGTACCTAGTCTTCTCGGATAAGGACGAAAAAATTCGGAGGGCCCGTGTGCACGTTGCGCACGTTAAAGATACCTTGGCAGTTGGAAATCGTAAAGAGCAGGCCGAAAGGCCGCTGCCCGGGCAAAATTGAAATTAATAGATTAAAAATGTATCCATATCATCTCCCCCCCCCCCCCCCCTCCAGAACAAGAAATAATAAAACAAGTAAAGTGAGGTGTAAATGCCAAGGGCAGCGAACCTCCTAAAATAAAGACCTCAAATCAGCATCACAGCATGGGGAAGCAATGGCAGAGCAAATGACAAGAACAAACTCCACAAACACAGTCATCGGGAAAAACATGCAACATGACTGATACGGCATTTTTCAGTTTTAATCATCAGTCTGGGAAGGTCATCCGCCCGTCCGCGCCACTTACCAGAAAGTTAACAAATAATATTATGAAGACCTAACCCTAACTCTAACCCTAACCCAACCTTTTGATAAGCCCGCTTAAAAGTCCTTTCTTTAGTGTGTTTTCTTGACTGGCGCGGACGGGCGGATGATCTCCCTCAGTCTGTACTCAAATGCTTGTCTAAAGAAATTTATATCCAGCTTCAATGACAGTCACCATTCCTTGTTTCATCAAATTTCTAGGACATCCAAAAGCAATAGAAAAATACACATGGAAGCCAAGAAAGAAAGATAGGGAAGTGTTATTGCCCTCCGCAATTCGCCTCAACAAGTATAGCTTATCCTTGTGCCATAATAACTTAGTTCTTAACAAACTTAAGTCACGCCGATGTGTCTTCACATGATTTATTTTGTTTAACATTGTTGCCTATCCTAGCCAAGCTACACTCTCACACGACATAGATAGGTAACACATGGAACTGGGACTCGGGCAAGGGAGTCTTGTAGTCTCTCAAAGTCAAAGTCCCGTTGTATGGCAGCTGCACCGAAGAAATCAGTGGGACTGACCGGTCGGTTTGGAATGTCGAGCGGCGCTCTAGTGTTAGTTGCTTTAGAAGTAGCGGGTCCTAGTGCCTGGCTGAGCCGGCTCTTCCGTATGGCCTCCGCCTACCTCTTGCACTGGAGATTCAGTTGTCTCACAGTCGCGCTTCTAATTTACTGAACGCTTCTGTTAGCTTCTCCACTTGTTTAGTCAACGCATCTAATGTTTGAGAATCATCAGCCATGAGACAAGCACTTGATTGGAACGTTAGCGCTGCCAAAATATTAAAATACACTGTGGTAAATTTCACGGCCCAAAGGCATAATGGCAATTGCCGTGTGAGAGTGCACTTGATGGAATACAACTGCAGCACAAATTCATTTTGTTATGTTGTGTGCTACTCCTGAATAGAGTTCGGACACATCAGTGTGACAACAATTAGATCTACATGTCATGTTACAAAATGTAAAAAAAAACCCGTTGCTGAATTATGATATATCTGTGCAACCATGTATTAGATGTGTGTACCACGTATGTGCTCTTAAATGTTCTGTGAAAGTGAATATTCCGCATAGCCACACGGGACATGCTATAAGAATTTTACAGGCCTATCTTATCACTGGGTCAAGTGGTTTAGCTCTCTCATTTCATGTACAAACCCAGGCATAAAGAACATGTTCTGATCCTGTCAGATTGTTTTTTAACGTTCGCGCATTTTTTTTAGATGTTCCTGTAGTTCATGGCCGTAATTAATATATTCAGGACAGTTCAAGCAATCATCAGTCAACATTTTGAAAACATGTGGTATATATTTGTACTTTGTGACTGCTGAAACTGGTACAAATTAACAGTTTAACTAACTGCTTACGTGAATTAATATTTGTTGTGTGCGTGTATTTCTTAATATTTATATAAAATTTTGTAACAATGGAAATGTGTGGGTAAATTTTTTTCATATCCTGTGGCTCTCGAACATCTGAAACTGATCGTGTGTGACTGTGGCAGTGAGCAAGTTTGGCCAGGCCTGTCTAATAGGAGAATCAAGGGATTCTTATAGATCTTATCTTTCTGTGTCTGTAGTTTAACGGTTTCCTAACTGGCTGGTTTAGTTTGGATCTTGGTGGCGGCTTGCTGTCTCGCTAGATGACTGGATGAACAGGTTGATGTGGTTGGTTGGTTGGTTAGTTGGTTGGTTGGTTGGCTGGCTGGCTGTCTGGCTGGTTGGTCGGTCGGTCGGTCATTCGATTGGTTGGTTGGTTGGTTGGTCGTTCGATTGGTTGGTTGGTCGGTCGATTGGTTGGTTGGTTGGTTGGTTGGTTGGCTGGCTGGCTGGCTGGCTGGCTGGCTGGCTGGTTGGTCGGTTGGTCATTCGATTGGTTGGTTGTTTGGTTGGTTGGTCGTTTGATTGGTTGGTTGGTCGTTCGATTGGTTGGTTGGTTGGTTGGTCGTTCGATTGGTTGGTTGGTTGATCATTCGATTGGTTGGTGGGTTGGTCGGTCGACTGGTTGATTGGTTATTTGGTTGGTTGGTTGGTTGGTCGTTCGATTGGTTGGTTGGTTGGTTGGTCGTTCGATTGGTTGGTTGGTTGGTCGGTCGATTGGTTGGTTGGTTGGTTGGTCGGTCGATTGGTTGGTTGGTTGGTCGGTCGATTGGTTGGTTGATTGGTTGGTTGGTTGGTTGGTTGGTAGGTTGGTTTATTGTGTAATTGCCTGGTTTCATGGTCAAAATGCTGACGATTCATAGCAATTATTTCATTTTTATACCTCAATATTCATGTCATAATAGGATCGGAATAAACAATAAATCCCGATTCGAAACTGTAAAGTCTGACATCGGGAGGGGGGGGGGGCGAGCTGGAGTGGGTGTGAGTTATTTTCAGCAGCTATTCTACGGGCGGGGAGGATGGGGTCACTGTACTGGTCAAAGATAAAAAAAAACATGTTGCAGAATTCGTCGAACTTCACTGTAAATCCATTAATATGAAAACGACCCAGGGAGAAAGCGGGGTGGGGGGGGGGGGGGAAGAGGAAAAACGTAAACTTAGACGTGTAGTTCACCAAATAAGTTCTTCAGCTGGCCCTAACCCGAGACATCTCACACTTTAACTGAATACGAGAGGAAACCAGAATAGTTATGGAGCTGTAGATACTGCACTCGTTTTTGACGCGGAAAGATAAACCATAAAAAAAACAGTCCTTAAAACCGGCAATGTTTGTTGACTGTCCCCGTGAGAGGAGTGGTTAGGTCGTGTGTTGGGTGCTTGTGTCAACAGCGAAGGCTGGGTGTAACATCATATTATTGCTCTGTTTTACAGTTCATTCTTGTATAACAAAAGAGTATGTATTCTTGTACTTCTGGACTTGTCTGCTGCCTTTGATACTTTAGATCATAACATTCTATTACATCGTCTAGAAAAGACCTTTGGTATTGCAGGAAATGCACTGTCATGGTTTCAGTCCTATCTTTCAAATAGAAAACAATGTGTGAGAGTCAATGATAGTTGTTCTAATGTCCAAACACTCAATTTTGGGGTACCTCAAGGTTCTGTTTTGGGCCCAATTCTTTTCACATTATACACCCAACCTCTTGCTGATATTTTCAGAAAATATGATCTTCAATACCACCAATATGCTGATGATAGCCAAATATATAAAGCATGTGATCTTGAAAACCTAGATGATACGATAAAAACAATGGAGCATTGCATACAAGAAGTTAAGAAATGGATGGATGATAATAAGCTAAAACTAAATGATGAGAAAACAGAAGTTATGCTCATAACGAATCCAAAACAAAAAATCAATCCACCAGATCTCAATGTAAATGGCCATCTTATTAAAATGACAAGTAAAGTAAAAGATCTGGGCACAATCTTAGATGCAGAGATGTCAATGTCACCATTTATTAGTCAGCTGTGTAAGAATCTTAATTTCCAGTTACGGAAAATCAGCAGTATACGGCACTGCCTAACTACTGAAGTAACAAAACAGCTTGTAACATCGCTGTTTCTCTCTAGGCTGGACTATTGTAACATACTGCTAAGTGGTCTTCCAAAAAGTAAAATCAATAAGCTTCAGTTAATCCAAAATAATGCTGCAAGACTAATAACAAGAAGAAAAAGGATAGATCACATAACACCAATATTTAAGGAGCTCCACTGGCTACCTATTGAGCAGCGAATAAAATATAAATTGGCTTTATTTTGTTATAAATGTGTCAACAACATGTCGCCAGAGTATATTTCAGAACTTATAGAACTGCATCGCCCTGCAAGAGCATTAAGATCATCTTCTGACAACCTTAGACTAAAAGTACCCGTAGTGAACCTAAAAAGTTTTGGTGAAAGGGCTTTCAGCCATGTTGGGCCCAGGGTGTGGAATGAGATTCCTTTAGATGTCCGCAGTTCGCAAGTATTTTCACAGTTTAAAAGGATGTTAAAATGTCATTTGTATGAGAGTTTCTAGTCTATGTAAAAGCTATCTATTATTATTATTATTATGTGTGTATCAATGTGGGTTGTGTGTGTGAGTTTACCCATGTATTTTTTGACATGTTTCTGTAAAGCGCATAGAGCATTTTTGTAATGGATATGCGCTATATAAATGCCATCCATTATTATTATTATTATACGGCGGTCATAAAACTTCATTTGATACTGGAAGGTCATATCCGTACAACATGTTGTATGGATATGGACAGTGCATATATCCGTACAACATGTTACCAAAAGCGAGACTGGTGAAGGTTTGCTGAAACAAAACTTGATATAGTGTTCACGAATTTAAAGTGACAACACATGGAATAGTCAGATGGACCTGGGGGCGTGAGGGTCCAGTCAGTTTGTATCAATGGGCGGTAGTCAGATTGACTAATCAGGCGAAAAGGGCTTGGGGCAGCCATTGGTGGTCGGCGAACACTCAAGTATATTATTAGCGCAGATCACGCAATCTCCGAGCAGAAGTCGGATTGTTTTGCGCCCAAGCCGATTCATATTTTTAAAAACTATGCAAATGAACAAGGTCAGTAATAAATATTATAGTATTGTTGTACGGATATGCACCTTAATAATTATTACCTTTACGAAGTCACTGCCGAAGGAAAATTATCGTTTGTCAAATGTTTCCAAAAATTAGAAATTTAATGTGTTTGATGTTGCCGAGGTATCTAGCCGTGTTACAAGACACTAGCTGCTTCCATGGGTAGGACTCAGCCTGCTGCAGGAACCAGCCTGGAACAGATAGTTCTTCTGTACGGCATGCACAGCTGCAACAAAACTGTTTTCTGCTAGTTCTGAATAGTTAGTAATTTTGACATACGACAGTTTTCCTAGTCGGCCTATGACCATAATTATATATTTGAAGTACGAAGGTGAAAGAAATGCTTTGAAGCTGCAGTGATACGAAAATCTGAGAGACTGTTCAAGTAACCAATGTATTTTGGTGCATTATTTTGACAACTGCTCATAGCACTGAGAACAAATTGGTGTTCTGACGTCACAGATCACTGTCTGCTCTATTCCTGTTTTGGCACGGCAAATACACGTGTCGCGCCAAAGGTGCATCCGATTTATTCATGTGCTGTTGAGATTCCGCGGGTGGTTTGGTTGGGGGGGGGGGGGGGCAAGGAGGAGCCATGAACGAGGTTTGTTTCTATAATTTTAGTGTTCATTGCTTGTTGTTCTTTTGCTTTTATTTCTAAATAAATTAATCTGAGAAAAGCTGTTAGTTGGGTGTTTGTTATGTCTTTCCACTGTTCTAACTGCTGTTTTGTGGGTGGTTGTTATTATTATTAATATTATTATTATTGGCGAGTTGACATGTTGTGCTCTCTCTCTCGCTCTCTCACACACACACACACACACACACACACACACACACACACACACATAAATGTATAGGTGTCCAAATACACAGACACACCAGGAGAGATACAACGAAATATTATAAAAACCACAGAAAAATGGTGGGCTCGCAGCAGGGCTATAACTTATAAGCAATGTCCAAATTGGGCAAAAAGAAACAGTTGTATGTAGCGAAACCCTGCTTGAGAAATAAAACCCAAAAGATACAAAGCAAACTAAAGACAGAAAATACACAAAATTTCGGCTTTCGCCATTTTCAAGTGAAAAAAAAATCGAACAATAAAAGATTTCAACAGGAAGAGCGATCAACTCAAGCCGAAAATTTGTGTATTTTCTGTCTTCTCTTTAGTTTCTTTTGTATCGTTTGGGTTTTATTTCTCACTCGGGGCTTCGCTGCATACAACTTTTTCTTTTTGGCCTGATTTTGCCGGGAGAGATACAAGTAAAGTTGGCGTCTTCTGTGAATAAAATCAACACAGATTATCATTCTGAATGGTACCAGTGAAGATGGTTGGCGTAGCTGTGGCAACTCTGTGTTGGTACTAGTTTGATGGCTGCATGGGTTAGAATGAATATGGCGTCTATGAGTAACTAAAGCGAGTAGGATGATTAAAGTTTTTATGTTTATTACATTAATTTGCCTTTTTTTTTTTCACTTGTGTATGTGGATGTATTGTTTTTACAAGCATGACAGCCTAATCCACCACCAGGTTTACCAAACTCTGCTTTCCTCGGCATTTTGAGTGACATTGTTTGTTACCACGTAATAATTGAATGCTACACAGAGAAGTGACGTCAGACTACAGAAGGATGGCGCTGGAAGAAGAAACTTTTTCTTTTCTTTTTTTTTAGTACACAACACGGACAGAAAAATCCCGGAGAATTAGATTAGAAAACTTGACTTGGAAAAACTACGGCTGAACTTCGACAAGACTTAGTGTCCTCGCTGAGAATTGATACGACTGTGACTCACAATTTCATTCGCCTATGGAAACTGCAATATTTTTTGAAGGAACTAAGTTGAAAAGCGATTATTTCTAGGTTTTGTCGTTTGTCTCCGAATTCTTGGAGTATTTTTTACAACTCGATCTTATTTCATAATTATATCCACAAAATGGTGTCTAAATATCTCGCAGATAATCCCATCTGGTCGAAACACTTATTTAACATCCGCTTTCATGAAAATGTACGACAATAGACCTGACGTATAGTAGTTGCTGAAGTCCGCCTCGTGCAACAGAGATACCATCACCATCACTGTCACCACCAGCATCACCATCAGCGCCACCACAGGCAGTTGATCGCTCTTCTTTCTCTAAGGGACTGATATATGGCCTTTAGCGTCTTTACAGACGGTCTTAGCAGCTAGAATATTCACTTTCACTTTGACTGACAGCTTCTCTCGTGGCTTATTCTACCAATGTTTGACCCGAGAGTGCGATGGCAGTGATTGCAGGTCAGTCTTTTGGGTTCACTTTGGCGAGTGTTTTCATTCTGCCTCTGTCGTTTTGTCAGGTATGTTTCTTTTGCCTTGAAGTCTATTGCGAGCGTGCCACTGCGCAATTTTTGTCTCCATCTGCTTCGATCATTTGCAAGGTTCTCCCATTCATTGGGGTCGATGTTGAATGCTTTCATCGTGACCTTACAAGTGTCTTTGAATCGCAGATGTGGCCTACCTCTGGGTCGGTTGCCAGTAGCAAGTTCCCCGTAGAGAATTTGTCTGGGGATGCGATCATTTTCCATACGGTGGAGATGTCCAAGCCACCGCAGTCTTTTTTTGCCTAGGAGAGCCTGAGTTGATGGAATGTTGGCTCGGCTCAGAACTTCGATATTTGAGATCCTGTCTTGCCACTTGATCTTGAGAATTTTGCGTAGGCAGCGCAGGTGGAAGGAGTTGAGGGATCTTTCATGTTTGGAGTAGGTGGTCCATGTCTCTGAGCCATACAGCAGGGTGCTTAGGACGCAAGTTTGGTACACGAGTACCTTTGTTTTGATGGTCAGCTTGCTATTGTTCCACACCCTTTTTGAGAGTTTGCCAAAAGCTGTGGCCGCCTTTCCTATTCTGGCATTTATTTCAGTTGTTATGTCTGTGCTACCACTGATGGTTGAGCCTAGGTAGCAGAATTTTCCCACTTGCTCCAGAGGAGAGCCATTCAGCATGATTGGGTTGGGGTTTCTCAAGCCTTGTGTCAAAACTACAGTTTTTGAGACACTGATCTTTAGCATGAATTTGTCACAGGCTTTGGCAAGGCTATTGATGAGAGCCTGGAGCGTGGTTTCATCGTGGGCCACGATTGCAGCATCATCTGCGAAGAGGAGCTCTTGTAACATAAAATGCTCTGTACGAGATTTTGCTTTTAGTCTGGCAACATTAAAAATGGAGCCGTCCACTCTGGTGTTAATAAGTACTCCACCTGAACATTGACCAAAGGCATTCTTGAGTAGGGCTGCAAAATATATACCAAATAAGGTAGGAGCAAGAACACATCCCTGCTTCACACCGCTGTTTACAGCAAATGAATTGGATGTGCAGCCCTCAAAGTTGACACATGCCCTCATGTCAGTGTGGAAGGATGCAATAAGTTTTAGCAATGTTGGTGGACAGCCTATGGATTTAAGGACTGCATACAGGCCAGATCGGCTTACGGTGTCGAAAGCCTTTGTTAGGTCCACAAAGCATGTTATAAGCGGCCTGTTTTGTTCTTTACATTTTTCTTGGATTTGCCGAAGTGCAAATATCATGTCAATAGTTGATCGTTTGCTTCGAAAGCCACATTGTGTTTCTGGTAAGACTTTTTCCGCCAGTTGTTGAAGGCGGCAGAGGATGACGCGAGCAAAAGCCTTTCCAGTAATGCTGAGGAGGGATATGCCTCGATAGTTGTTGCAGTCGCCTTTGTCTCCTTTGTTCTTGTAAAGTGTGACAATTTTGGCGTCTCTCATATCATGTGGTATCACGCCTTCTTTCCAACACTGCAGTAACAGATTATACAGGTGTGGTAATACTGGGCCTTTTAGGTCTTTTAATACCTCTGCAGGAATGTTGTCACCACTTCCTGTGGCTTTTCCAGCAGACAGGTGGTCGATTGCATTGGAAAGCTCGACTAAGGAAGGTTCAGCGTCAAGTTCGGCCATTATTGGCAGTTTTTGGAGGTGTTCCTCAAAATCTGGTGGAATATTTTTCTCAGTTGAATACAACAGAGAGTAATGCTCTACCCACCTATTCAGTTGTTCATTTTTATCTGTGATGGGTTCACCATTTACAGACTTAAGTGGGGCGCTTTTGGTGATGATTGGCCCAAGAGCTACTTTCATCTGACTAAAGGCGGTTTTCATATCTCCCTTTTCATTTGCCTCTTGTATGCTGTTACACAAGTCTGTCCAGTATTTGTTGGCGCAACGTCTTACCTCCAGCTGAAGTTTAGCTTTTGCATTTTTCAAACAAGTTTTTGTACTCTGATTGCAATTTTTGTTATACTCATTGAAAGCAGATTTCTTTTGCTCAATGAGAGGTAGGAGAATTTCGCTGTTCTGGGCTACCCAGTCGTTGTTTGAAACTTTATGCTGTCCAAAAGACTTGATGGCACAGTCATGAATTTTTGAACTGAGAGTGTTCCATGTTTCATCTACCGAGTCACATTGGGTGACATTATCCATGCTTTCAGCAAATAACTTTTCAAATGACTTTCTATTTGATTCATCTCTGATTGCTGTTACATTGATCTTAGGGATTGAAGGGGCTTTTGATCTGTATATTTTCTTGGCCGAAATTTTGATTTTGCTGACTACCAGTGCATGGTCGGTGTCACAGTCAGCACTGTGGAGGGAACGAGTTATTTTTATACAGCCCAAACTCTTCCTCCTTGAGAGAATAAGATCTAATTGATGCCAATGGCCAGACCTGGGATGGCGCCATGGTGTTCTTTGGCATCTCTTAAGGTCAAAGTACGTGTTTGTAACACATAATGAGTTTACGGAGCATAGCTCCAGAAGGCGCTGCCCGTTTTCGTTGATGTTGCCAATGCCGAAGTGCCCAATGCACTTTGGCCATGCGGAGTGATCTGCTCCCACTCGAGCGTTAAAGTCACCCAGAATTAGCAGGCCTTCGGTGAGAGGGATGTTGTGGAGAGTCCTCTGCAATGCCTCGTAGAAAATGTCTTTGGTTTCGTCAGAGGAGGTAAGTGTTGGGGCATAGACACAGATAATGTTGGTAAAACCAGACCGGGTGTTCAGTCTGAGTGTCATGATGCGTTCTGACACTCCAATTGGAGTTGCGATCGAATTGATAAGGGAGTTTTTTACGGCGAAGCCCACGCCGTGGATTCTCGGCTGTTCGCTGCTAAGGCCCTGCCAGAAGAAGGTGTAGTTTTCTTCTTTGACTGACCCGGAGTCGGGAAGTCGAGTTTCTTGAAGGGCAGCGATGTCGATGTTTAGTAGCTGAAGTTCTCGATCAATAATTTGGGATTTCCTGATGGAGTCAATATCAGTGAGATCTTGCTGTTGCAAGCCTGGGCGCATTGTTCTGACGTTCCAGGTACCAAGTTTTAGTATTTTTCTGTTTTTGCCAGGTGCACACTTTACGTCAGCTTTTTGACTTTTGGTCTAGCTCCAACCACCTTATGAAGCAGGCTGACGTGGCGGAACGACACCCAACTGCCTGGGGGCTGCCCAGGTTACGGCGGGCGGTAGTTGATCAATGCAGCTGAAAAGCCGCTCCCACCGACAGAGGGGACCCCTGGCGCTCATCCGTACGCCAAATGGATTGAGCTTATCACCGGTAACTGCCACCTCCCGTGTTGTGCCCATCCGTAAGGGACTGAATCCCGTCAATAAAACGCACAATGGCCGATCTCAAACCGACAAGCAGGAAAATCCACTCTCAGAATCAAAGACTTTATTATTTATTAGTTCATTCTGCTCTGTTTTACCTGAGCCAGCAAAAGAAAGTCATTTCTTTCCATGTTGGTGGAAGAAGTAGACAGGCGTACAAATATCAACATTAACTAAAGGATAGTGTTAGGGGAACGTAGCCTAATGACAAAGCCAAATAGAGAAAATACTACGTTGTGTTCATTGTTCGCCCACAGATTTCTGTGTAAAACACTACGTACCCGTAACAACAGCCGTGATAAAAACAACCACATTAAAATTTTATTCACACGACAAGATAATACTCTAGTAAATCAGTGTAGAGGGCAGTGTGAAGTTTGTTTGGAAAACTGATAATAATTTAGTATTATTCACTTTTTGTGTGTGTGTGTGTGTGTTATTGTTTCAATTTTCTCAAAGTTGAGAATTGGTTCAAGTTCAAGTTCCAGTTCAAATTTATTGTAGGTCCTCGGGGCCAATTCAAAATATACAGAAGAATATCATACAAACAACTTTGAAAACATTGCGATATCGGGTCAGACAAGGACGCGCAAAGAAAGGGAACATTTTCTCACGTCAGACGATAGCGTACACCCCAGGACTTGAAAAGGCCTTGTCAATAGTGCCATTTGCGTACTGTCTTGTCAGGCTGTGTATGACGGAGGAGGAAGGAATGGAATTCCAGGAAAGTTCTCAGTTCAAGCAAAGTCGGCCAACCTTAGTGTTTTGAGCAATGTGAATCAACCTTTTGGCCTGGCTGTCTTTCGAAAGTTTCTGAACTTTGTTTTTTTTACTTACCTTATTTTATACGACAGTCAATTTGGGGTTATCAGGTTGTTATTTGAATTTTTAATAAAAAATTTATGATTTTATGGCAATTCTTTCCATTCCATTGAATTCTCCAGCATTGAAAACAACCATAGTAAGGATACAAAAATTATATTTGTAGCTTTTTTAGATTGAAAAATATAGCATGTTATGGTTTTCATTGTTTTTCGTTGCGGCCATTTTTAATTTATGCAAATTAGGGTCAAATAATGCAGCCACAACTTGTGTCCTACCCTAAAATGTTTTTGTTTGGTATAAGGTATTGCTATGCCAAGTAGTTCCTTTCTAATCAGAAGTGCAGGTTTTAGTGGGTTTTTCAGGCTAAGTCAGTCCACTATAAAGAAAATGCATAATAAGTTAGAGCTGCGCTAGCTTATGAAGTTATGATTGAGTTATGATATGTTTATGCTACGTTACATTTGCGCCACTTCGTAAAGTGTTCACGTCTGATGCCGAAGGTACAGGGTTCGACTCCCGGTCGGGGCAGGCATGTAGGAATTTGGGGATTTTTCTCATATTTTTCTGTCTCTGATCCAATGGTATTCGATCGAGCACCTAATCTTCTCGGATAAAGAAGATAAACCAGGATGGCAAGATGTACATGTTGCGCGCGTTAAAGATACCTGGGCAGGTGGATGTGGAAGGAGAGCAAGCCTGACCGGGCAACGTTTAGAAAACTAATCACTACCTCCCCGTCCCCCTCTCCAAAAAAAAAAAGAAATCGCCGACCAGCGCTGCACTGTGGTGACGACGTGTCTGCTCCAGTTGTAACAAGGCTGCACCACAGACTAATAAATAACCAGACTGGAAACACAAGCTTCGGGCTGTGTCGTTTTTTACGGAAGTTAATGAGATGCGGCCGCATAACCAACGTGGCCGCCGCTCGGGAAATTCCGATTTTAGTTCTATCTGCATTAGAAATTTCTTTTTATTTGTCAAGATTGGTTGTACATGTATTGATAATGCATTGTCTTGCCTATCCTTTCATTTTATTGTCTACAGCTGCCTTTTTTTTATTGTTATAAATTATGACCGTCTGGACTTTTAACGACCGCTGCATTGTAACTGTGCTGAAGCGTCGGTCGCAACCGTAAATCTAATGTGGCGAATGATTCATGACCTTTCGCTGTTTTGTGACGTCACACAATGGGATCATCCAGTCTGTTTAATTTATTAGTCTGTGGGCTGCACTGACACTAAGGCAAATTTACCAAATGGGATCAAAGAAGTATACAAAATACAAATAATAATATAATAAGCACGGTGAAGAGATGGGAGTGAATTTGCGGGCGAATTCATGTTTTCCTAAAACTAGAGATGACAGTTTTCTACAATATACCATTATTTCCATTCTTATACTCGTACTTGAACCATAGGCTAGTGTTATGCCCATTATTATAATCATATGTATATATAAACACAATGGTCTAGAGGTTAATCTTATAGTACAAAGAAAACCGCGTCCGCGAGTATAAGAGACATGTCAAAAACGCTGAAGACATGGAATTTATGTAAATCAAATTTTTCCAGAAAATCTTTTGATCGTTAAATATGACCTGGAAAAACTGTGGCTGAACTTCCAAACTTGTCCGCTCTGAACCTGATACGATTATGACTCACAATTTTACTCGCCCATCGGAAATGGCATCATTTTTAATAATAATAATAATGGACGGCATTTATATAGCGCATATCCATTTAAAATGCTCTATGCGCTTTACAGAAGCAACATGTCAACCACAGAGCAGAATGGAGCGCCTGCGAAGCGCTCAACACACTACGCTGCTTCTTTCTCTCTCCCTGTCTCGCTCACGCTCTCTCTCTCTATCTCTCTCTATCTCAGAGCAAAATAAATTGTAACGCAGCCTGTTAGGCGCAGTTCACAACTCACAACAGTCCACAACTCACAATACAAATAATATTTGAATATTTATTAATAATAATATATATCTAATAATGAATAATAAATTTTGTTGTTATTTTTAATGATTGTTTCTCGGTTTCTCCGAGTTCGCGGCATACATTTTGCAACTCTATCTTGATTCATGTACATCATTCAGATAACGTTGTCTAAATATCTGGAAGACAATCCCATCTGGTGGAAACACCTTTTTAATATCAACTTTCCTGAAAATTTATGACAATTATCTGGAGTACATTATTTGTTAAGCTCCGCCCCTCAACGTCGCCAGGATAGGCCGACCACTGCAGATTTGAGCTACAATCTTTTATGCTACAATTACAATAGCCTACAGGTGCGTGAGATTGTGCTACGGTCTCTCTCTGTTCATGTTTTTTTTTGTTCTCCAAACAAGAGATAAAGACATTATCAGTATATCTATAAGTAAACAAGGAAGTGCAGGAATCAAACACAGCCCAATGTCTTGCTGACTAAATTCGGGGCCTGTCACGAAGAGAGCAGTGTGACTTCGTGTCGTAGAACACATAACTTGTGAGATAACGCGAGATTCGGGCGCACCTGGACCGCTATTATCTCACACCGGTAGTTTCATATGAGTGTAACTCAGGCATGTGCAGTGGGATAACCAATGGGTAGGTCTCATTTAACACATAGATAAAACTTGAAGGCGTTTGTGACAAATGACAGTTTCATCTGTGTTACTGTTAGATTTCGTGAAGAAGCTCCGTCAGTGGGAGGTCTGTGGGTAAACTAGCTGTTGGACAAATACTGAGTGGTAGTGACACCAATGGTTTCCTTCTTCTTGATCTGGTAAGTTATCATTGAATGACATTTGTGAACAGTTACATTTCTAATGTCATTTGGACTTGGATAATAAATATTTTAATGGTGAGTTTTTGTATTTTATGTGAGAAACACACGCCCAGAGTATCACACTGTATAGCGATAGAAAATGTATATTATACTAGTCCGCCTAAGCCGTGCAAGAAAAGTTTAAATGACTGTAACTTTTGAACCGCTAGAGATAATTGAATGAAATAAAAAGCCTTGCCATCTTTAATTCAAATTCTATTGATGCCCTAAATGAACTGGATGTCGTTGAGCATTTCAGGTAAGATATGAAATGGTCAAAACACTTGACCCAACAAGCTGAAACCTTGTATGATTACAGTGCAGTTTTTATTTGGTTCGATCTCGTTTTTAAAAAAAACCTTTGAACTCAACAATAATCAATAATGTTTATGAACTGACAGCTGCAGTGACTCATGTACGGAATGAGATTCCTCACGAAAAGATAAGAAATATTATCAAGTCCATGAACCGCCGATGTCAAACTGTAAATTGACGCTCAAGGAGGTCATATATAAACGAAACTGAACTGTGAAGTTTGGATGTGCCGTTGTTCAAGGGACTCTTATTTTTACCGCAAACATAGAACATGTATTTTTCAAAAGGCTGTGAATTCTTGTTTGAGTATCACATCAGGTCATTAGACAAATGAAAGATTTATATTTCAGTGGAACAATCTTTATTCAAAGTTTATTTTATTTTTTTATTTTATTTTATTTTTAAATCACCCAAATCGTTCAAAAGTTATAGCCGTTTGACGTTTGTTGCAAGATTTTCGTGACTTCCGGTCCAGCAAGCATGGCAAGAGTGACTTATTGGAATAGTTCATCTCTCTCTCTCTGTCTCTCTCTCTCTGTCTCTCTCTGACTGTCTAGTTCTCTCTTGCTCTCTCTCTCTTTCTCTCTCTCTTTCTCTCGGTCTCTCTTTCTCTCTCTTTCTCTCGTTCTCGCTTTCTCTCTCGCTCTTTCTCTCTCGATCTCTCTCGTTCTCTCTCGGTCTCTCGTTCTCTCTTTCTCTCTCTCTTACTCTTTCGTTCTCTCTTTCTCTCTCTCGTTCTCTCTTTCTCTCTGTTGTTCTCTCTTTCTCTCTCTCGTTCTATCCTTCTCTCCCTCGTTCTCTCTCTTTCCCTCTCTCTTACTCTCTCGTTCTCTCTTTCTCTCTCTCTCTCTCTCGTTGTCTCTCTTTTTTCTCTCTCGTTCTCCTTTCTCTCTCTCTCTCCCTCTCTCATTCTCTCTTTCTCTTTCGGTCTCTCCCTCTTTCTCCTTCTTCTCCTTCTTCTTCTCTCGATCTTTCTTATCATTATCTTTTCAGAACTTTAAAAAAATAAACAGAAACAAAAAGACCCAATGAACAATGTTGTAACATGAATTGAATTATAATTAGAAAACGAAACAATTTCTCTAAACTAAATCAATAATAACAAATATGCATTAACAACCTGACACCAAACAAATAGATCACTATGAGACAATGATACAACTCAGACGAGTTGGTTTCAGGAGATATAAAACATCTAAGGTATACCCTAGGCCATGTATTTATATATGAGTTACGCCATTTACAGACAATTGCGAATAAAAATATTTTTAAAAACTTGACGTAATCATTTCGGAACACTTTCGTGGCGAATTAAGCAGTTGCTGCAGTTGAGAATAAACTTAACACACTAGAGCAGTTTTCTTATCGCCGGCTTAGCGCAAAATATGGACCATAAAATTGTACGTCCTCCGTTTTGTTTCTTTTTTATGTCCATTACCATTAGACTTAACTGATCTTTGTTCTGTGTTACTTAACTAAGGCAGTTAAACAAGGGCTAAACACAGGTCGGGCAGGATTTACATGAAGAGAGGTCTTTAGGCTTTTCTGGCTGTCGGACCTCTCCCATCCGCCCACTTTCACGCCTAGAGAAAGATGGAAGTGTTTCAGATAATTTGTGTAAGGCCAATGATGATGATAATAGGTGGTCAAAATTTCGCAATTCCTTCTCGAAAGGATATAAAATATTATTTTACAGTATCGTAGTGACTCAATAAACACACTAGTTTTGCTATAACTTTCGCTATAACCGAACTTTGCAAATATTTTGTGGAATCAGTAGGATATATAAAAACAAACTTGTAGAAATGTAAGTATTTACTGGTATATTAAAAAACCAAAATACAAAACATGAACTTAAAAATCTCATTGCCTGAGAAATGTAAATCAGATGACAATAACTATGTCGGTGTAACACTTAGATCCTACTGTAGGTTGTCATTAAACAGTTTGTTTTTATAAAGAAATGACAACCATTAAAGATACTAAGCGGAAAAAAAAAACATTCTCGCCTTTCTGGAAGCAAAATCATTCAGAAGTTCATCACAATTGATCTACGTTTGTCACTCTCAATGCACAATGTTCGTGATATCTTTTTTACCGCCGGCGTAAAACTAAAATTGGTCCCTTGAACGCGCGTGTGCTGGTGTGACGCGACAGTACACGGTGTACAAAGGGGGTGAAATCAAGCCTCAACACTGGGCCGACACGACACATAATAATTATGCATGTAGTGAATTAATGCTCACTCCAGCATTCTGATATTGGTAGAAGGTACTCTCACGAACGAACACGAGCGTCAACACACAGTCGTTCGTTAACATACGTTCAGAAAACGAACGCACGGAAGCGGATCTCTGGTGTGAACGTATGGTATATTAACAACTGCGCAGAGGAAGTGTGCTCGAGGTGCAGCAAAAGGAGAAGTAAAAAAAAAAAAATAGAAATTGTCTGATAACGGTGGCGAGTGTGTTAGGCACGTTTGTCTGTGTGGTTTGATTACGTCACCGTTGTTGAGGTGGAGACCATCAAGGCGTTCTCCGTGGCCATTTTGAGTAAAACTAATTTAAACATCTGAAAAAGGCAAGTTCTGTCTTATTGTCAAAGGTTTATTTCAAATTACCTTTCATGAGGAGTAAATTTTACAAGTACACGAAACTTTAATGTATTGTTTTTGGCTTTGATCACTCTAGAAATACCCGCTTCGAGACGACAGAAAATTTAATATCCCTGTAAAGATTTGCAAATTTGCCAACGGTGGATCCTTTTTCCTTACAAGTATTACTCGAGATCTTTTTGAAGTAAAAGTGGAATGTGTTTCGCAACATTTGTGACATCAAGTGAAGCAAAAACCATCTGTGCGTTCTTTGGTCCATAAGTATGGTAGGTCTTTACTTTAGTGTAAGAGCGTGACGTAAAGTAATCTTTGAAATTGAAATCATGTCCAATCGATCGATTGATTGATTGATTGATTTTGCAGCGCAATGGAGCACAGATTAAGACGATCAAGCACAATGAAAAGTCCCATGTTTTTGCTGTTGGTCTTGGCGACTATTGGAACAGCTGCAGGTAAATCTGGTTATAAATTATTCAATTTGTCTCTTCTCTGTCACTTTCTTCTTTAACATTTTTTTTTCATTTTGTTCGGAAAAAAAAAACTGCGTGTATGTGTGTCTATGTGTGTGGTATTTCAAATATATCCTGGCAGACATTAAAGTTCTGAGATTTAAGTCGGACACTTCAACTATATTAATTAAGCAGGTCTCAAGTCCGTTATAGTAATGAACATTTCTAGTGGGCGTGTGCTTTTCTGGAAGCGCATATATCCGTACAACATTGCACATAATTCGATGACGTAGAACACACAATGTGAATGAATCTTCTTCATTCATAGAAGATCGCCTACATTTCAGACCAGTCAGGTAGAGCTACCCCAGCCCACGTCATCGAATTGTGTGCACAACATGTTGCACGGATATGCACTTCGTTTCTTTATAGGCGTCAGCACAGACACTGGGTCGTCATCCCCAGCCCACTCCCCCCCCCCCCCCCAAATCTATCTACAACGATCGTATATGATGTACGGAATCTATTATTTTGGGGAAATGTTGGTCTAGAGGCGGGGTGTTCGCCTCTCATGCCGACGGTATCGGGTTCAATTCCCGGCCGGTGCAGGCATGTTGGATTTTTGGGGGGAAATTCCTCTCCCTGGTCCTATGCTAGGTAGGATCGAGCACCTAGCCTTCTCGGATAAGAGCGAAAAACTCGGATAGCCAGTGTGCACCTTGAGCACGTTAAAGATACCTTGGCAGTTGGAAGTCGAGAAGAGATGGCCTAACAAGACCGACTGCCAGGGCAAAATTTTTTTTTTTTTAAATGGACACTAATCCCCACCACACACACACAAAAGAGTTAAGAACAAGAAAAATATGTAAAAAAGAAAGAGAGAGACAGAGAGGTGTACTGTAAATGCCTATGGCCTAGGACAGAGCTTCTAGGAAAACAAAGACGATAACACATATTATTTAAATTTAAATATGTTTCAAAGGACAGTGATGGATGGACGGTTTAGCTGGAATGCGAGGTCATTCCATGTGAAGCTCTTGATAATTTGTAAATTATTTGTTTTATTTTGTTGTGCACTGTTTGCATTTTCAGCTCATTGTACATGCACTTTAACTTACACACATTCGTAGTAAATTAGTACACACTTGTTGTATTTATATCATGCCAATTTAAACGTGACCTATTCTTCGTTGATTCATTAATTTAATCTGATGTTGGATTTGCACGTTGGCTATGGAATGGCGGTAAACAAATGACAGTCTGTCACCAATTTCAATTCTCTTTCATGAACATCTCCAGGTCAGGTCACAGGAACTGCGGCAGGGGGCACGCTGACCCAAACTGCAGCAGGCGGCAGCCAATCGGCTGCAGACACAAGTCAAACTGTGGGTACGAATACGGGGGCTGCGGGGACATCCTCGGGCACGCCCACAACAAATACAGCTACTACACCTAAGGCAACTACAACTAACAGTGCTCCAAGTAATGCGGATGTCAGAAATCAAACTGTGGCAGATATAACTAGATCTAGATCTACATCTGGATGGATGGATTGATGGGTGGATGTGTGGATGGATGGATGGATGGCTGGATGGATGGATGGATGGATGGATGGAAGGAAGTAAGGATGGATGTTTGGATGGATGAATGGATGGATGGATGGATGAATGGATGGATGGGTGGATGAATGGATAGGTGGATGGATGGATGGATGGATGAATGCATTGATGGATGGATGGATGAATGGATGGATGAATAAATGGTTGGATGCATTCATGGATGAATGGATGGATGGATGGATGGATGGATGGCTGGATGGATGGATGAATAGTGAATGGATGACTTAAAAAGGATAAAGTTCTTCATTAAAGACCCCACCCACCCACCCCCATCGCCGCCCTCCTTCCCCCCTCTTCAAAAACCCCCCTTGTCTTACAGGAACATCCGAACAATATCTTGTATGCTATCAATGTGCCTCCTCCAAGGATTTCGATGAAAACTTGTGTAGAAACGACCGTCAAGGCCTGCTCAACACTAGCATTGGTATATCCGATTTCTACACGAAAAATTGTACCGATTCCAAACTCGCATGGAAGTACTGCATGATCCAAACTATAGAGAAGAACGGTAAGTGTGTCACTGTGTACATAATATTGTTGTAAGCTGCTGGTTCTTGGGATTTTAGGGGTTACATGTTGGGATCTTGACCTTTTTTTTTTTTACTTTTTTTTTTAAAGATCTTTGGATTTTTTCAGGCTATTGTAGACTCTCTGTTATTTCTTTGTAAAAAGAAAAAAAAGTCGCAAAATTGCCCTTCCATTTACCACTTAAAATTAAAAGGTAAAAATAAAGCCAAATGGCCCAGTGGGCGGATTGAGATCGGCCAGATGTGAGAGGATCTTTCGCGTGGTCTGCCAGGTAATCACTGCATTACTTAGTGAAATTCAGTATATAATGAAATTGTAAATTTTAAATGAATTTTTTGAGTTGGAGAAAAAAACAACTTGGGATTTTTTTTTACCCCCATGTTGAGATTTTTTTTATGCGAGATTCTTACGGTTTTTGAACATCTTCACTGGCAACACTGGCTGTAAGGGAGACTAGCGTGTGTGGGTAGCAGTGACGTGAGACTTTTTTTTTTAGCCACTGTATCCAGAACCTACTACTATTATACTACACTAGCCGACCCGCACAAGATATATCTTGCAAATTTTCCATGTACCAGTGCTAAGCGCAACCGTATATCTAGATCTAGGCTACATGAAAACGGCATTTGGATTCCATGCTATGACTAATAGAACTTACTGTTACACCACAATTTCACACATAATTATTTTATTTAATTACCCGTTCTACGAACGGTTTGGTTTCTTGGTGCGGAATCAAACTTCCGCGTTCAGTCGGCGCGTCAAACCGTGCTCGTTTTGAAAATCAGATCGCTCTTCCGGTTCATTGCCAATGGTATCATTCTTCCGGTTCACTCAAAATGGTGAATTAAAATAGAATGACCGAAAAAATCTATTTTGATAAATTCGGGGACAGGAGTTTTCGTATGTTTTATGTGACGAAAACCTGGGTATGTAGATACTGTCGATGTCTGTAAAATTTGAAGCGTGTGGGCTAAGTATTAACGGAGGAGTAGGCTAACATAGTCTCCAAAGTTCACTTTTATAATACCACTAGCTGAGTTCCCGGCCCTGCCCGGGATAAATCGATTTATTAGTTTCAGTTCTTGGTGATTATTATGGACCTGCTTCATTTTGTCTGTTCCTTTAGCTTTATTTTATTTTTGTTTGTTTGTTTTTAGATACGTTTTACTACTGCTCTCCCTTTGCGCGTTGACGTCCTGCGCGTCCCGCTAGCATCCGTCAAATGGCTATGATTTGCGCACGGGTTAGTTTGTTTGTTAGTGAACACATCGCAGGAAGTGATAACGTCATGTGTTAATGGAAAAGAGATATTATAATAGATTCCTAGGCATAATTATTGAAAACATAAACCTGTACTTTTGGCCCTGCAGCGTCTGTCTCCCAATTCCAGACTCTTTCTTTTTCCTAGTCTAGGCACATTGAGAACACACAAAGTTTCATACTTGATAGTCTAATCCTCAATCTCATCATTCAAACCATTCCTAACCGGAAGTTGCTTTGTGAGTGTGATACAGGTACACCGGAACCAATCTCAATTACGTACATTTGCCGAAAAAATAGATCGAAGGCCTATGTGTCGCAACCTAGAAACTAATACAGACGTTCTGCGAGTTATTAATTATTTTTTTATTTTCTGTGCCGGCGACACGACGACAGTCTATACTAAAAGCTGTATAAAATCTGAGGGCCACCGAATCAGCATTTACGGGGGAGTAGCGAAAGGCGCGCTACAATTGTCGTAAGGTTTCACTTTTATTAGTATAGATACTAGCTGAGTTCCCGGCCCTGCCCGGGATAAATCTATTTATTAGTTTCAGTTCTGGGTGATTATTATGGACCTGCTTCATTTTGCCTGTTCCTTTAGCTTTATTTTATTTTTGTTTGTTTGTTTTTGGATACGTTTTATTGCTCTCCCTTCGCGCGTTGACGTCCTGCGCGTCCCGCCAGCATCCGTCAAAATAAATGGCTATGATTTGCGCACGGGTTAGTTTGTTTGCACATCGCAGGAGGTGATAACGTCATGTGTTAATGGAAAAGAAATATTATAATATTTTCCTAGGCATATTGAAAACACAAACCTGTGTACTTTTGGCCCTGCAGCGTCAATCTCCCAATTCCAGACCCTTTTTTTTTTCTAGTCTAGGCACATTGAGAACACACAAAGTTTCATACCTGATAGTCTTAGAACTCAATCTCAGCATTCAAACCAGCCCTAACCGGAAGTTGCTTTGTGAATGTGATACAGATACCGAAACCAATCTCAATTATATTAATTTGCCAAAAAAAATAGATCGAACGCCAATGTGTCGCAACCTAGAAACTAATATAAACGTTCTGCGAGTTGTTAATCATTTTTTTCATTTTCTGTGCCGGCGACACGACGACAGTCTCTACTAAGCGCTGTATAAAATCTGAGGGCCACCGAATCAGCATTAACGGAGGAGTAGCGAAAGGCGCGCTGAAATTGTCGTAAGGTTTCACTTTTATTAGTATAGATATTGGTCTCTGGCGGTCAGTTACAGCCACTTAAATAACCAGGTGGGTTGAAAGGGAGCACAGACAGATACCGTACATGTAACTGGACAGCAGACTTGCGGGATGAACCGCGCATAAACAGAGAGACATGTATCGAGAACTTCTTGGCTGACAGACACTGATGCATGCGATAGAACTATCGTAAACTGTGACAAACACGGGCAAGAAGACACAATATAAACTCTGAGGAAGGAGAGAGACAGAGAAAGGGAAAGTGAGGGAGAGAGAGACGCAGAGCGCAAGAGAGTGAGATAGCAAAAGACAGAGAGCAAAAGAGAGATGGGGGAGGGGTTGAATTAGAGAAAGAGAGGGCAAATAGAGAAAGGGAGAGAGGAGGAGAAAGAGATAGAAAGACAAAGAAATGCACAATCCATACACAGCACACCAAGATGGAAAAAGAAGACAGTGGAAAAAATTAATTATTCCTGTAACTTTTTTTTTTCAAGGGGATAAAAAGAGGTTGACTCGGTTTCATAGATACATTCCACAGTGTCTTATTGTTGTGTATTATGTATTTCTCTCTCTCTCTCTCTTTCTCTCTCTCTCTCCTGTTTTATATAAGAGTGCGTGGGAGAGAGACAAACATACAGACAGACAGACAGAGGCGGAGGGGAGACAAACAGGGAGAGAGAGAGAAAGAGAAATAAAAATTGGGTAGGTGGATTGGGGTATCTTGGGAGAGGTGTCTCACGTGGCTTTGAAAGGGTCGAGAGAGAAAACAAGTTGAAAATCTCTGGGTGCAGATGTCTTAGGACAACGATCCCCCACATACAAAGATCTTTAACGGCTGAAAATCTCTGGGTACAAATGTCTTCCCCCACATACAATGATCTTTAACGGCTGAAAATCTCTGGGTACAAATGTCTTAGGACAATGATCCTCCACATACAAAGATCTTTAACGGCTGAAAATCTCTGGGTACTAATGTCTTAGGACAATGATCCTCCACATACAAAGATCTTCAACGGCTGAAAATCTCTGGGTACAAATGTCTAGGGCAATGATCCCCCACATACAAAGATCTTCAATGGCTGAAAATCTCTGGGTACAAATGTCTAGGGCAATGAGCCCCCACATACAAAGATCTTCAACGGCTGAAAATCTCTGGGTACAAATGTCTAGGGCAATGATCCTCCACATACAAAGATCTTTAATAAGGGCTGAAAATCTCTGATCTATATGTAGGCCTACATATATATTTTGTATTGAGCTAAGATTACTAAGAAAGTTTGCTATCTGTAAGACTGACTGCAATGTTTTATTCGACAGGTAAGCTAACTTTGTACCACAGAGGATGTCATAGCGGGGAAAACTTCACTCTGGACAACGACCGTTTTCATAACATTAAACCCAATAATTTTACCACCTGCGCGCAGGTAGTTGATGCATTAGTCTGTCTCCGGTTCTGTGCCAGAAATTATTGCAATGGCCCCCAACCACCGACGCGACCCGTCAACTGCTCCCAGGCACTAACTATGGATGCTTACGACAGGGAGAGATTCAACATGACAGGCTGTGACGCCCCTGGAATACACTTAGCAAAAGGATTTATCACACTGAACATTCTTGGAGGACTGATCACGTCACTGTTGACCGTCATCTGGTTATTAGAAACTGGCCAATAGAAATTACCAATACGTTTTTATCACAAAATGGTGACGTCAGTGCAACAATGACTCTCTGCGCACCGGTAAAAGGCGCAGCAGTGCACGCCCGAGCCATCCATCCTCAGTTACTTGGAAGGCTGAACCTGACTTCCTTAAGAAATGGTGTTTTTCGAAAGTGAATCGATGATTTTTCAAACAAAGGCCTGTAATTATCATTTCATTTGAAAAAAAAAATAAATAAATAAATACAAAAGTAAAACCATAAGCCCTGTTTACATCGGTAGGTTTTAGGAGTAGAAAAAAGGAATAGGGAACTGTGTGGGAAGAACTCTTCTGGCTTTCCGTCTTTTGTTTTCCGATTTCCCCCTTCGAAACACTGTTCGTTTACATTGGTCCGTTTTCTGAACGAGATGCGTATCGTTTGTTTTGGTCATGTTTCGAAGGGGGGAAATCGGAGAACAAAAGTCAGAAAGCCAGGAGAGTTCTTCCCCCCCCCCCCCCCCACAGTCCCCCAATCCTTTTTTCTATTCCTATAACCTACCAGTGTAAACAAGCCTTTGGCGATTCTGGGGCACCTTTGCAACGTTAGAATGGTTTACTGACAAAAGTTTACTAAGTGAAGTCCAGTTTTATACATGTATTTATAGAAAAGGGCTCGTTCTCAGAAGTTTAAGTAGGCCCTTATTTGTTTTACTGTTGCAGTTTTCTAAACATGCATTGTTGTTGTTGTTGTTTTCTACTGTGAATCCAGACTTAACAAGCCGGCCATGATACATGTACAAATCTATGCAAGAGAAGATAACTGATCCCCAGATAATCGCAATGTAATCACAATTGCAGCAGAACACATGAACTCTGCCGTCATTGGTGACACAGTCACGAGTGGAGATAACTTTGTTCTGCGTGATAAATGTGGATGTTTTATGAATGGAATCGATCAATTTTTTACTGTGCTTTCTCATAATATACAGTGCCTTTGTTTCCAGCATTCATTCTGAGCCTTTTGTGAGTTCTTTCTCGTGACATCATGATCTCCGGAGTTCCGACTACAAAAATAATGTACTTTTCTTTCTGCATCTACTAATTCTAAAAGTACAATAAAATATGGCAGTTAGATTCCTTTTAGGTTTCATCCCACCAGTAACACATAAAAAGACTCCAGTGTATATTCTGCAGAACCTTTCTTTCCAGTCTGTGTCCCCAGTACATGAAGTGTGAAGGTTTGCGATTTCGGATAAGGGACAGATAAAAGGGTAAGAGGCGAGTCTTGATTTCACAATTGAAAGGTTTGCGATTTCGGATAAGGGACAGATAAAAGGGTAAGAGGCGAGTCTTGATTTCACAATTGAAACTTGCAGCCAATGTCTGTACAATACATGGTTTTCGCATGTCCGTATGTCAGTCATGGATAAGATAAGGTTCCAGAATAAATATCTTGGTAACAAAAAACAAAACAAACAATGTCTTGTACAATTGTAATTGTGTGAATACACTCACTAACCTCTTGCGGCAGTACCATGACAGCGGCACAAATTTGTGCGTTACCGTTAAAGTTTTTGAATTTTTTGTACCTACAAGTACATGTACATGTACTTTAAAAAAAATCATGTCGCACTTCGACCAACCATAATGTAAGACACACACGCCCACACACAGAGACGGCGAGGAGTTGGGAAGGGGGAGAGAGAATTGCAAGAGTATAACAACCAACGAGATAATGTTAATATACAATATGAATTATGATGCTCATCCTGATATCATGGTTTTCCATGTCTTGTCTTAGATGTGTGCTTTTCGCTAGCCAAGTTTTGTGATCATCAGGATAATTGGGGAAAAGTGATGTACATACACTGTATAATTATGTCTTTTTATATCTGATGTGTTTTTCATTCACTTACTGTTGACATTGATTTGCTACTTGTTAAAAATGACCTGAAATGTTCGTTAACAAACACAAATTTAGATCTGACAAAGAAGAAACGTGAAATCTAAATGACAAGATTTTGAAAATATGAATAAATAATTTTTTATGATGAGATTGTGACGTTCTCTGTTGTTTATCTGGCACTGTTGAGTTGTGAGCATTTTCTAAATCAGATTACAGGATTAAAATGTTGCTGTTATGGTCATTTTTAACCCTTTCACATCACTTCGTGCAACATCTGAAGGACCCACTTTACAACTGACTGATAAACTGATATTTACAGTTGCACGATTCTTCACCCAAGCTTCCACACCACATCACTCAAAGCCTTTCTTCACCCAAGCTTCCACACCACATCACTCAAAGCCTTTCTTCACCCAAGCTTCCACACCACATCACTCAAAGCCTTTCTTCACCCAAGCTTCCACACCACATCACTCAAAGCCTTTCTTCACCCAAGCTTCCACACCACATCACTCAAAGCCTTTCTTCACCCAAGCTTCCACACCACATCACTCAAAGCCTTTCTTCACCCAAGCTTCCACACCACATCACTCAAAGTCGAAATTTTACAAAGTTTTATACTGTCAATGTGTGTTTATGTGCAAAACATATTACAGTGTTAATTCCTGTCTTTCACTCTTAAAAACCAACATGTATTTCACTGACACTGTCATCATACAGTAGATGTTCAACCTTACCCCTAACTGGTGTGTCTGCAGGTAATATGCTAATAATGACCATGACAAAGAGTGTTCAAAGGTGAGGTGAAACATGGGACTTTGAGTTTGGAGAAAGCATATCGATGGGAGAACGGTCACTTTGTGCTAGGAAAAAGCAACACAATGGACAGAATTTGACAGACCAATAGGACAGAAAATGTCACCACCAGAGGACTGCCCACAAGCACCCCGGGAAACATGAGAAAACACATGGGCTGTCCGATGTGCAAAGGTTATTACATGTAAATGTACTACTCGGCTTGCTTCCATCATTTTGATTATAGGCAGAATGCGCATGACGTCACAGAGTTTTTGTTTTGTACTTCCGCCAAACAAGATGGCCGGTGGATCAGCTGGTGAGTGTAACTTCGAGATGTGTCTAAGCAGTTAAAATGCCTGCTGGTTGCATTGTAGTTGACTGTTGTGGCAGGGGTGGAAAGGATGTATCCAAACTGGTCCGATTCCCTACCATCCGTGTAAACAAGAGAAAGGAAGTGAAAGAATTGACCGAACGTCTCCCCTGTGCGTATACACACGTGTCATTGTTTACAGTAGTGAAGTCGCCGCCGATTGGTTCGCGACTCCTTAAGCGGGTCCAGACAGACAAGATGGTGGATATGCGCATTCTACCTACTAGTAATTGCCCCATTCTTCGAATGGTTAAGCACAGCACTCCAGACCGAAAGGAATCAGCACAAAGACAGTCATTGATGTCGAGACACTTTGGGTCATCCACAAAAAAATTGGCTATTAATAGATAGATAGGAGAATTTTTCAGGAAATGATGACGTCATGGGCTCATGTGTTCGTAAAAAATGGAGGATCAAAAGTAGACAATTAGCGGCATAAAGCAAACTCAAAAAATAATTCCCCACCTTTTCAAGAATCCAAATCTAAAAAAGAACCTTTTGCGGGTCGCAGGGCAGGCACATGTAAAATTTCACGCAAATCCGAGCTGTGTGAGCGGAAGTAGATCTTGTTCAAAATCCCGTGATTCTTTTTTTTTATATTATTATTACATTTTCCTTTCTTTGAGCATTAGCTCTAGAGTTCGAGGCGTGAGAGGCCTAGCCTTTCGACAAAGTTTTCTTGGCATGACTGACACTCCGAGATCTATAATAAAAATATTTCATTTCGAGCTTGAAGCACACTATAAATGTTTCTACACAGTTTTCTTGGTATGAATGAATGGCACTCACCTCATCTGTATAACATTATACTTGGTATCAAAATTTTCTTGGCGTGGTTGGATCTCAAGTGAACTCTAGTTCGAGAGTTTACATTTCCGGTAAGAGGCGGAAATGACGAAATTGACGGAAGTACATTATCACGTTGTATTCGCAATCATGAATTGATAACTGATAATTATAAGTGAATTTCTGGAAAAAGTAAAGAGTCTCGGGAAAAAATGGGCACGACACGTACAGGCTTTATACATTTTATATACATGTACCAAGTTTCATTTCTCTACGTTGCGTAGTAAAAAAGCCTTTGCGGGAACAAAGTTGGGCCTAAGCTCCATTATTATATGAGATGATGATGATGATAGGCAAACTGAGTTTTTATTTGTGTTCGAGTCTCTCCCTTGAAGGTCCAGGGGAAAGAACTTGTGTTTTTCCTCCTCAGAGTTTCTCCTGGAAATCACATTTTCATTCAAATGAATCACCTTCAGGGTTTGATTTTATGGAAATATTTTTTTTAAAAAGAAAGAAAATTTATAGTGTCGCAATTGAAGACATTTAAAATGCGGATACATGTTGCAATGTCCCGCGGTGGAATCTTCCAGCAAGTAGCCCCAGCAATGACACTACCAACAAAGCCTTTGTCCCCGTGTAGAATCAGCAACAGTGAAGCTGCCCTTTCTTGTTCAGTTAATTTTTTTAACTAATTTGTTTCCACTACTGCTTCAGTTATACCAGGTTGTGTTTTTAACCTGACAAAGATCTTAACTGATAGAAAGCTTTTCCTTCCGTTTCTAATTTTCTTGGAATTCTTTATCTCTGGTTTCCAACACGGGACTGTGACACAATATTATAAAGAAAGCACAGAAAATCTGTGGGGTCATGTCAAGGCTTGAAGTGAAGACAAAATGTGGCAAAAAGAAAAAGTTGCCTGTTGCAAAGCCTCGCATAAGAAATATGACGATAATGATAAGTATCCACATTTTGATACATTCTACAATTTCTTTCTTTGTTTAATTTTCTATCCCATTATATTTTTCCCCACAAAGGTTAATAGACTGAAAGCTTTATCTGTCTTTCCTTTGCCACTGCGTTTGATTGTATCATTTTTGTGTTATTCCTTATGCAACACTTTGCTACATACAACTTTTTCCTTTTATCAACAGTTTAACTTTGTGACATGCAACCTTTTCTACATTTTTTTTTCCTTTGGGCTACATTTTAATTTTGATATTGTGTAGCATTGTAACATCTGATTATGGAAAATTATGCAGACAACCAACACTTCCATGCTGACATATTTGTCTGAACAAGACCCATGCATTCTGTATGTGGACGATCGGGTGAACACAAAAATCACAGAAGACTTAATCATCACCGTTTCATTGTCAAAGTGAACATTTATTTCAATCAAACAAACCATCCATGACAAGATAATTATAATGACATCAGATTTGAGCCTTCACTCATTGTCCATAAACAAATACTACCTCTAAATGTGATGGCTATTTGCTGTGACCAATGATTTTCACTGACCTGAAGATTTCTGTCTGTCAGCATCATTTTTCATTGCCCTTTCTATATGACGAAAGATTCTTGCTCAAATACAATGATTCCTACAAGGGCCACCAGAACAGAACAGAACACAATTAGTGTTTGACCAGTGGTGAGTCAATCATGAGTAATTCTACACTTACAAACATCTTCTTGCTGTATCAAGAACCATTTGACGTGGAACAGATAAAGGGCTGAAGTAACGTTTTACAACAACATCAGTCATAAACTTTCTGTACTTGCCAAAGACACCTTGATTCAGACATTTATAATCTCCTTGATCACATCAATCAGATGTGTGGCATTCTTTTCAAATGGAACTTTGGAAGTTTTTAGTCCAACAAAATAAAAAAAAAACACACTGAAGTTCTGTTCCTTTTACTTCAGCAAATTTCAATCATGTTCAACTACAAGTATGAAATACAGCTAAAACATGACACGGTGAGTTATCTTAAAATTCCGAAAATACTGGCTTAAAATTACATTGTCTTTAGGGCAGTGACAGGTTTGCACTATGTGTGCACTGACAGCTTCAAAGTCTAAAACATTGCCCAACAAAATACAAAATGAAACATGAGATGAACAGAATGTAGCTAACTCACAAATAAACCTGTCTCAAGGGGCTTATAGACCACCCAGCAGAGCAGATAAATATCAAAATGTTACACAAGATATAACATCCAACGGAAGTGTTCAGACTGCGAGCAGAACAGAGCAGTACAAAATAATTATTAGCTGGGCTTAACTTCTGCTCGGTCTGGTTGACCTTGACACGGTACTCATCAAACAACAACAGTTCAGTCACTTCAGGTGTAAACCTACTTGAGTTCTCTGCTCCACAAGCTGTCTGGACACCTGAACTTTCTGCTCTTCTCTGCTGATAGTCTAACATGGCCTTTAGGCCACAACCTTATCCATTCAAATTCTTTCACACTGAGAAAGTCAAAAAGCTGTACATGCTTACAAAACAATTAGATATTAATTATATGTCATATAACGTGGGGTCGCACTGAACTTGGCATAAGCTTTGATCACTTTGTTGACGGCTTCTAGGAAATCTTTCTCTGTGGCCATCTTCCTGCGTGCTCGGATAGCAAACATACCAGCTTCTGTGCATACACTGCGGATCTCAGCACCTGCAGAAACCAGAGGGTGAAAACTTGATTAAGACCTTTTAGCTGCACTATTAGTATTAGTCATCGTTTTTCATACATTTTCAGGAATATGTGAAGACCACTTTTCCCATGCCTACCAAAGTGTCAAACCAGCCCATTTCAAAGCTTTTCAATACACGTTCTCCAAATATTTATAAATAACACATGTTAATGGCAAACAAGGCATTTAAGTACGCCTAGATACTTCAGGTGAAAAGATTACAGAAGACTAGTTGACAAAAAATGTACAGTCCAATCCACTTATCTTGACATGGCTTTTCTCGACATTCTGGGTAACTCATCACAATTTATAAGTCCCAACCTGTTCCTTCTTTAATGCTACTAAACATTTCCCCATAACTCGACGTGTTATTCCATTCTTTCCTCTTATATCGACACATTTCTCCCCGACCGCCGCAAAACAAGTGCACTAAATCTACTACTGTGCTACTAAAAATGCCCACGGAACTCCCCGCATATAAGACCTCTTTATTTCTTTTTGTGGTACTGGCGGGGAGGAGTAGGAGAGGGGGTGTGTGGACACAGAGGATGACCCTTGGCTTCAGTAATGCGAGTGTGTTATGTAGTGCCTTGTATAAGCGTACGGCAGTAAAGGTACAGAGTACTGCAGACTGAAAATATTTTTTGCCCCCACAAAACATTCGTGCGCCGTTGATACTAGGCCTTGACCTGGATCTCTCGGTTAACCGCCGTACTGTGAGTGTATCGGTATCATCACTTCTTCTGAAGAAACAGTCAGGTCGAGGTTAAAAAAAAAAAAGTAAAGCACTACGCATCTGATAGTTACAGCATTTCTTTTTCCACATCGGTAAATCTTTGCCACGCAACTGCTCCGCACAACAATGATATTGGAGGAACGGGTGACAGTACGTCGATAATTAAAAGAAAAAGGGACATAATTGACCCCCCCCCCCCCTTTTTTTTTTTCTCTTCCACCACTAATCTGCTATTTCGACTTTCTCTTTACTCGACACAAGTCAGACATATTAGGATTGCACTGTACTTTGTTCAATGGACAGCAGGCCCTGACATGTAGCAGTATCTGTATAGGTCAGATGTAAAATGTAAAAATAATTCAACAAGTGAAAAAAAAGACAATGTGAAGAATTAACAATAGAATAACTGATGGGTTGAGTGCAAGAATGATTATGCCATGTTCACAAATAAGAATAACAATATCCATATTTGATGTTTCTTTTTATCTACAATATAAGACAGCAGAATTTAGCTGAACCAGTGTGTAAAAGAAACTAGCAAATCATACCTGTACTGTTTGGACATAATCTCGCTAGCAGCTCATAACGAATGTCTTTTTCTACACTCATGGAACGTGCATGGATCTTGAAGATGTGTGTACGTCCCTGTTAAAAAACAAAAGTAATTCCTATCAATAACTGTAAAAGAAATCTACACTTTTTCATATACAATTTAATTTGAATTGTGAATCTGGAATGAGAAAGAATACACAACTGAAGGCACAGATGGAGCAACAACCAGTATCCACTTTTAAAGATTTTTTTGGTCATTTTAAAAATGATT
This sequence comes from Onchidella celtica, assembly GCA_963931925.1. Taxonomy (NCBI): domain Eukaryota; kingdom Metazoa; phylum Mollusca; class Gastropoda; order Systellommatophora; family Onchidiidae; genus Onchidella; species Onchidella celtica. The sequence continues at coordinate 10,840,663 of OZ007578.1, read as the reverse complement.
ACAATGCCTATTTCAGCCCAGTTTTTTCTGCACATGTAAAGCTTCCCACGGATTAAACAGGTTGCTCGTCTTTACCTCCAGTAACAATGCACTTGGGAACTTTCAAACTTAAAGTATCGATGTTTCCAGTTTCATGGATTTTTAATTATGGTCAATTTTCCACTGAGATCTTCAACAGTGAAGCTGCTTGCTAACAGCCACGTCCATGCGATGGGAGATTACAATACATCCCCATGTCATCGGCGACCAGGAAAAGGGTCAGACTTCATAATCACTACTTTTATACCATAGGGAAGCAAAACACCGTTTTAGTCCTGCTGTGCATGTCGTAGAGAAGAATTATTTATTCCAAATGATTCCTAAATATAAGATGGAGCTTTAGCCTTTTTCACCCTGCTAGTTAGGTCACAGATCAGTATGGTAAGAAAACTATAATGTAACACATTTTTAATTTTTGGAAAATGCCATGTATCGATGGTGTTGTGCTCTAACCGTGTTACTGGAAAAAATTGACCAACTCATTTTTTTAGCTAAAAATAGTCACCACGCCTTTCCGGGGGTTCCCTATTCAAATGGGAAGTCCACATGCACTATAAATAGCAAACCTGAGCTTCGAAGCCTTCAATAGTTACAATTCTAACCGTGTATGTGGCTGTTCTAATCATGTAACTGATTTCTGTGGCGAATTTTGTCGTGCTCTAGTCATGCGTATCTCTAACTGCGTAAGTGCCCGACAATACTTTGTGCGATAACCGCGTAACAGGATTAACTGGCTTAAAGACCTGCATTTTAAAAAAAAATATTTATTACGACAGAAAGACACGTTTTGTTTGATTAATACGACCAAAAATATATAGTCCTGTATAAAAAAAAAGTCGCAAAAAAGATTTTTTTTTTTGGTCTCTTGGAAAACAATCCCAAAACCGGTTCGAGTACAACACCATCGATATGATAGTTCTCATGGATGGTATGTAACCTTATCCCTGGACAACAGCTAATGTTATTGCCAAGAAACAAGTTGTTGACAGTATTCAAATCTTTTTCATCATGTCATACATTCCTCAACAAAATGCGCTCTGCATGATACTCTTCCCCATTGTCTGGATTCATTTTTTGGAATTAACCACTGTAAAAACAAAGAATCATGACAATTATTTTGTAGAACTACCAAAATATTCAAGATGAATAAATTGCTCCCCCCCCCCATATGATGGCAAACTACCAAAACTATTCTGTGATGGCAGCAGTGACACAGTTAACCCTTTCAAGTTCTTGTGCCAGTATACCAGCGTAGTGCAAAACTTCCCATTTGGTCCCTGCACTGTGATGATGGCAGTGCAATAATTTAGTGTGGAAGAACTCTGGACGCCACTATAGTAGCACAGGAACCAAAACGATTCTGGCCAAGAGCCTGAGAGAGTTAAGTAAGCTGGAGATACCATGCCTGCAGAGGTGACTGTAGTTGAGATGCTAAACACAAGAAAATTGCCTGGGTCAGATGTATGAATTTTTTCATCAGAGGCTCAAAGGATCAAACAGTATCACTCATTCAATGAATGTGCTGCCAAGTGACACTTTATTTATCCCCATGTTTTATTTCCATCTCTCTATCAACACATTTTGAGAAAATTGCTTGTTAACTTTGGTGATTCAACTTTACGAAGTGTTAAAACAACTGTAAAACGCTTTAAAAATCTGCTTCCAGAGGTGAGATCCAAGACACCTGAAAGTATTTTCATTGGAATGATAAGAGTTCACTTTGCCATGCCCTATTATGGCTTTGTCTCAATTTTCATGAAAAGTGGAGCCAGAAAAAAGTGAAACCAGGGCAAATAAAGTTTTATCTAAACATAACATGATGTGGATGTCAGGAAAGCGGGGACATTTTTCCTCCTACCTCTAAATCTGGCAGTCCAAATTCAATCTTTCTGTCCAGACGTCCTGGCCTCATCAGAGCTGGGTCCAAAGTATCAGGTCTGTTGGTCGCCATGAGAACTTTGATGTTTCCTCGTGGATCAAAGCCGTCCAACTGATTGATGAGTTCCAACATGGTCCTCTGGACTTCATTGTCTCCTCCAGCTCCATCATCAAATCTGGCACCTTGGTCACACAGGAAAATTGGAAATATATGAGTTAGGAGGAAAATCAGATGTGGCAAAAGCCAGTGCCTAGGAGCAAAGTATATTGCCATATTGTGCCATTTGGAATGAAATATGTGAGTGTGCATGAGAAAACCTACATAAAGTCGACAGAGCTGATTTTGAGAAAAACGGCTTTGAAGTGAAAATATGGGTCCGACACAAACTTCCAACTTGGCTGTTGTTTAGGGGACCGTGGCATGTTACAGGAAAAGCTGTAGATGAGCAGTGAACACTACTCACTATGATCTCTATAACTGCTTAGTTATTAGACTACGGTCTCCTAACAGCAATCACTCCAATATTACTTGGTCAATTAGCGATTGCCACTTATAGGATTAAATGCCGTTTTCTCAAAATCTTGTTTTAGGGGGGTCACTGACTTCAATTTATCAGAAATGCCTTGTCTTTTATTATATGTACAGAACTCAAAATGTCATGTTGCCGACTTTTTGTTGGTTTTCTCAGGCACACTCACATATATTTGTTCAATACACAAAAAAAACACACCACAAGAACAAGAACACCTGAGCAGAATCCACTTCAAAATGGCTGATACATTATCTCACTCTGTTATATATCTTAGTTTCTTTTGCAATATTTAAACACCGTAAGTGCATAATAATCTCAGTGGGATTTTCACCTATCAGAAGAACCAAAATGTCACTTCATCAGAAATCCTCAGAACACCAGACAATTTTTAACTATACTTGTCCTGGATGGGGTTAGTCAATGGATCAGCTTAAACACAAGTTACCACCTTCGAGTTTCACATTTATAAGAAAATTTAAGGTTTATAACAGAATGACTGCAGAACCAGTTTTCCTACTGAATTTACGAAAAAAGGTGCGTTTGGTACGGACAGTTGTCCCCACGGAGGTTTCTTGTCCTTATGGATAAGGATTAAAATCAGAATCACGGCAATATTATCAAGGCTGATGCTTGGAAACAACTTTGGGAGAGGGGAGAGAGGTGTGGGTTATGAGTGTGCTTGGGTGGGACCTTTGTCCCTGCCAAAGCATGATAAACATCACAGTCTTGATTTTTCCAGGCATCAACATAGACAACACCACCCCCAATCCCCAACCAATGAGGACAACTATGCCAACGGATGCACTTCCTTATGAGAAGGTGAAATCATATCAAACAATTGACCTGCTCTAAAAAAAAGTGACAAAATTAAATGGTTGAATAGGCAAGCACAGTATTTCAGGCAAGTTACTTGTCAATGAATGGACTCTCAAGTTATCTGACTTCAGGTCAAGCAGCCGTGCCATGAAAAAAACCCATGGGGCACATGCACTTGTCATTGCAAAAACTGCAATCTTATCCTCGTTTCATTTGATATGTTGCGCATAAAAATGCTGGACAATTATTTCTTACTTTACTACAAGCCCTGTTTGAGAAAACTGCATCAATTAGTCCCCAAGTCCCTCTACCATTTCTGCCATTACTTGACAATATATAATACAATGACGCAACTCTGTAAAATATTTCTACTGCTCCATGAAAACAGAAACAATGCAAGCCAGAGCACTCACCTCCTACAGCATCAATTTCATCAAAAAAGATAATACATGCTTTCTTTGACCTGGCCATCTCAAACAGCTCACGCACCATTCTGGCACCCTGACCAAAACAGAGTGAACAAAAGTTAGAAGAGTGCAACAGATAAGATAACATTAACAACAGTACCATATATTCCCAAGTTTCATGATCGTATCCTTGCTCGGAAGTGACACAAAACATTGCTCTTTGTATTAATCAGTTGAAATAACAGTCCCGGGTTTACTTGTCTGCCTCCCCATCACTCTCCTTGATGGTTGACATACGTTTGACTGTTGGGTTTTCCCCAAAAATTTTATTTTCGACTGCTGTTGTTGTAAACATCAAAGACACGACTTGTTTCCCATCAACCTGCCAGTTTACCTTCTTTCCAAAGCCCCAAGGCCAGTATTAGTCAGATCCAAATCTTTAGGTCAATAAGCAGAAACTATCTTATCACAACTAGCAAACACAAACAAACAAACAAATTTTATGTATGAAGTTCAATATTCTGAGTAAAAACCAAATAAGCAAAGCAATGAAGAATGTTTGACTAGGTGTTAAAAAAAGGCCAACATGTCTGGGGCATTTTCAGCCTGCGCAACCTATGCAAAAAGATGGCTCTTCAGCTGATGTCTAAAAGCCATATAATTTTCAATCTCCATCAAACAAGCAATCCAGAAATAAGCATGGTGTGGCACCAAGTACACATCAATTTGCCTCTTAAGTTGATTTCCCACAATGCCTGTCACATTTCAGTCAGGGACTAAGACAAGTTTCCATCCACTGGAAAACTCTACTTTTTTGACAAGGATGGGCTTGCATCACTGTCTATCTGCTTATTAAGTCCCAAGTTAAAACTTCAGGCAGGTTTATCCTGAGCATCACACGGTACCTCAGAGAGTAACTCAAAAATTCACCAGATCTGTCTTGTGTTCTAGCCCTTTTCATGTAAAGAAATCTGTGATGTAACAGCTCACCTCTCCCACATATTTCTGTACCAACTCTGAGCCGATGACACGTATAAAACAAGCATCAGTTCTGTTGGCTACAGCTCTCGCACACAATGTCTTGCCAGTCCCCGGAGGTCCAAACAACAACACACCTTTCGGGGGTTCAATGCCCAGGTTGACAAATCTCTCAGGCTAATATAAGCAGAAAGAAAGAAACATTCTGATCACAGGTAAGCTTATGTACATTCTCAGACACACTCTGATCCATTCAACTTCTAACATTCTGTCATTATGATATTAATAATAACAATACATAAAATTTACATAGCACTCCATACTATTAACTCTCGCCCAGCGCGCTAGCCGTAAAGCCCGCTGCCCGGTCAGTGACCTTACTCACGCTATGCGATGACCACAAACGCTGTCCACGTGGTTCGGTTTTTATTGATCGGTATGAAAACATTCACTGCTATGCCTTATCACGCTTGATAATGAATTAACCAGCAAAACCTTAGTCTGTCAGTCTCTAACCAATGATCTCACTTGTGATTCCAAACTGACAGCTGTAGTTTTCGTGAGAACGAAGCATGATAACTAACCACGCCCTCCCAAGCCCTACACAAATGGTTTCATCCTGATTGACACATACTAATAAACCAATGTGGGCATTTGGGACAAAGATTATTTCAGAGCTTGTTTCTGATTGGTTCTTAGATACAGATAACTCCAGATGGTGGTCAGCTTGTGAGAAAATGAGATAATATTGCAACTTTGTTGAGCAACAGTTTGCATGTCGATGTTACATCTTTTGAAAGTGTGGGGAGAGCCTTTGAAAGCTTAGTTTTTGTGATTCCGACCAGTGGTTCACTGGTTAACATGTCCATGTCACAATGCTTTTGATTTAGAAGAAATACAGTGAACAATAAGACTGTGGTTACGTCTCAAAAAGGTCAGCCACCCGATGCGTGAAAATACGGCTTGCGCGTGGCGCGGTCAGCTTGACCTGGTCAACTTTTGCCGCCCGTGCGGCGTGAGCACTTGCAATGCCGCCCTGCGCAGGGTGAGGGTTAATGGCCAGGCTCTATGCATTTTACATCATTTATTTCACACCTTGGATGAAGCACACACACATGGATAAATTTATTTAATGCATAAAAAACATAGGGGGGAATTGGAAAATCTTCATGTCTCTGAAAATGGATTGAAACTACCTGACAGACTTGAACCTACATGTAAACTTGCATATTTGGTATTTTATGAATACATGGTGATCCATGAATATAAACAGGCTGAGAACACAAACATTTCTGTAGAGGGGAGGTCAGCCCTGAAGAGGACATTTCCCATCCATAAAAAAAAAAAATTCATGATACACAGAGTGTAAAAAGGTGACATGGCTGCTGATGCCAACTGATCATTTTGACACTTTCCTGCATGACATTGGAACAAACAAAATAATGAAATCTTACAAACCATTTTCTCCATCAAGTCAAGATGAAAGCTGTAATTACAGACGAATGGAAGATGAAAACAGCTGCAAACTCATTTTTATTAATTTTACACCTTAAAGAAATGTCACCTGTCACCTGTCGGCTTCATCGTCATCGATGTTAGCTGCTACAGTGGATGTCACGACAAAATCTCCTCCACCCAATCCTGTCCTTAGCTTTCCTAGTTAGTTCACTTATTTCCAGCTGGCTGACTTTCTTGATGTTATCGTGATATGTAATGGGTGGTCTTCCTTGTTTTCTCTTTGTTTCTGTCTTTCCTTGAAGGATTGATATCATAAGGGCCGTGCTTTTGTTTCGGGCCGCGTGGCCGATGTATGCAAGTCTTCTTTTATTTATTTCAGGTGTTATTCTTCTGGTGGTGCCAAGCTGTTCTAAGATGCTTGTATTTGTTCTCCTTTCTGTCCAACTTATTCTGAGTAGCCTTCTGTAAAGCCACATTTCAGCTGCCTCCAATCTTGTTATGTCTGCCTTTTTGAGTGTCCAGGCTTCACAACCATATAGTAGGACTGGCCAGATCAAGCACTTAAGTATGTTCACTTTGAGGTCCGTTGGTGTGCCTCTATCCTTCCAAATGTTGTTTAGTTGAACCATTTTGTGTTTTGCCATTCCTATCCTTGTTTTTATGTCCTTTGAGCAGCTTCCATCTTGCGATTTATGTGATCCTAGGTATTTGAAATCAGTCACTTTTTCTAGTGCTGTTTTGTTTACTAGTATCTCCTGGTGTTCATGGTGCCCTGTTCCAGTATGTATGTCATCATATATCGTAATAAAGTTATAACTAACGACTTACATGTAACAATGGCGTTTCCACGACTTCTCTGAGTTTCTCAATCTGCTCCTTACAACCTCCTACATCACTGTAAGTCACATCAGGCTTCTCCTCCACCTGGACATGCAAATAAATCATGAATGAGTACTAACTAACTCAGAACAACACATTTTTACTCATCATGAATACATACTGGAAGTTCTCACAAAGAACAAAAAGAATCGCTGCTTTTTCGAATTCTAAATTAAAACATTTTGAAAAACTTTCCGACTGAACACTGGATAAATTTAAAATAAAGCAATATTTACAAAAACATCAATCAGGGATGCCAAATGATTTTTGCGAAAAAACCTGAAAGATGAATGTGTCATCGTGTTTGCACCAAAACAAACATTTTTTAACAGTTTTTGAATAATCACTAACACACAAAATACAATTAAATACACAGGAAAAAAATACATGAAAAAAACGGAAAAATCGGGCCTGACGGAAAAAGCGGACTTTTTTGGCATCCCTGATCAATGGGATTGGATTTGGTTCTCATTAATTTTTCAAATCTTGGGGAAGAGTTCCCCACATCCCTACCACCCAGTCATTTGTATGCAGGCCCATGGTGATCTTCTCCCTGTACCCACCTTCACTCCTATTTCTATTCCTATCCCTAAACCTTTTCTTAACCCTAGTCCCATCCCTTACCCTAAACCTATCCTGTGTTTAAAATTTGGACTGGCTGTCCATGAAAAATATGGTGACGGTCTGTACCAAATTGTAAAAGTTCAACCTGTACAGATGTACAGGACTCAGTACAATTGTTGTTCTGGTGGTTGGAGAAAGAAATAAAATTATGAAGTAAAAATACAAATGTATAAAATCTATTTACAATCAAATAAAGCCTGATTTGTGACAAAAAAAGCCAGACAAAATTTAACAGCTAGCTAGATTTTACACTGCTGGAAACAAAAACTTGTCATAGCTGTAAATCCTTAATTTCATTTCTGCACAATTAGGGCTCTGCATATAATATGGAATATTGCAGACACTGTCACAAAACCTGTAGAGATTTTTGGTTCCATCATCGTACCTGCATCATTGTCACTGTGGGGTCAATTTTAGGGGGCAGAGGAATGTGAATCTGATACTTGTTTCTGTCAACACTGAAACATGAACACAAAAATGCATATCAGTGTTACATATGAAGCTCAAATGACTAAATTCATTTTACATCTGTAGCAGCATTTCTGCTAATTTCCCAAATATTTTAACAATCCATATAACAGAAAAACAATTTAATGCTTAAACACACAATAATAACAATTACCTATGATTACTGTGAACAAAAAATTGGCATGCTTCCTTTCAGATACACCATGACAGTGCTGTATAATCCACATTACTAACGATTGTTAATGTAATGTTTATTTGTCAACATTTTCATCAGCAATATTCGTTGCGAGTATGTCACAAAACAATCATACCATAATCTTTCTTTATGTATCCTATTATTTTCAGCAGAAAGTGTCTCATATTAAAAATATACTCTGCAAGTAACAATGAGGAGGCAAATCATACCCAACCCTCATGCCCTCTTCAATGTCAGTGGGTGCCACTTGCTCCCCGAGATCTACCACAAACTTGGCAAACTGTTTGACGTTGATGATGTATTTCGGATCATCTGAGTCAGCGTTGATAATTTTGGTACAGCGGGCAACCTGAAGGGGCTGTTCACCTAAAAATAGACAGATTTCAAACGCATACAGGTAAATTCCATGTACAGAAAAGATTTATTATGTTGTTCTCCACCTTTCGTCTGTGTATGTATAGAAGTGAGCAGATCTTCTGGATTTCCCTATGTATCAATTTCTACAATGCAACTTGCCTGGCTTGAAGGCAGCAATAAGATAAACAAATTATATCTTATGTGATGTGTCATTAGAGGCAGACTTTTATATTATCCAACAATTTATTGACCTGGAACAAAAGTAAATAAAACTAAAGTTTTTCATCCATTACCATAAATTAAAAGTGTATGCATGCTCTCTGGAAACCTCCTTCCCTCATGAAAGTTTTCATAGGGTTTGTTTTTGATTTAGAAAGAGTTTCCGTTTAACACTAGCAGGCTTGAAAAATGCTAGTTTCAAGAGAAGTAGCCCAAATCACTATCGAAGAGAACAAATGTAAGTACATTTAAGCAAAAGAGACTAACACGATCTCCGTTGTTCCGTGTTTTTGACTGAGAATGAGGATGGGTGAGTGGGTGATTGCTCAGGCCTAGGGATACATGACAAATGGAATATGCAGGCGAATGCGGGCTAACTCTCAGAGTAGCGAGACTTGAGTGTGGATGGACAGTTCAGTACTGTTGTCCTGCTGATCCCGTTACCTTTACCGCACACGATGCAATGTACTACGCTGATAAGCAGGCGCCAGTACACCGTATCGTCTTTCTGATGCCATATATTTTACACGAAAGGTCACTCTCAATGCGCCTAACATCTTGCCAGCTGCCATCTGATTTCAGACCAGCAAGGTCATAGGCTTTCCTCTCCCCCTACCACCCGCTGCCGCTCCCATGCAAGCCTACACGACCTGGCAGAATAAAGATGCTCTGTTCGGGATTGACTCGGCCTATGGCAAAAATCACAGTGAATTGGCGCCATTGAGTCCAACAACTTTCTTTTCGGTCTAGTAGGGCTATTTCAGTTTAGCTTTAGTTTGTTAACAAGGATAAAGAGGAAAAACGTCAGGGATTCCTATTTTCTTTGGTTTACCACTATTTTCGGTTTAACCGTTATCCACGGTATATATGCTAGAGGCACCCCTACTCCTCTCCCGAGCATTTGTATTTTATGGATGGCCCCTCAGTTTGACCTGCAATCGCCAAGTCCCTGGCGAGACATGATTGTGTCACATGAACTATTATGTTCTGACCAATGCATTACAAACCTTGGCTTCTTGTACACAAGAAAAGATTGCAACGAATAAATTTATATCAGCTGACACTGTCTACCTTCTGTGAGTATGTTCACTATAGTATAACTGACTTACTTTGTAGAGTCTGTTTGTCTGCAGCCAAGTCCCATAATGCTGGGGGTGCCAGCCCTGTGTCAGATTCCTTAATGCCTGCCAATTCATTGACATTTTTGAGAACATTCTGGATATCTTCTTCCACAGCCTTGATGGCTTTTGTGTACTGCCCAACACCCTGGTAAGGCAAACAGAATGATGACATTAAAAACTATCTTGCATTTTTCACAGAAACAAAATCAGCAATACTACCTATATCATAAAGATATTTTAAAAACCATAGGCAACCTGTCTGGGATCACAACGGGGTTTGGCACAAAATAGCAAGTGACAAAAAAGTTCTATGTTGTAAAGCCCTGCATTGAGAATACACAGCAATACAACAACAACAATAAAAAAAATACACAGAATCAAACATGGAAGAAAGAACCTCTTGCAGACTCTAAAGTTCTGCCTCTGGTAAAAAAAAACAACAACAAACTACTCACGTAAAACTATCTGAAAATGAATAAAAGAATCTTGGAAGACAGAGCAGCAATAATGCTTGGCTGGTTGCTTGTGGCTGGTTCCCTGTTGCCCAAGGATCTAAATTTATTAATTTTATTTCTTTTTGAATTTACTGCTGAGGTTCAAGATTGACTGCTATTAGTTCCAAGCCCAGGGCTTTGTTTTATGCAACTTTTTTTTCTTTTTTGCCAGATTTTAACTAGATGACATGTCACCAAGGTAAGGATCAAATCTCAGTAATCAATGAGTTTATGGAATATGCTGATTCATCCAGTTTTTTCACGATTTATACATAATATCATGTTGATTTTCAAACTATTATATGAATGAAAAATGTTTTGATTTGAAATGAGCTTTAAACTGTTTTATGTATAACAGACTGTGACAAACTGTCACTAGTGTCAGTGTCAGAATTTGGTATTCTGTCAGATTCCCTGTGATTTCCTGACTTAGTCACAGTTTATGAGGCTTTCTGCCCTAATACATCCCTGGCTACAGTTCATCATAGTTTCATTTAGGTTTGCTTGCAGCATTGATTACTCTCAATGTCAAAGTATAAATGCCATATATATATATATTGTAAAGCTCTCACATCCCCAGCAAAATGTGAGTGTGATCTACATAAGAGTGTGTTAATTTAGTTTGCTATACTATCACCAAAATGACTTACGTAAGTTTTCAACAAGGCAATATCTCCCTCATCCAGAGCTGAGAAAAAAAATAAAATCAAATAGTCAAATAGTGATACAAATCAGTGATAAGAAAGGAAAGATTTTCGAATGCATCACATTTGAGTTCTGCCAGATAAAAAAATCCCCTAACTTGCCCAACTGAGGGGCAGCCTGAGGGCTAGCTCCTTGCGATCCCCCAGCACAGCCATTCCTAAAGTCGCGACCTTGTGGGGATCCACATACCCCCACAGTTTGGAACATTTCATACAATAAGAAAATCTGGGGAAGGAGTACCATGAGTTTCACAACTTTAGTCTAGCATCTATGTCATGATCTGTGTGTTAATGGCTGAGCCACTCATTTCCTATTCAAACATCCACATTTTTTAGGGGATACACAATAAGGATATTTCAAGGACCCGACTTTAGGGGCGCCCAAGACCCACTATACCAAGACGGTACAATCAATCGTTAAATACAGAGGCGAAGAGTTCCGCCGCGTGCGTTATCTGCTAGACTGACCCAGCGCGTATGGTGTGCCCAGTCATGGCTCGGTTAGCAAAGATTTAATGGTGGCATGAAGTAAACAGTGATATTTTCTTTATAAAATGTCCCCTTGGATGAGATGAGGTTAATAGACTACCAAGATTACCAAGAACTGTACAATAGATCATCTATTCAAAGAATTAATTTAATGATTAAAGCAAATAAATGAGTGTAAACTGCAAAACTTTGAATGAAGTTCTTACATAAAACCAAAGGGGAACTGTATAGGTACATCTTCTAATCTTATGAAAAAGTGTAGGGATAACCAGGGTAGCAGAACAAGAGGAATGAAGTAGGAAAAGAGACCAGATGGGCCATTATTTAAATGATTAAAGCAAATAAATGGGTATGAAGCACAAACTTTGAATGAAGTTCTCACATACATCAGACCAGAAGGGAAATTCACATCTAATTCTATGAAAAAGTGTAGAGATAACCAGGGTAGCAGAAAAAGGGTAATGAAGTAGGAAAAGAGACCAGATGGGCGATTGAAAAAAAATCAACAAAAACTCAACAAAATCCAGCCGCAGTATTCTGATGATAATGAACGTTGAAAAGTGTTACTCATGTTGCAGCTTCTTCAGTTTTCCAACTTTCTTTTCTGAAATTTTCTGTTTTGGGGCACAATTTCTGATTGAATTTCTATTGCTTGAAGATCAATAAGGAAAAAGGAAAGAAAGAAAAATCTAAACAAACAACAACAAAACAATTCCTTTAAAAGAAATTCGGGATGATCAAGTGGAAAAGTTCATTCACATAATTATTGATTGTACGTATGAGATTCCTTAGCTTTGAGAAAGTTTATCAGTATTTGATCGATGACCTTTTACGGCTTCCTCAAACAAACAAAAAGACGATGCCCTTATACCGAAAGTTCAATTAGCAATTAGATTTTTATGCCCCTCCCTCTTCACAAACACAAACACACAGCTGATGATCTCCATAGCACACATGCATTAGTCCAAACACAAAAATATTGGGACTGTATGAGGAGTGCAAAGGTGTATATGTCTGAAGTCCAATTTACTATAATAGACATGAACTTCAAGACGGCAAACAGCCTTGCAAAGTGTTAAAATTTTGATTAACATGTACGACGAACCGCGTGCCTGTGTTTACGATTGTACGCGCCGGACTATTTTTAGAAACTACTGGCTCGGCGGACGGAAGTGCTTGAATTGCACCGTCTTGGTATAGTGCGTCTTGGGGGGCGCCCATGAGCGGGTGATTGCATGAGGCAGCACCCCCCTGGTGAGTTAGCCCTCTAAGTGGATGGTTTTATAGTAAATATAATGTGTGTCGGTCATTAACACTCAGAACGTGACATATGATATATAAGCCCGAATAATGTTATGTGACCCATTATATGATACTCCTTCCTATTGAGGACTAATTTGTCAGGAGGGCACAAACCCCGCAATAAAATATAAATCCCTTGTAATATTCCCATGACTCAAATGGAACTCCTCCAAAATCTGGCCACGAGATGATATGTGTAACTGTAAGTCCTCCTTTTAGGAAAAATTTCAGGACAATCCACATAAACAAGAAAGATGAATAGATCTAGATCTAGATCTTCTTGACACGTGTTCAACGTGAAACCCACATCTCGATTTACTAAATATCTTGCCAGCCTTATCCCTTGCCTTGTCAAAAAACGTGCTATGATAACAAAGTGTTAATCTACTCTCTAGATCTAGATTGAGGCCTACCAGTACCAGCCCCACACAGATTTCTATTCTATCTGGATGTGTTGATTCATATAATATTATAATATACTAGATCTAGATCTGATCTATATTAGTATATAGGCCTAGGGCTAGGCCTAGGTAGGCTAGGCTAAGTATTTTCAAAGCTCAATTACTCATCAGTACAGATGACTGAACTCACTGCCATCAATCAAATTTTTTTAATTCTTGATATTAGAAAATGACTGAGAGTAGGGAATTTTTGCTGTAGTGAAGACGATGTGCGAAAAGGCGAGATCTAGATCTAGATCTACTGAGAATATGACTCTAAAGTAAAAAAAAGGCATTTTTTCTCAAAAATGTCGCGTAACGTTTCGTTCACTTTCGCATTGAATTTTGACATCTAAAATGACATTACATTGAATGGGTTTTTCGGGCTCATCTTTATCGGAATCCTTGACTTTCCTCTGGTCGGTACCAAGATGATCAGGCATTGTGAAATGAAGCAAAGTAGCCTTCCTCGTAAATGTTTATCCCGAACTATGAGACAACAATTTTACAGACGGTGCGATGATTTCCGGTTCCGTATCTGTGACACCTATGAAAGTTTCGCTTTCTTTTTACAACGATTTATTATTTTACCAATGAGATTGCTCTTCGTGTTAATACTGTTAAGGTGAAAGTCTTTATGTTTCTCAGGGGCTTCAGTTTGAGTCTGTTAGCCTTGAATGAGGCTCGGGTACGATAATGTCCAAAGGTATATGGCTTGAGACCTCCCAGCACACAGAGAGAGGGGGGTGAGAGAGAGACAGACAGACAGATAGACAAAGGCAGAGCGTACACAAAACGATTATCCAATATTGTATTATTAGTGTAAATTGAAGACTAATGTTGTTAATATTTCCAGTAAACTAAATTATGACTACAAAACTGCCAAGGACAGAGCTGGTTTACTTAAAACTGATATTGGGCTGCAATTCTGCCGAGGAGTTAAAAGAAATGAGTTATACAGAAAGATAGTGACACCCTGCCCTGATTACACTGTCGTCAGAAAGTCAGGGGTGGTATGGTAAATTATCGTAACTCGATTTTTTTCTAACACAGATATATCTGGCAGGCTTTTAGGCCTTGACAGCCCACAGGTGGTTATAAATTGGGCGTTAAATTGTGAAAACTAAGGGTTAAATAACTTTTTAAACCAGCGTAACTATTAAGTCTAATGAAGAACAAGGTGGTCTAGAAGCAAGGTGCTCGCCTCTCATGCCAAGGGTCCCGGGTTCAAAACCCGGGCAATGCAGGTATGTTGGAAATTGGATTTTTCTCATATTTTCAAGTCCCTGGTCCTATTGGGGGGTAGGATCGAGTACCTAGTCTTCTCGGATAAGGACGAAAAAATTCGGAGGGCCCGTGTGCACGTTGCGCACGTTAAAGATACCTTGGCAGTTGGAAATCGTAAAGAGCAGGCCGAAAGGCCGCTGCCAGGGCAAAATTGAAAATTGAAATTAATAGATTAAAATTTATCCATATCATCCCCCCCCCCCCCACAACCAGCAACAACAAAATTTATTATTCATTATTAAATATATATTGTTATTCATAAATATTCAAATATCATTTGAGTTGTGTGTTGTGAACTGATGTGAGTTGTGAACTGCTGTGAGTTGTGAACTGTTGTGAGTTGTGAACTGCGCCTAACAGGCTGCGTTACTTAGAGAGAGAGAGAGTGAGCGAGACAGGGAGAGAGAAAGAAGCAGTGCAGTGTGTTGAGCGCTTCGCAGGCGCTCCATTCTGCTTTGTGGTTGACATGTTGCTTCTGTAAAGCGCATAGAGCATTTTAAATGGATATGCGCTATATAAATGCTATACATTATTATTATTATTTAAGTATCCAGTTTTTGTGTGTGTGTGTGTGTGTGTGTGTGTGTTTGCTTCTCCTGAAAAAGTGGTTAAAAAAACCAAGTTAGCCTACGATAGGATACGACACTGCCCTAGAAACGATAATCTGGTAAAAGCCATTTCATATCTGCAGTCTCCCTATCTAATGCTTCATCGTATGTAAAGAGGACTTGCACATCAAGCACAGGATATTATTAATTAACGTCTCAACAAAAGCAGGCGTTTGCTCTTCCTCGTTGAAAGCCTTTTCCTGCCTCTCAAAAGATATTTTTCTTGGATCAATCGCCCTCCCAAGCCCTACACAAATGGTTTCATCCTGATTGACACATACTAATAAACCAATGTGGGCATTTGGGGCAAATATTATTTCAGAGCTTGGTTCTGATTGGTTCTTAGATACAGACAACTCCAGATGGTGGTCAGCTTGTGAGAAAATGAGATAATATTGCAAATTTGTTGAGCAACAGTTCGCATGTCGATGTTACATCTTTTGAAAGTGTGGGGAGAGCCTTTGAAAGCTTAGTCTTTGTGATTCACTGGTTAACATGCCCATGTCACAATGCGTTTGATTTAGAAGAGATACAGTGAACAATAACACGGTGGTTACGTCTCAAAAAGGTCAGTGACCCGACGCGTGAAAATACGGCTTGCGCGTGGCGCGGTCAGCTTGACCTGGGCGACTTTTGCCGCCCGTGCGGCGTGAGCGCTTGCAAGTCAATACCGACTATTGCCGCCCTGCGCAGGGTGAGGTAAATTGATAACTGCAAAGATTTCATGTTCTGCTTGAAAGTGAGTAAGAAGAAGTTTAACGATGACTATGGGGACAAGGTGGTCTAGAGGCAAGATGCTCGCCTCTCATTCCAAGGGAAAAAACTCGGGCTGTGCAGGCATGTTGGAAATTGGGATTTTCCTCATATTTTCGTGTCCCTGATCCTATTGGGGATTATTAATTAACGTCTCAACAAAAGCAGGCGTTTGCTCTTCATCATTGAAAGCCTTTTCCCTGCCTCTCAAAAGATATTTTTCTTGGATCAATATATATTCCAAAATTTATGTCTTTTAATTTCACATACCTATCCTCGGATAATGTCGAGGGCTTAGTTTTTCTGTTTTTTTTTTTTTTTTAATCATTTTTATTTAATATTATTTGCAGTACAGATTGTGTTCACGCGAGATTCGGTTCATGATCAACAGTAGAATACATGTACTAACTACTATCGATATCGCTAGCCTGTGATCTGTATTTTTATTTAATAGCATGTTGTTAGAGGTACCATGAGCTCCCTATTGTGATGCCTGTATATAAAAGTACTTTAGCTGGAACAGCCCTTGCAAAGTAAGCCGAAGATTTTAGGTTGGACTGTTAGCGTTTTTGATTTTTTTTTTTTTAAACCATTCTGATTTGTCTGCTGTGCATCCCATTTGATAGCAACTATTCATCTTTTCTACACGGAGTCGAGTTCCTCCCCACCTCCTTCAAGAAACCCACTGGTTAGTAGTCACTAGATTGAGCTGCATAAATTTTAATTTATTTTAGTGCGTTATCGTTGCGGGGGCATAGATCTTCGTACAGTTGTTCGACGCAGCGCACGGACAAGGCTGGATTATCGTCTGGGCTGTCTGACAAGGGATTTTGGTTCCTTGAGTCTGTTCTTTGACACCGTGTTGTCTGATTGTCAGTCTAAACCAAAGGCTGATATCTTAGATTGCACCCATAGCCCCCCCCCCCCACCCCCACTTTCTCATAAGTCTCAATGCCCCCGGTAGCCTGTGCCATGACAAGACGACTTGACATTGCAACCAAAAATAGACTGGTACACGTGACTGTAACGAAATCACACCCACTCTATCGTCACAGACGTCTTGTGACCTTTCACCTATGACCTTGCAATGTAATGTATTCAGATTAGATGAAATTGTCTTATTTTATTGTAATTATTAACAAAAATCTTATGTCCTTAAATCAAAATACATCTAATACTTATCTCATGGAAAATTGCGTCTTTTTACATCAAAATACACAGAAATATTTTAACTTAAATCTAGTATGATAGCCTCTCTTTCATTGGAGGGCATAGACGAAATTTGCCACAAGTTCAGAAATTTGACCAATGGCAAGGTCCGTTATGAATGACATTCTTTCATGCGGATGAATAATACCGACGTAGGTGTATTTTTTTCCCCACTTACTATCTCACCTTTCCTGTTCGTGGTTGGTAAGTGTCATAGGCCTATTTGTTTTTATTTCTGCAGTTCATTTGTTCTGTTATTAGGTTCTATACATAAAAACTATTTTATATTTCAGATGCAATATTCAGCCACAGTGGAGTTCGGAGAAACGATAGCAAACCTCTAGGACGGACTTTTACGGACACAGTACATGTAAGTATCTTGTCCCACACATGGATTATAGGCCACAAATGCTGTGTGGATTTTAGAATGTCAGCGTGCTTACGTGGACTGTGTCGAGAAGGAAAAAATAATCCCGTCCAAGTAAAGGGACGCTGTTTAGCCCAGACGAAATTATCATTCAAGTATGTCTTTCAAATTGTAACGACATGGATTTAGACAGTTGTATTACGGCAGACCAGTGGTTTCTTGTTTGAACATTTAGAAATCTTGGTCTCAAAAGTTACCATTATTGGCCATCAGTCATTTTGATAAAGGTGTCTTGCTAGGATACCCACCAAAATTTCAGTGACTCTTTATCTCTTTATTTGTTCAATTGTGATATGATGATGTGTCGTGAACCTACTGGTCATTTCGATAGAATTACGTCAATTACGAGAACAGCTGGTCCAGTTCATTGGAATTTGGAAAATGAGAAATTGAAAAGGCCATTCATTCCCAAATCCCTAGTTAGCTGGGTCCTAAAACATTAGGCCTACCTTTCAGAAATGATGAATAAACTCTTACCACAACAGTTGTTTGACAGTGATTCAAGATAAATTATTAGATATCTTGATCAGTTTTTACTAAGATATTCCTAAACAGAACCCTGGAAGTATGGAGTTGCCCCATTTTTGACTCCTTTTACATTTTATTCATCATCGAAATTTGCTGCTTTTGCAAGAAGCTTCACTAAATGGGGAAATGTATACAGAGATTCAGTAATTAAGTTAAATTAAAACACATACATTGGACGAAGAGGGGGAAAAAGTAACCTTTTATGTATCATTATTTTGACTTTATATTTATGTGAGATTGGTCCGTAGTGAGGTGACATGAAGATGGTTGGTGGGCCCTGCCGCTT
Source organism: Onchidella celtica (assembly GCA_963931925.1). Lineage (NCBI taxonomy): Eukaryota > Metazoa > Mollusca > Gastropoda > Systellommatophora > Onchidiidae > Onchidella > Onchidella celtica. Next base: position 10,822,163 of record OZ007578.1, on the reverse strand, counting down.
GGGTCTTTCTGTTCGACCCATTTTTATGCTTTATTTGATTGCATTTCTCTTTTCATGCAGAGAAAATGACCACTGCTACTAGTCAGTCTCTGCAATAAATTTGTTCATTGTTTGATTTGGACTGGCGAAAAAACCAAAGGCACTTTAAAAATATATGTATATTTTCCCCATAACCACAGAATTACATTAGATTTTTTCACTTTCCTGGTTTCTTTCACAAGCTTGGCTTAAGAGAGCTCTGGAGCTCTGCCTCAGTCCATGTGAATGTATTCAACAACTAAGAATTTAAAGGACCAAGAATGCGATGCAATTGACAACTGGATTGCCTTAACTCTTGACATTAGATAACCAATTCTCATGATCTCAGGGTGATATTGTGAACTTTATATTGGGAAGAATTGCTAAATCTGGTTATTTCAATGGCAACTCAAGAATATGACTATATGGAGCGTCTGTGTGGGTCGTCGCCCGTGCAGATGCGGGGCCCTCTTGCAGAAGAGGGACAGCAAAGAGTACATCTGACGTGATACTGCGTGTCGTAAGAGGCGACTAAAGGTGCAAAGGTCCTGGTCTCCCGAGAAGAGCCAGTTGGCGGTGGGCCAACTACCCACCCTGTAAAAATAAACCAGTTACAGAAACACAAGCAAATACTTTAAATGTCTTTTATCTTGGGAGAAGGGGGAGCATCTGCACCTGTAGATTCAATGAAGGACAATGGACAAAGCCGAAAGGACTCCACTGGCCTGACTGCTCCTTCATCAAACAAGTCACTCCGGATTGCGTCGTGGAATGTCCGCTCCATGTATGAAGCAGGAAAGAGTGCCCAGGTTACAATGGAGATGAGGCGATACAGACTGCACATACTTGGAGTTAGCGAGACCCGCTGGATACAGTCCGGACTGAAACAACTTAATTCTGGGGAAAAAATTTTGTATTCTGGAAGGGAGGACAAAAAGCATACAGAAGGAGTAGCGATCATCTTGAGCAAGCACGTCCAGAGGTCACTGAGGGGATGGGAACCCTACGGAAGGAGAATTATATTGGCATCATTTACTACAAAGAACAAGAACATCAACATGAACATTGTGCAGATGTACGCCCCAACAAATGAAGCAACCGATGAGGACAAGGACGATTTCTACAACCAGCTTCAGGAAATAGTTGGCACATTGCCAAGAAAAGATGTGAACATTATAATGGGAGACGCCAATGCCAAGATAGGACAGGACAATACAGGGTATGAGGACATTATGGGGTGCAATGGTTTAGGACAAATGAATGAAAATGGAGAGCGGTTTGCAAGTTTCTGCGCATTTAACAGCTATGCGATTGGAGGTTCAGTATTCCCACACAAGAGGATCCATAAGGCCACTTGGATTTCACCGGATGGAGTAACTGAAAACCAGATTGATCACTTTTGCATCACCCGACGATTCAGACGCTCACTGGAGGATGTCATAGTACAGAGAGGAGCTGATGTTGAATCTGACCATCACATGCTGCTGGCAAGACTCAAACTCCGCCTTAAGAAACAAGGTACCAGAGCAGGAACAAAGAGGAGAAAGTTTCAAGTGAGCCTTCTGGATGGAAACAAGAAGGAAGAGTTCCAGCTGACACTGAGGAATAGATTCAAACCCCTTGTTGACCTCGAAGAGACAGTAGATTTGGAGACTCACCGGGCTAAGGTAAAAGGAGTATTTACATCGACATGTCAGGATGTTCTTGGGGAAAAGAAAGTGGAACACAAGGAATGGATCAGTCAAAAATCACTGGACTTGATAAGGATAAGAAGAGACCTAAAAGAACAGGTAAATGCAAGTCGTACAAGAAGCTCAAGAGTTGGTAACCAGGAAGAGTACCGAGCATCAGCTAAAGAGGTCAAAAAATCAATTTAAAAAGACAAAGAGGAGTTCATAGGGATGTTAGCAGAGAAGGCAGCAACAGGAGGACACATGAGGATCCTCTACCAGACTACAAAGACTCTTGCTGGAAAATATGGAAAACCTGAAGTTCCTGTCAAGGATTACAACAGGAAGGCTATTTTTGTAAAGGAAGCTCAGGCAAAAAGATGGATAGAACATTTTAACAGCCTCTTGAACAGACCTCCACCAAGCAACCCACCCGACATTCTACCCGCAAGAAATGATTTACCGATCAGTTGCGACCCTCCGACTAAAGCAGAGATTAATGATGCCATAAAGCAGTTAAATCGAGGCAAGGCAGCTGGACCAGATCAGATCCCACCAGAGGCGCTGAAGGCAGATGCTGCTGGGGCTGCAGAGGGTCTGCACTCACTATTCTCGAGGATTTGGATCGGAGGCAAGTTTCCAAAGGACTGGAGGGAAGGACACCTCGTGAAGCTTCCAAAAAAAGGGGACCTCAGCAATTGTAGTAACTACAGAGGAATCACACTTCTCTCCATCCCAGGAAAGGTTTTCAATCGGATTATTCTCAAGCGAATACAGAATGCAACAGACCCAAAACTTCGTGAGGAGCAAGCTGGTTTCAGGAGTAATCGATCAACCACCGACCAGATCGCCATGCTGAGAATCATAGTAGAGCAGTCGCTAGAGTGAAACTCCCAACTGATAGTGAACTTCCTTGACTACGAGAAGGCCTTTGATAGCATCGATAGAGAAACACTGTGGAGAATATTGAGACATTATGGAATCCCAGAGATGGTGAACCTTATCAAGAGCATGTACGAGGGGACAAGTTGCAGAGTCGTACACGATGGCGAGCTTACTGACAGCTTTGATATCAAGACTGGTGTTAGGCAGGGTTGTTTGCTGTCCCCTTTTCTGTTTGTCCTGGTGATTGATTGGCTTATGAAAGAAACCACCAGTGGAGGAAGAAATGGCATACAATGGACCCCATGGACACAGCTGGACGATCTAGATTTTGCAGATGACTTGGCACTATTGTCGCACACACACGACCAGATGCAAGCAAAGACTACAGCTCTAAACAAAATTTCAGAATCTATTGGATTGAGGATACATCCTGCGAAGTCGAAGGGGTCCTAAAAATTGTTGCACTCCCAAGCGCACAAGTCAGAGTAGGAGATCAACCACTGGAAGATGTAGAGTCCTTCTGCTATCTTGGTAGTATCATTGACATTAAGGGAGGAACAGAGGCAGAAGTCAAAGCACGAATTGGAAAGGCACAGGCAGCTTTCACGTCCTTAAGCAAGATTTGGAGAACCAAGGATATATCTCTAAAACCAAAGCTGAGGATATTCAACTCGAACGTGAAGTCAGTCCTGTTGTATGGATGTGAGACTTGGAATGCGTCCCAGGCCTGCATAAAGAGAATCCAAGTTTTCATCAACAGATGTTTGAGGAAGCTACTTAAGATCAGATGGACAGACAAGGTCAGCAATGAAATTGTATGGAAAAGAACAAGACAGAGCCCAGTCAGAGAGGAAATTGGTAGGAGGCGATGGAGATGGATCGGCCACACTCTCAGGAGGCCGCGCGGAACGTGGAGAAGAGCCAGAGAAAATGATGTGCAACGAAGCGGAAAGACTTGGAATAATGTAAAGAGGCTGGCCCATGATAGAGAGGGATGGAAAGTGTTTGTTGGTGGCCTATACCCTGATCCAGGCTGAGAAAGGCAATGATGATGTGTGGGTCGTGGGCAGAACATGATATAAATCCCTTTTCATTGGAGTTGTTTTCGTTGAGATAAGTGGTAGCAATTGGCTGATCTTCCCATATGTTGCCTGATTGTCTGTGTCACTTGTACATTACTGTGTAGTGTGAGGTTACTTAATGCTGTACCACAATTCTGAAACAAATTAGTTTCCATTGAAAATTGAATTATCCTGTGGAGAATTGCTTTTTGGTACTATTTTTTGTTCTAAATGAAATTAAACTTGTGCCTGATGTACACAGGAACAGCTTCACATTAATATTCATGGTTTTCAAGAAGGGCAGCTTCTCTTGAATCTATGGTGAAGTCAGTTGGAAAGATTTTAAATTACTGCCATAAGGTCATTTTATTGTGAACAGTTAGCTTGATACTTTTAATTTAAATGCCACTTTAAAATTATTGGATGATAATCAGACATAGTGGTTTTGAGTGTGCTTTATGTTGTAATTCCAGGTTTCCTCTGTAATTAAATATTTTTGGAAATCTTACCTACTGCATTTGATTACATGGATATCGGAGTGTTTTGTCTTTACTGTTTTTAACTCTTTCCATACTGCAATTCAGCCCAAATTAGTCCAAATGCGTCAGTCGGGGGGACCGATACATCGGCAAAAAGTACTCTCCTTGTTACCCCTGGGCATTTCAACGATACTGTGTCCATCTAGCTTCCCAGTGTTTTTGTTGTTTGTGGTACAACCGATGCCACTATTACTGCACTTCAGCAGAACTTAGTCCAAATTCGTCAGTCGGAGGAACCGATGTATCGGTGAAAAGTACGGAAAGAGTTAAGTTCCATAGTAATAGCCAGCTTTGTTCATATTTCACAATGGACACATTTTTAGCTGATGATGTGGAATGGTACTGATTATTGGCACACCCATAAAGTTTTCAAATGTCTTCTTGCAGCTGTACTGTTCGACTCGGCAAGTCTAAACTAACCTGCAACTTTCAACCATGGCAACAAGTATGGAGCAAGACGGAGCAGGAGGAGCCAGCAGAGTGGATCTCCAGGCTTTCGAGCCAGAGCCCCCAACCTACGACAATGCTTTCCCCGCTCTGTCCAGTGAAGCTCGATCAGAGCGACCAACTCCAGAATTTGTACCACCTGGTGCTTGGCAACCCAAGTTCGTGACCCGTCAATCCAAATGTACCCAGGTAAGGAGTATTTCAATCATTTCTGTGAGTATAAAGTGTAACTGAATTTCAGGCAGTTTTCAAGATTTAATGAAAATTCTTCCTTTGTTCTGTCAGACAATGCTGTACTACTGATGAGTTGAAATTCATGATCATAAAGAATCCTGTCAAAGCCTTCAGTTTTCAGCTTAAATAAGTTTGAGAAAATCAGTAAATTTCCAATCAACTATCTTACATCAATTTTGCAAATTTCAAACTTTTTGGACAGATCATCTGCGCTTTGTCGAGAGGTTTTAACCTTCACTGTTTCTTGTTGAATGTTCAGTTTTTAACGGTTTCTAGTCATTGTGGAAAGTAATTTGATGTGAAAAACTATTTTCCAGAAATTCTGTGTGTAATTTATAATTGTATTGTATTCTTAGTTTTAGCACAGGGAATTGCTGTTCTCCTTTTCTTACCACATTTTAACTTGGTTTTCCAAGTTCTCCTTCGACCCCACAGATTTGTTTTTCAAACATTGTGTTTAATAAAGAATTGTTTTGGAAGTTTTTTTGTTTTTTTTTAAATCTAATTTACAGGTATTTACCGTACCCCTGGAAGAGCGCAAGTTCAAGGAGATGAATGAGAGACAGTTTGGGGAGGAAAGCGATCAGATGAAAATCTGCAAGGAAATCATGCAGAAAACTGGTGAGTTGCTAGAACATTTTATGTTTAGTGTCCAGTGACAGGTTGTCTTCACGGTAAAGTGTTTTCTTATGATATGTGAGTGTGCATAAGAAAACCCTGCATAAGTCGGCAACATGACATTTTGAGTTCTGTACATATAATAAAAGACAAGACATTTCTGATAAATTGAAGGCAATGACCCCCCTAAAACAAGATTTTGAGAAAATGGCATTTAATCCTATAAGTGGCAATAGCTAATTGACCAAGTAATATTGGAGTGATTGCTGTTAGGAGACCGTAGTCTAATTACTAAGCAGTTATAGAGATCATAGTGAGTAGTGTTCACTGCTCATCTACAGTTTACCCCGTAACATGCCACGGTCCCCTAGCAACAGCCAAGTCGGAAGTTTTTGGATATTGTTAGGAGACCGTAGTCTAATTACAAAGCCGTTATAGAGATCATAGTGAGTAGTGTTCACTGCTCGTCTGCAGTTTACCCTGTAACATGCCACGGACCCCTGAACAACAGCCAAGTTGGAGGTTTGTGTCGGACCCATATTTTCACTTCAAAGCCGTTTTTCTCAAAATCAGCTCTGCCGTCTTATACCGGGTTTTCTCATGCACACTCGCATGTTAGTACTGTTTAACAGCAGTACCAAGTGATTCACAATGACCTGCAGTATTGTTTTGATGTTTGAAATTGAATAGTGTGCCACAGAATACATATTATGGAGTTATTTGTTTCAGTGAGCAGATTTTTATGAAGCCATATATATGTATGCAGAGTATCACCATTTTAGTGCTGGAATTGAGTGCTTAACATTGAAAAGTGATCATTTGATTACTTGAGTGTGTGATGGAAAAGGCCAAATTACTGATCAGATGAAGATTTTGGTTGAGGCTTGAAAGTATCTCGATGGTCCGGGCTGTCATCATTTTCATTTGTCTCTCTGCCCAGGGGTTTCCATTGAACTGAGTTTGGCCAAGGACCAGAGCATGACGGTGGTGATCAACGGACGGCAAGATGCTGTGATGAAGGCCCGACGAGAAGTAGTCAATAAGCTTCAGACTCAGGTAGGTGAACATGAAACAAAGACACGCTAGGGTTTTGATTGGAATTTTTTGGAAATTTATAAGAGGATGAACCTCACCAAAAAGGGTCAGCCTACCATATATTTTCAGAATTTCAAGAAACTGAATGAAGCATCAAATGAATTTACAATGCATTTTATGAAGGGAAAATGTCTTTTCAGTGGAATGCAAGTAGCTCTGCATCCCCAGGTGAAAATGCAACAATCCCGAAGTGTAAAAAGAACTTTGATATGACTTAATTGCAATCTGAGCAGCAGAAGTCCAGGACTTTTCATCATGTATTTGTTGGATGGACAGATATGATTTTTTTATGGTTTGAATTTTGCTTCTTCTCAGGCCAGCAGTGTCTTGAACATCCCTCGTGAGTATCACCGGTTCATTTTGGGTAAAAGTGGGAAAAAGCTGCAGGAAATCGAGCTAGCAACTGCGACAAAGATCTACCTCCCACGCCCCGATGACAAGAGCAATCCTAACGAAATCAAAATCGTCGGAGCGAAGGAGGGGATCGACAAGGCAAGGCATGAAATCGAGGCAATTCATGAGGAGCAGGTAACTGAAATTATTATCTTTAATATTTTTGATCTGCTAGTATTTGTAGCAAGGCTAAATTGAGCTTTCTTCCTCTGAGGCAAAATGGCATTAGCATGCGCATCTCCAATTCTTTTAAACTGTCATAACTTCTTTGCTCTCTTCCCTTGGAAACAAAATACGTTTCAAAATACCACACGAATTTTTTTTAATTTTTGAGTTGTGCGCAATGATACAGACATGATGAATTTTGTTGTCATACATAGTTTATGCATGTTGCATGCACATAGACAGTGGGAGTGTGGTGATTGTGGTTGGTCGTCTGAGAGAAGCAGTGAATGATTGTAATTGTATGAAATTTTGAGTCAAAAAATGACCTGGGCTTGTATTTTGTATTACAGGCAAAACTGGCATTTGAGAGGCTTCCCATCCCTAAGGTGTTCCATCCATTTGTGTGTGGGCCCAACAAGGAGAACATTACCCGGCTGATGGAGGAGACAGGTGCTAAGATCAGTGTACCTCCCCACAAAGATGAGATTGTTGTCTCTGGGGAGAAAGACGGTGTTCTGAGGTGTAAGCAGACCATGATGACAATCTTTGAGGAAAAGGTAAGACACTTGGCAGGCAAGTCTAGGAGTCAAACATTTTAGCCAAGATTTCTTCTTATACAGAACCATAAAACCACTGCCAGTACCGCAGTGAAACTTGTATCTTTTTAATACTATCTCGCACATACTTGTATGGCATTACATTGTTATAGGCATTTTTTTTAAATGTAACTCCCTGATCACAATGTGTTAGCTGATATTAATCCATAAATTTATAGCACAGTTCAGACGATCATTAAGGTGGGAAACATTAAATTTGTTTTGGTTTTAGAGCAAGAAAAAAATGTTCAATTTTTTTGTGAGAGACTTTGGATATTGCCTTAGTAGATGTTTGTAGATTTTTGTGTATGTAGAATACAAGGAGAATTTCTTGTTGAGGCCTGCCCCATTGTACTTGACAGAAACGACGCTGCCAAACGGTGTCAGTGGAAGTTAAGAAATCCCAGCACAAGTATGTTGTGGGCCCACGTTACGCCAACATTCAGGAGATCTTGGCCAGTACTGGTGTGTCTGTAGAGGTGCCAGACCTCAGCTCTCCGTCAGAGACCATCACCCTGAGAGGAGAGCAAGAGAAATTGGGGCAAGCACTGACAGAAGTGTACAGCAAGGTGGGGAAAGTTTTCACTCAGCCGATTTGTTCCCCTGTATATTTTTCTCACCTGTATTTTGCCATGAGATTTTATTATGCTGCGATTTTCCTTTCATTTTCTCTTTCTCTTATATTGAGTAACTGCACATTCTCCCCGTTGCACATTCTCACTAACATTAGTAACATATTCGGTTTTTCATAATGCATCCTGCCATTGGGGATTATTATAGTCTCAGATTAGCAGGAATGATATGCTATTGTAGGGCTCAAAGCACTCACAAACTCCTAGAATCTAATAACAGCAATCCTCATGCCCCATTGTTTCATCTGTTTCAAAGAATACTAGAACATGTTTATATTGGGTGTAGTGTGTGTAGGATTTTTATTTCTGTGGACAACTGTTTTCAGGAAAAGTGATTTTGATTTTACTCACCCATTTTCTCAAGGTGATAGTTTTTATAGTTTGTGAAATTGTCATTAAATTTGGGAATTTTCTTCAAGACATAATAAATTTGTCTGTTTCCAGGCTAATAGTGTGGTATTCTCTGATGTGACTGCACCGGCCTGGCTGCATCGTTTTATCATTGGCAGAAAGGGGAGCAACATCAAGGAAATCACAGAGAACTTTCCAACTGTAAGTGATGACAGGAATGCACATACTTTAGCTAGAACACGATCATATGAGACTTTGTCATTTTAGATGTTATCTCAATGCTGAAGTCATGTTGAATCATTTAGAGCTGCAAATGGTCAACATACTTAGTTCCCTTTAAACGTTTCACTAATTCATTGGCAAAATTTGTACATCTCAGTTTTACTGCTCACTGTGTTAATCTGCTGTATAGTCATTGCCCCAGAACAGCTTTAGTCTACCTTCGCTTTTGAAAATGACATAACAGTTTGCACTCTGTCATAATTAGCAATAATGATGGAGGTATCTGATCTCACCCTTGGCAGCAGATTTTAAAGTGTACAAAAGTTGATCTGATGCTGTGGTACAGTTTTACTACATGGGATCTTCTTGAAAGGCAATGATGTAGAGATGGTAGGTAGAGGGCACTACTAAGGCAGTGTTATAGACATTCTAGTGATTGACCTCTCAACTGTGTGATTGTCCTACAGGTACACATTGAGTTCACTGAGGGACAAGACAAGATAACCGTGGAAGGACCACCAGAGGAAGTGAACCAGGCAGTGGAGAAGCTGAATGCATTTGTCAAGGATTTGGTGAGAACCAGCAATGTTTAATTGTGGACATATCTAGGTTTTTATTCGACTGTACTTTTTGTCTACTTGTGCCCTGACCTTGTAATATAGTTGTATGCCAATCGGGCATCTGTTTAACCATGAGCAGAGGCAACATGAGATTTTCTTGGAGGCTGTCTTTGAAATTTGTTTTCAATTTTCCTTAGGCTCATATTTCACACCAAAGTATATGGTGCTGATTTTTTTTTATTTGTCATCCTCCAGCCAATTTTTTTTTATTTTCTTCTTGGGCTTTGTGGAACATAACAGCAAGTCCAAATGATTAAAATTACTAAAAAGCATTTTTTCAGTACTAAACTGTGAAACACTGAGATGCTCATCAGGCAATACTCCACTCACTAAGTTTTACATTATATGCTGAACACACTTTTCAGTGAGGTGAAGTTGGGGGTGGAGAGGGTATCAAAAATTGAGCACATGTGTGAGCGAGCCTCACTAACCTCAACAGAAGTTGCATTTTTTTCAGTTTTGAGTTATGAATATCACCATAAAGTATGAAATCACACTTTAACTTGGTGTAAAAATGATTGCAATGCTCCTTTTGTCACAAAGTTATGGCTTTTTAAAGACACCTACCCCCCGGTCAAAAACAGAAGCAACTTCCGAGAAAATCGCCATTAAAGATGGAGGAATGGTTTTCGCTTTCAGCAAGATGGTTGCCTTACTATCTCCCCAGGATCGGGTACTTGTAATTCACCTACGGCTTTGATTTTTGTCTTTGCCAATATGTAAATGATATACGCCGTGTGAAAATTTTGTGACAGTAGGTTTATTAATTTTGAAGTTATAGGCAGTTCAGTGAACCCTATTACTGTTGTGATATTCAAAGGCAAAATTAAAGGTATTAAAAGCAATATTTATCGTATTTTAGAGGCTGATTTGATAGATAATATTTTCACAGTGTGTAGAAAAACTGTTGAACTTCAAGTATCGACGAAAATATGCATAAAAATCGGATATTTGTGTTTCATTGCGGTTTTCTCCCTTTGGTCCAGTGCGACTTTCACTTGAGGTTAGTGGGGCTCGCTCACAGCTCACATATTATATATAGACTCTATGGAGGGTCCCTATGGTAGAAGTAAAAGCTGAGTCAGTAGTTTTTTTTTTTATTTAGTTATCATCTCCTGAGGTTTTGTCTATGACAGTCAGTTTTGAGCTGGGTAGTTTTCAGTGTGGGTAAGAATGAACTGGGCATGCCTCAGCTGTGACAGATAATTAATACAGCTTGTAAATCAGTGACTGGGAGAGACAGATTGAAAGGCAAATCCTGCAACAGCTGTTGGAAGATTGAAATAACAGGCTTTTATATGTGCCTTTCTGAGCCAACAATTTGCTTGTCAAGAAAGTGATCGACACAATTTTGTTTAATCCATATTTTTATTTGTGGCTGAAGCTTATTGTACTGATCTTGAGGTACCCCATTAGTGTTTGGTCTATATTAAATGTAGGTTTATCTAGAAGATTTCCATGGTAACATGAGATTAAGAAATAGTTGTGTATTGTCCTTTTGTGAGGGAATTCCCCGAAGATTGAGCAAAAATGCTGATTTTGTTCACTCAATCTTTTTCATGCCTTGTGACATTTTGAGTCTCTGAGTACTGACAAATGTGTGATAAATTATATAAGGCTTCTTGATCTAGTGTCCAGTCACTTAAATGTCTTTATAGTCTTGTCATTCAACCTGTGCAGAAAGGGCCATGGTTTGATTATTTTGTTATCACTGATTTGAAGTGGGTCACACTTCATCTCTTTTGAGAATTCATCAAGTTTTTGTCTTTGAGATGGCAGTTATTTGATGAGTAAATTGAATTGCAAATACCTGTTCAGTCTTTTAAGCAGAGTTGCTGATCTGTATTGATGCATTTTTTCACCGGAGCCAAAGTGGTTATTAGAAAATGTCTAGTATGTTGTCATTTACAAACCTACCATGAGTATTTGGCATGTTTTCTATCCTCTAGACATCACAAAATCACTCTTGTACGCAGCTCATAGAGAATGGGAAAAAGAAAGATGATGTAATGCAGTTTTTCTTTCCATCCCATCCCATCCTATAAACAGTCATTCCCTTATCTGTGTTTGAAATGTTTGTCTCCATTTTTCTCTAGCCGCACTGTCTACCATTCCAGTCTTTCCTCCATACTTTCACTTTTCCACAGATATCATTTTCATTTTCTCGGCTACGATGTACGTATATTATGAAATTAGACTGGAAATTTTGTTTCAATTGCATGTTGTGTTACCTTTCAGATCAGCCGCATGGACTTTGCCGAGATTCAAGTGGACCAAAAATTTCATAAGCACATTATTGGGAAAAATGGAGCAAATAGTGAGTATATATACCTGTCTTTATTTTGCATAATATTGTTAACTTCCTTTTTAGAATTACTTGGATTTTCTATAGTCAAACTTGGCATATTTTATTCATTCCTACAAAACAGCTGATGTGGGTCTTTCATATTGAGGATTTCTTCCATAGAGATTGATAGTTTTATTGTACATTACTGTGTTGTGCACTAAAGCTTTAATATTTTGTCTTTTTTTTTCCACCTAACCTCCAAGCTGTATTATTTTTTTTTCTACCAGTCACGAGAATTAAACAAGAGACAGGTGTGGCTATCAAGATCCCCCAAGATGGAGACAACAGCAATGTGATAAGAATTGAAGGAGATCCACAGGGAGTCAAAACTGCTAAAGAACAATTGCTGGAAATGGCCAACAGAATGGTAAGATCCAAACAATCTTCTTTCACAAATAAAAAAACAGAACAAAAATGTCAATAGCTTTGTTTTTTTTTAAACCAGATCTGCATCTAAATTTTCATCTTTGCAAAAATATTTTTATTTGTAGAATTAAAGCATTGTGTTTTTGTTTCTGAAGATTTTTTGCGTTCTTTATTGTTAGCAAAAGGTTAGAAAATGTTATGTGTTAGAAACCATCGTTTACACACTAAACAAACATGAAACCGCATTTTTAGTTCACTCAGAAATTTGCATTTTACTGAGGATGATATTGCTTGATGTTTGATAACTTCATTAGTGCTCACTCCTTGGGTTTTCCTTCAAGTTCAGATTGAAAACATGTACAAGGAGAAGAGTAAGACAGATAGAATTGAGTTTTTTTGAGACTTTGAACTAAGTTCTCAATACTATCCTAAAACAACGCAACTATGTTACTCGCTATTTGACACAGGCATAGACATAATGGTTCTTCATGGCTGCGCAGCATTCTAACTTTTCAGTTAATTTTCTAAGGACCTACTTACATCCCTGACATGCAAGTAGATCTAGTATTATTTTTTTGTCAAATGCCTGTTTCTGAAACATTTAGTTCACAGTCCAAGCACTGGAATATATTGTAAATTGTATTTACAATGATATCATTTTTGGTACTTTTAGGAAAATGAGAAAACCAGAGATGTCATTATCGAGCACCGATTCCACCGTCAAATTATTGGAGCCAAGGGAGAAAACATTCGAGAAATTCGAGACAAGTTTAATCAAGTTCAGATTACTTTCCCTGACCCTGGCAAAAAAAGTGATGTCGTCACGCTGAGAGGACCAAAGAATGATGTGGACAGAGCCTTCAAACATCTTCAGAATCTCGCCAAAGATTTGGTAAGTCAATAGAAGTTGGCCTGTCTTGACCTCAGCTACCTCTGTTAAAGGGCCTTCTGTAAAGCATGTATGCTGAGGGTGGGAACCGGAGGTTTGCCCCTGGCACAGGAACATCGAATCGAGACGGGGTGTTCTTGGAAGTTATTGTAAGGAATTAAACAGTTGGTTTTATTTGCCAGTCTTCAGCAGACTTTATTGTTTGATTAGATAACTATCAGGTTTGTAGTGAAACAGTGGAAAAGTCTATGCAAAATGCTACTTTACGGTTAAGATCATCATGGCTTTAGCGGGGACACTGACCATTTTTGAAAACTCTCGTAAATCAAGTATCCATGCTGTATGGAATGTCCCTTATTTCACTGATATATGAATAGGAGTGTGAAAGCTCTGTGGTTTCATTTCAGTTTTTTTATTTATATTTTTAAATGAAAGCGCAGAAAGTGCATAATGGAGTGTCTGGCAGTTGTACTATACATTACCATTTTAAAATCTTTGATCAGGAGGCTACATTCTGAAGTAAAGCTGGTACCTTTAGATTGCACCGAAAGTTAAGCAACAGATTTGTTCTTCTTCATATTTCAGCAGCTTCACGGTTTGGTTCAGGTTGTCACAAACTGATGATTTTGCTTTGTTTTTGTTTGGTTTTTTCCAGATTGAGAACAACCATCAGGCCCAAGTGCATATCTTCAAGGATTTCCACAAAAACATCATTGGAAAAGGTGGAAGTACAATCAAGAAGGTTAGAATTCATACATTCTTGTGATTCAACATTTCTTAAAGCATTAGTTGAAATTGGTAGTAGTAGCCCATGAACTTTTTCTCTAGACAGTACTCACTAATATAATATGGTCCAATCTGAGTTCTGCATGAATAGAAATTGTGGATGGAAGTTGGCCGGGAAAGTTATTTTTACTCACTTGAGACTTGGTTTTTTTTTGGCCAACATGCGCTGGAGACTGGAGTTTTTTGGGGTATTTTAAAAATTCATAAAAACTCACTTAAGATATTGTAATGAAATTTGAACACAAACAAGTTCAACTAAAGCACAATACACTGTAAAAATTTCAATGTTTTATCTATTATGGTTTTGATTTTATAAATTTTTGAAAATCATGTCAATTTTTGTTTTCTAGGAAATTTCAGAAATTGAATGCGCCTGACACATGTACTCAGGGTCTAGATCATCACTCAAATTAAATCTGAAAAATTATCATCAAAAACTTTCAAAATATTGGTCTCTTTTCTCTTGTGTTTAGGGGACGATATTCTGTTTACAATAGCCAACTCAATATTTTTAGTTACTGCAGTTACTTACCTTGGTTAATTCATAGATCCAAAACTATAAATCCTACTTCCGCCAAACACGGTAAGAAACGAAACGAATGGATCTACATGTGTTAGAGACGTGTCCCGCAGGGCTTGCATGCATAGCATAGGCGATATCGATTGAACTTCACGCAAGGGGTGCGTGATCCGTCCATAGTGGAAACGGACCGTCACGCAATTGTTGCGTGATCCGTCTCAAGTGAGTTAACTGCATTGGCAGTATTAAATTGAAATACGGCTTTCATTAGAATCTGTTATCATCCTTCACCACAGATTAATTTTCTTTCCACACAACTGAAGCAGCCTGTGATTTGCCTTACGGCACATGCTAACATTATTGTATCGTGTTTTTGACTTCTGGAGATTTGCAGAAGTGAATGATCAGAACATTTCTTGTACTTAGGCTGAAAATAACTGTTGGATGCTTCCTTCACCACTAAAGCTTCTTTTACTTCGTCTCTGAAGTCACTGAAAGTCAAATCAATGCCATGGAGGAAAGTGTTTGAATTGTCCTTTGTTTTTTTTTTTCTTCTTAGATCCGTGAGGAGACAGACACCAAGATTGACCTACCAAGTGAGAATAGCGACAGCGATGTCATCACCATCACAGGCAAGAAAGCAAATGTGGAGAAAGCTAAAGACAAGATTGAAACTATTCAGAAGGAACTGGTATGTCTTGTTCCACATGGTATTAGTTTTCAGGAAGATATACAGTGCAATCCTATTATCTCGACATCAGCGGGAACGGCTGAATTTCGTCGAGTAAAGAGAAAGTCGAAATGACAGATTAGTGATGGAAGAGAACAAAAAACACAAGCAGGGGAGATAAACATCACCAGTGTGGGAAATGTGTCCAATAAATATTGCAGTTATGTCCCTTGTTTCCTCTAATTATCGGCATGCATTCACCTGTTCCTCCTATATGACTGTGTGAAGCAGTTGCATGGCAAACATTTACCGATATCGGCGACGTACTGTAGCTATAAATCAAGTACTCAGTGTTTTACTGTTTCATTTTAACCGCAACCTGTTTCTTCAGAAGAAGTGATGGTACCGATAGACACAGTATGGCAGTGAACTGAGAGATCTAGGTCAAGGCCTAGTATCAGCGGTGCACAATGCTTTTGCAAACAAAAAAAGTTTAGGTCGTACAGTCTATGGTACTCTACTTTTACTGCCGTGAGCTTATGCATTGCACTCCACACGGGCATTATCAAAGCCAAGGGTCATCCTCTTTGTCCACTCAGCCCCTCCCCCACCCCTTCCTGCCGGCACTGCAAAAAGAAATAAAGAGGTTGTATGTGCGGGGAGTTGCGTGGGCATTTTCGGCGGAAACCACATGAGAGTGAAGAGTGGCGTAAAATGCAATTTCCGGTCACACTTTTCGATTCATTGTCAGAACACTGTTCAACTTAGCTGTGGCTCAAAATCAGCATAATTTGAGGATCTCTAAATGTGAGAGAAATTGTTGTTGGACTTCACCAGATCATAGAGCAGTAGGCAGGATTTTTTTGCATTTGAGCGAAAACCTGACCCTTATTTATCCTAAGACCAGCTTTGCTGGATTAAAGCATATTGGGCGTTGCTCGGATGGTGTTTACAAAAACAATTAGCATTGTTTGACCAAACTTGAACAAAGTGTAACCTTGTTCTGTGGTTGCTTGAGGCCACACTTTGAGAGAGCAGAATGTCCTATTTTCATCTTTGATTCTTGGCACAAATGTTTCTCTGAGGCTTACACACTTGAATTTAGACATCTAGATAGCAGGCATTTTATTTGATGTCCAGTTTTAATTTCTGATTGATGAAGAAAAAAACATTCTGTTCCAAAAGTTTGAGTAGAGAAGCACAGGTAACCGTTCTGAGTGAAGACACCTTTTCCTGGATGTAAACAGCAGCTGTGGCAGTGCATCGTGCTTTTTTTTTTACAGTGCGGCCTAAAGAAGTTGACATTGTTTGAAGGCACTGGCCAGATAATGGATATCATTGCAATTTTTAACCATAGGAGGGCGTAAAGTTTCACCTTAATGTTGTATTTAGTTGCATTCTACCATTAACACCAAGATTCTGATTGTTGGTAGACATGAAATATCTGGCATTGTGATATGCTTTTGTTATTTCAGGGTAACATCAAAGAGATCAGTATTGACATCCCCCAGAGAATTCACAATTCACTTATTGGTACCAAAGGTCGTTTCATCCGCTCAATCATGGAGGAATGCGGGGGTGTCATGATCCGTTTCCCCCAGGAAGGAATCAAGAGTGACAAAGTGACTATTCGAGGACCGAGTGCAGATGTAGAGAATGCAAGACAGCAATTGCTGGATTTGGCAAATGAAAAGGTTTGTCAGTTATGGTCGTTTTTCATTGCTGATTGCATGATTTGTTTCAGCATTGAGGTATTGTTGTGAAAGTTTTCTTGCAAGATTGCAGCGTTCATGTGGTGTAAAGTACAAATAATTTTGTGATCAAATGAGAGCATTTCAGGGACGTTCCATGTAAGGTTTTCAATAGTTGAGTGTTAGCTGGGCAACATTACTTCTATAAATCTTTAGTCATCTCTCTGGATAAGGATTGAAACTGCAGTGCTTAAAGCAAGTAATCATATTAGGTCAAATAAATGTTTCCTAAGTTTGTGTTGCTGTTTTCAAAGTCTTTGCCAGATTTCCATCTTGAAAATGAAAATGCTGTTATAGGATGGTTTGTCTTGTTTTAGAAGGACAGAAATCACAAATAGCTGCAGTTGAGGATGTTACACTTTCTAAAATAATTCCTTACACAATTCAGTAGCAATGATTTCTCTTTTCCGGTCTTTTACTTCTGTCTCGGGATTATGTTGTGTTTGTAGTGTGTATTGAAAGAATTGTTCAGCATAATTTAAAGCTTGTTATTTCATTAAATCAAAATGACTTTTGTTTTTTCTCAACTGTTGTACAGAAAGAGTCCAGTTTTACAGCTGAGGTTAAAGCTAAACCACAGTATCACAAATTTCTGATTGGAAGAGGTGGGGCCAACATCAGGAAGGTGAGAAATAAAAGAGAAATTGTAGTTTAGTGAGAAAAGTCAGTTGTGTTTGTGTAGTTCAAACTGACAGTGGAAATACTTTTGTTGACTGGAGATGAGAGTGAAAAACACTTTTCATTTCCTAATATTTAAAAATTCTTACGTTAAGAGCCACCACAGCTACATTTTGCAACATGTCAAATATTGATTACTTTACAATGTGCAGCCATTGAGTTTCCAGTCTGGTTATGGTTCACACTTGCCTTACAGAGCTTCTCTTTGCAGCTTTTACTTTTGGTTTCCCGATGGTCCTTGGCAGTGACAGTCCATGAAAGAAGTAAATCAAAATGTAATGCAGACATTCAAATCTTGTCATGGATGGAAGTTGGTTGGAAAATTCTCGTTGGCCAGGATTCCAATTGCAATATTCATGCTCCATCAGAAATTTGTTTCATGTATTTCAAGAATACTAGTAGTACATGTTTATGTTGAGCGTAGTGTTGACATGATTTTTGTTTCCTGGACAACCTGCAGGATCAGTAAATTGATTTCACTTTCACCCTTGAACTCCCTCAAAAGTTGAATGCATAAATACTAAGAATTTACTTGATCAGCTCCGAAGATTGTGTTTTTGTTTGTACTGAAAGGTGAGAGAGAGCACGGGTGTGCGTATAGTCTTCCCAGGCCAGAATGATCAAGACAAGGAGACCATCTCTATCATTGGCAAAGAGGAAGGTGTGAAACAAGCCAAGGCAGAACTGGAACAGTTGGTTAAAAGTTTGGTAAGTGAACAAGGTTGACAGCAATGCCGGTATGGCAAGACAAAGACCTTTGTGTTGGGGAGAGTGGCAGCGGCTAATATTGTATCTTCAGTTTTAGATATTTAATATAACTGCTGAAATGTCCAAAGTGTAACTGAATCCTAATATACTCCCTATCTGCAAGCAAATTTCTAAAACTTTGTTTATTTGATACAGTATTAAGTAAGAAAAGGGTGAATGATGGTGAAAGATATCGGAGTAGTCGTAGTTTTGATTTTCTGTTTATTTGGGGGAAGCGGGTGTGCAATTTGTGATTTGTACAGGTCTACACTGGTAGATGTGGATATTCAGATGCATTTATAAAATATCCTCCAGTACAGTGTTGACATTCAAACCTAAGGATCTCTGTGATATCTTTCCAGTGTACACATGTTCATGCCAAATCTTAACAACTCATAATATGGTCGACTTGAAAGGTGCTTGATCAAATATTTAACATCAAAATTATTTTTGTCATCTGGCAAAACATTAGATGATTTGAGAGACATTGGGACATTCAAAATGAAAGTTCATCATATCATTTTTTTTTTAACATTTGCTAACTGGACTTGAATTTCAGGATAATGTGGTGGAAGGTGAGATTCATGTGGATCCAAAACATCACCGGCACTTTGTCGCTCGCCGCGGAGAAGTTTTGCGCCAAATTGCTGATGATTATGGAGGTGTGATAGTCAGTTTTCCCCGCAGCGGTGTCAACAGTGATCGTGTGGTGATTAAGGGAGCTAAGGATTGTGTGGAGGCAGCCAAGAAGAAGATTCAGGAAATTGTGGAAGATTTGGTAGGTGACACTGATGGGATCAGTACTAGTCCTAATAACTGGGACAGTAGATTGGCCTTTGCCTTGTTTTTGACATGAACCTGAGTAAAATATTTGAACCTACAGACTTTATTTTTCAACCATTTTCCAATACCACCATGAAGAAGAGTTATGGGATGATAATTAACCCTTAAGCAGGGATGCCAAAAGTCTGGTTTTCCCATCAGTAATTTGTGTCTAAGTGATTATTTAAAAACTGTTTTAAAAAATGTTTGTTTTGGTGCAAACACGATGACACGTTCATTTTTCAGGGTTTTTTTCAAAAATCATTTGGCATCCCTGCTCAAGCAACCAATGCTCCATATTTGAAATGTTTTATCTGATATGCAACACTTCTGTGAGAAGTTCTAATTTACAAACAAGTCTTGGTCCATCTCATGGACTGGAATATCAGCAACTTTCCCTTTGACAGGAGAGTATTTTCCAAGTTCCTGTGAAATTGAGATTTGTTATAGCTACAGACAAGCATAGTTCTGCTTATGATTTCAAAGCTGTTCAAGATATTGGTATGTCACTTAGTGAAAATATAGATCTCAACACATGCAAGGATGAGGTAGCTGTCTTTCAAAGCAACCAAAGTAAATGGATGATGAAATAATGGATTTTAAGATGATATAATATGATACATTCTTCATTATATACTCGGCTATTTTAATCCGTTCTATATGTTTCAGAAATTTTGGATTCAGCATTGTAAGTCTGGGCATTGAAGGGTTAATCACATCATAAACTGATTGAACCTGCCAAAGTTTGACTGCCATTTTGTAACCGTTTGAACAACAGACGATAGTCATTGCGTCATTTTAGATTCTCCAGGTAAACTGTCTGGGGAGGGAGAGAACAGTGTTTCTTATCAACATTTCCTGAGTTGATCATTGACATATTTCTTACTTTTGCCTTCTTCCAGGATGCACAGGTGACTGTTGAGTGTGTCATCTCTCAGTCGGACCACAGAACAGTCATGGGCAGCGGCGGGACCAACGTCCGAGAGATCACCAGGCAGTATGATGTGGGCATCAAATTCCCAGACAGGCCAGTGGCCAATGGAAGTGAGTGGAGAATAGGGTAGTGCCCCATCTTTGTATTTTGTAAGGTATTACCAGTGTCTTTGTGTTTCAGATTGAAACTTAACCTACATTGTCTATCTTTTTGGTTACAGTCTTGTCTGTTTTATTCTGAGTTACATATATGGTCTTGTTATTCACCATTCATTTCAGACATGAATAGATGTTGCTAGTTTTTGAGATTGCTTCATTGATAAATAAATTTGATTGTGGATAGGTATCAGCCATCACCTTGAAGGCCTACTTTCTGGTAGTGCTGTCCGTTTTGACCAAGGATTGTGAAGTCATCTTAAAGCCTGACTGTTAATCTTTATGTGCTGCAAGTATATGCTTGTAATGTGAAAGACTTTGGTTGGCAAATGTCCAGATTCAAACATTCATGATTTATTACTCTACATGTTGTTTTGTTTGGGTTTTTTCCCCCCCTTAGATTCCCCAGAAGAGCCAGTAGTGAATGGAGATGCGAGCTCGGAAGATGGATCCAATGGTCCCCGCAAAAGTGATATCATCATCATTACTGGCAAGCCTGAAAACTGTCAGAATGCCAAACAGGCTCTGCTGGTGAGTTCTTCTTTACAGTCATTTAGTGCAACAGCATAGTCTGGATTTGTGTTGGGAACAAGTGTTACTGGAAAGGCCTATCAGATATGTATATATATATATATTCATTCCAGTATAATTTTCAGAATTTGGCAGAACTTGTCAGTCATATTCGTGTACTTTTTGCATGTTATAATGTTTGTGTAATGCAGTATTTGTAGACCTGCTTTGTGGAATGGGGGGGGGGGGGGGGGGGGGCTATTGGGACTGGAAAGTTCTTTGGTTGATCATTTGAACATTCTCTCTTCATGTTTCCCAGGACTTGGTGCCAATTGTGGATGAGGTGCAGGTCCCATTTGAGTTCCACAAGTTCATCATTGGTCAGAGGGGTCGGGATGTTCGTAAACTGATGCAAGATTACGATGTGAACATTTCCATTCCTGCAGCTGAAGAACAGAGTGATGTGGTCAAAGTTCGTGGCCCCCCAGCCAATGTATCTCAAGCTAGGGATGCCATTTTGGAGAGAGTGAATCAGTTGGAGCAAGAGAGGGCTGACAGAGTAAGTGTCCACATAGGGACTTAAAGACTTTCGTCTTTGTTCATGCAAGCTTTCTGTCATACAGCTCAAGCGTACCCTTTTCTTTGTTTTCAACTCAACATCTAGCTATTCTAAGAAACACAACCTTTAACTTTTGAATAGCCCATTTTTGCAGTGCTCTTTACATGTTGTTTAGTGCATTCCTCCCTGTAGTCTGCCTTAGGGGCTCTCCCTCCGGATTTTCTGTTGGGGTTTACTCCCTTAGCCTTTCATACTCCCGTATGCAACTACAAGGCAGTAGGACAGATGCAGGTAGTACCATCTACTGTCATAATGGTAGCAGCATAGGCTGACCTGACTTTAATGTGAAAGTAGGTTCAGTTATGTAATGGATGGCAAGCCACAAGTAGAGAACCAAATGCGGCTTCTAGTTTTACCAATTCTCAAATCTCTGTCTGCATGCTTGAAAATTAAAAACGAAATGAGGATTATAACCACTGTTTACAAAATGAAAGCATTGTCTATATTGTGTGAGCACAAAACAGTATTGTTGTGGCTTGCCTCACAAGGGATTGAGATTAATGAGAAAGACTTTTTTATCAGATGTTCCAAAGTCTTGGGTTTTTACGAGGAGTTTTAAATAATCCTTGTAACCTGTTTTGGATATTGTGATCTCTTCTCACAAGCTTTGATGTACTTGTTTTGTCCAGGAACTGAAGAGCTTCAAGCTGACAGCGGAGGTGGATGAGAAGTACCATCCCAAGATCATAGGCAGAAAGGGCAACATCATCTCAGTCATCCGCAAGAACCACGATGTGAATATTCAGTTCCCAGATAAAGGCAGTGAGAACCAGAGTCTCATCACCATCACCGGCTACCAACAGAATGCTGAAGCTGCCAGGGACGAGATCCTCAAAATTGTCAAAGATTATGTAAGTTTTAACATCTGAATGGAGGTGGGGGAGGTAGCTGAAGCTGAAATATAATTATAGCAGACAACAAGCACAAAGAGACTGAATTATTTCATGGACTTGAAAGCTACAAATTCATTTACTTTGTTGACCTTGGAACTATTCTTTGTTTGTGTTTTGTTTTAAAAAGATGGTGCAACTCTGTCTGAATGGTTTGACTCACATTAACTGGTAGGGGGTATTTTTCAGACAAATACAACATTGAATGCTCAGCCTTATTTATTGAAAATTTTGGCTTTTGTTTTATACAATCAGTGTGTTAAAATGTCTTCATCGTGAGAAGAATATCATCATGACCCTTTCAAGAATTCCATCTGATATATGACGTTGCCAGCAGTTTTGACTCTGTTCATGATTTTTGTATCTGCAGGAGGACATGTATGTAGAAGAGGTGAAAATTGACAGTCGTGTTCACCCCCGAATCATCGGTGCTCGTGGCCGTGGCATCAACAAGCTGATGGATCAGTTTGCTGTGGATTTGCGCTTCCCACGACCCAGTGACCCAGATCCTGATGTGGTTACCATATCCGGTGCGGAGGACAATGTCTTGGACTGTAAAGAAGAGCTGCTTAATATGGAGGAAGAATTCGTAAGTCATGTCAACTTGTACTTCCTGTCTCAGGGGGTTAATTGTGGCAGATTGTGGAGTATTCTGTCAACTTTGTTGTTATACTCAAAATTCACAAACTTTAGAAGATCCAATGTGCTGTGGTGTTGGTTATATTAAACACTTTATCAGCAATAAAAATACTGGACATTTGAGTACATACAGTAGTAAAGGATTAAGAAATGTAAGCAAGGGCATTGGCTGGTTGGTCATACAAAACACAAATGCAGCGGTATTTACCCTGCGTTGTCTTTTAATAAAACTAGAGAACTATTTTGAGAAGGAGGGAGATGCGTGGCATATTAAACATTTTTGAATTTGTCCATTCAAAGGGACAACAGTTTTTAATGGCACACTCAAGTCTTGTTCTTGGGAGTGATGAAGTTCTTTGTCTCATGAGCGCCAACAGCTTGTATCTGGGAGTGTGCTGTTTAAAATCCATTGAATATACAATATTTGTGTGTAATGGAGTGCATAAATACCATTTCTGATGTGGTTTAAACAAGGATGCCATTTCTATAAGAATAATTATTCTGTAGCAGCATATACTTTTCTATGTCCAACAATTCGGGAGTTCAAAACTTTATTCTGTCTGATGTGATGAAACCTGTCCGCAGTGATGTTTTAATAGTCCTTTTAATTTGTCTCCTTCTTCAGTTGCAAGACTTCGTGGATCAAGAATACCTGCGTGATCTGCAGCGGCCTCCCAGCAAGAGTGCATCTGAGCCAGCCGCCCCTCACGAACCCAGCGCAGGATTTGTGGTGAAAGACGCACCCTGGGACAGAGCCCCCGACACGGCCAGTCAGGAAGAGTTCCCAAGCTTTGGTGCTGTTGTGGCCCCTAAAGGTCGCTCTTGGGGCCCAGTCAGAAAGTAAATGGCACACATTATCCGTCTCATTCCTGAATTATTGTTCAGAGGAGAAACTGATACAACCCCCCATGTGCAAACAAATGAATTTAGCAGAAGAACAGTTTTCCATTGAGTGTAGATATACAAAGTGTATAGTAACAAAATCACATGATTGAAAATGAAGATGTATGCCTTTCGTAACTTAAATTTCTAGCTATGCCAGAAAATTATTTTATATCATCTGTTACATGGTATAGGAAGGAATGAAACACTCTTAAAGTGGTAGATAACAATTCTTGCTCTTCTGCTGGTATTAAAAAAAGAAAGGGGGATAAAAATAGATGTTGGTCAACTTTAACACATGGCTGTTCTTTCTGTCCCAGCCCCTCCCCCCCTTTTTAAAAAATATGTTATCCAGGTTTTTATGTGAACATTTATAGCTTTCTGTAAGCTACTATCATGTTATAATATGTTCAACATTATGTTTCCATTCTGAGGAAGGCCGAGCACAGGTAGGCACATAGTATTTTAATGATACATTTTCACCTTGGGGAAATTGAGCAGATTTTGTCTCGAAATAAACGTAGAATTTCCACACTTTTTTACTTTTCAACATCTGTAAGTCCTGTTAGGGTTCAGCGCAGACCAAGGTGATTATAGAGTTACAACTGTTGTTTGCTGAGTGTCGTATGTCACATACCCTCGGAACACTTGTACAGATACCAATTCAAAATATCTAGACCTCAGTTTGTCTTTCATGCAAAGCCGAAAATGCCATTTTGAAGGCTTGAAAATGAAACAAATTACCTGCAAGAAGTCAACAAAATGGAAGAGGGGGATAAGTCACTTATGTTGGTAAGTCCTGAGTTTTCTGCCAGCAAGATCTGTGGGATAAATGGCCAGCCAGTGACTTTATTTGAATTTGGGCATTCTTAACTTTGTCTAATCGGATTGTCTATGCAGTCCACCACAGCACAGGATTAGAACGTCTCATTCCTTTCTGTGGTTGTAGTTTTGATGACAAACTTCCTTTTTTTTTTTTCAACTTTTTTAAATTTGGCCTGTCTGGGGACTGCCACATGTTGGTGAATTCCTGGAAATCTGAAGTTTGGCCAGTATCAAGAGCAATTCAGTATACTTATAAGGAAATTTGAAGGGCAGCACTTTTCTCCTTATGGCTTGCTTTGTCTTAATTTCATGGTAAACTGAATGGCGTTCAACCCCGAGTTATTTTATTATTATCTGAGACTTTATGGCAGTGTTTTAATGTTTGTCCAACCTTATGATTGGGGTTAGTGATTCACATTCACTACTGCTCAAAGATCAGATAAAACTTAATTTTGTCTTTTGGGCTGCACTTTTGCGATCCTGCATCCACCTGAACTCGAGTCTTGATATGACAAAGAATTTGGTTTTTGGAAACTATTTTGTCCATGTGGTTTGCATTTTTGTCCAGCTTGGCTGAGGCATCCAGCCCACGCAAAGGAAAATACTGACTGACCAGACAGTATATTTTTGACAAAACTAGCAGTGCTCACACTGAACGCTGAAGAAACATGGGAACACAGGTTAGACCAGCCAGTAGAACAAATAGTTGTGGCGATCTGGCTGGCTAGACCCTATTCTGTCGTACCTCGACATTTAACATGCTGTCATGGTTGTAAACCCAGACCACGTTTTGCTCCCTCACCAATGCTAATGGCTTTCAAATTTCATTCAGCTTCAACTGATGTGTTGCTTGTATTTCCAAAGTATTTTTATTGTTGAGAATTATAAGTTAAACTAGTCGTTTAGGTAAACATTTCCTGACTATTCCTGGACGACTCTGTCATTTGGATTTAGTCACTTTGTACAGAAGACTTTGATGTACATTACTTATAACCTTTCTTGTACAACATTTCACCACTGAAGGGCCTTTTCTTTTCCTTTTTATTCTTTTCCCCCCCACCCCTTCCCTTCCTTTTCAGTTTTTCACAAAGAATGTTTTGCATTGTTCTCCAATCTTTTGTTTCACTTCCATTTTATTTACACCCATGCTATAAAAGAAATATATGCAATGTACATTTATCTTCTCATGTCATCTGGTTATCCCAAGTGTTTGTTGTTGTTTTGTGTCCTGATCCCGTTACTCCCCTTTCCCCGAGCAAGACCGCTTCTATGTCCACATTACACCAAAATATTTGCATCTGCCTGTTTTGAAGTGGCTATCATCATTTTAGTTGTGTGGCATCATCTCTGACCATTTTGGCAACTGTGGCTGACATATCTCACAAACTGCGCCAGGAACTCATCCAATCTCCATGTCTCAGTTGTTGACTCTCATATTGCATCAATTTTGGGGATATTTTTTTTTATTATTTCTTCCTGCCCTTGTTTGAACAGCCCACTATATTTGTCTCCACATGTGTTGGTCAAATCGCCACCCATTCCAGGTGTCATGCAAAGTTTGTCATGTTCAGCATTTGTTCAGCCTTGGTTGTCCACCCTTGTTGCATGTTGATTTGAGCCAGCATCTTAAATATTCAACCTGAATAAGTCTGTCATTTGAGCTGAGACTAAATGTAGTGACTTTGAATGTATACATTAGTAGACGGATGTCTGAGCTTTTCTCTCATATGGAAATTTCAGAGATCATTTATATTTTTATTTACCTCTTGGGTCAGTTATGCAGAGCTGTGAATAAGAGTTTAAAAAAGTAAAAAAAAAACAAACAAAAAAAAAAAAAAGAAAAGTAACAAGCAAAGAATTGATACATCATTGTTTTAAATGCTGTGTTATGAAAGCAATTTGTGTGTGTGTGTGTGTGTGTGTTGTGTGAAATTAGTCTGTCTGACCTTTGTGTTCCTCCACTTGCCCTCATTTGTGTAACAGAGAAATGTCATGTGTATTGAAGACTGTTTGCAGACAACTTAAATGTACAATAATGCATGATGATGTTTATTCACAAGTTCTGATGCTATGTTCATGCTATAGTGATGCACTATTTGGTGACGGGTCCTCTTGTTTCTAGTTAGTGTTAACGGGATTTGTCATGTTTTAACCAAAAAAAAAAAAAAACATTTTTTTTTTAAGTTGACCTTTTATGCTAAACTGATTTGAATGAAGTCTGGTGTGTGTGTGGGTGAATGTGTGTGGCTGTTGGTGAACGTTTGGTGTGCTGGGTGTGGCTGAATGAAGTGATGGAGAACTAGGACACACTAGATGTATTTCTCAGTGATTGGGTTCTTGTCCAATTTCATGTTATTCATGACTTTTGTTGTTCACACAATGTTATATAATGGACAGTCGTAAGTCTGCCTGTCTCTGTCAGTAACAGTTGCCGGTGGAGACTTTGACCAACAGAACATTGTACATGTATGTCATTACAGGGACTGGCATTGTGCAGGTGTCCAGTATGTGTGGAAAAGATGAGGATTGGCAATGTTAATTGGCCAAGGGGAAAAATTCCTGTCTTTCGCAGCAGATAATTTGCTTTTTCTGTCCACAGGGATGGAAATTAGACGAAAATTTCCTGATTTATGAGTTTTTAAATTTTTTTTTTCCTTAATAAACAGTTTTGTTTATCATCCAATACATATATTGTGTGCGGTTGGGGGTTACGCATTATGTAAAAAAATCAGGAAATTTTCTGTCAGTGGTTCCCATCTCTTTATCCGAATTTGGCACAATTTTTTTTTACTGCAAAGTTTGAATTGGCAAGTTTGTGAACTTGTCGTTAATGTTTTTCGAGGGTTGTTGATGTATGAACATATCCAATAACCTATCAGTTGTTCCAGGGACAATAGCTGTCAGTGACAGGCAGATTTGTGACATGTTGACTGACAATGTACAATATTACATTATATATAGCCTTTATTTTCTTGTCAAATTTGGAGATGTGATGATGCTAGGGTATGACTGATGTACATACACAGAAATGCGAGATCCTTGCATCTTGTTCAATGGTTCACATACAAACAGGGATGAGTGAGCGCTAGTGATTCCACACAAATGTTGAAATGAAAATCAATGGTTATTTAATGCTAAATATACTTGAGAGAATGGGTGGGAACTAACTGTGAAATAAGAGAATACACAAAATTTTAATTTTCACATAGAACTATGATGATATTGAAGCTGATGTTTATGATTCACATTGGCACAAAGATTCAATAAAAATGACATACCTTTAAAATGACACTGTGTGATTTGTGTTTAATTTGCTTTGTCGTGAGTGCATGATACATGTATAATATACAAGATTTCTCTCTCAGAACAATCACAACCTTTGTTCCTGTTTGTTACAAACTCCACTTTTTTGCAAAACTGGGAATTTTGATGTGAAATGTTCACGGCTTGACTTATAAGGAGTAAGAGGCACAACCCACTTTAAACAAGTGTCAAAGTGTGCATTTATTATATAGATATATATCTTCTACATACTAAAAGATCTCCGGTTTTTCAGAAAATGGAAATAAAACAAACAAGAACTAAGACCATGAATATATACAATGTACACACTTTGAATATGATCAGCTAAGATACATCCAAGATTTACAAATTCAAATTGAAGAGGACGGATAACTAATTATTTGAGTTGTGGCATGTGTTCAAACTCTTGGCTGTTCTGGCATGTGTTCAAACTCTTGGCTGTTCTGGACCAGACATTGACTGATTGAGATGAACAAAGCAGTTCAGTATAGTTGCAAACAACATTCAGAAGTTCTTTTGAATAAACAGTTTTTGAGACATATTGTGTATATTACACTGATCTACTAGTTAGTGTGACTGAGTTAAGAATCAAACTACTATGTTGTGATTTCACTCAATTGATCTCTAATCACTGAGTCATGCACAGAATGGATACATTCCAAATCACATTTCAGTCTGAGCAGATCTGACTCAATTAGCAATTTCTGGCCCTCTGGAAAGTCAGTATGTACTGTTCATTTAAAGATACTGAAAATTGCGAGCACATTATGTGTTAAATACACAGGAAAATCCCATTGCAAAATAAAAGATACAAAATAATGATTTTTGTGAACATTTTTCTCAAAAACAAAATTTGCCCTTACATTTTAGTTTTCAATTCCTCAATGATTTCAATATTCTTCTGAAGCCGACAGTTTGTAGTTCGTTTTGGGTAACGAAATGAGATATTTAAAAAAAAAAAAAATTTAACTGACAACAACTTCTTGTGAACAGATTTATCAGTTTAAAATCTGTCAGGAACTGTAATACCCATTGTACATGCAGTTTGCTGGAAAGCCATTTATGACAGTGAAGTTTACAAAATGATTTATTATAGATTACTTGAGATTCAGCCTCTCTGAGGTCTTTTTGTATGACACACAACAAAAAATACATGTATTATGGTAGTTCATGAAATCACATTTTGTGATTCTCAGTCTCTATGAAATGCTTGTGTGATACATGGTGGGTCATTAAGTCAAGTCTGTGCTTGAGACGCAATATATTTCTTCTGAAACAGTTGAATTACATGTATGATTCATTCACATAGCTTATAATAAACCTGCATATAAAGGCAGATCTTTAAACTTCATGTGCCCCCCTCCCCCGTCCTAGCATAATATCCAATCGCCCTTGGCTGACGCTGTCAATTTTCAGTTTCCATACCTAATAAACCCAGATGGAATGAAAGTTTTTTAAGTGTTTGAACATTGATAAAAATTCTGAAATGCATTCCTTCATGTACGTCCAAGAACGTTCAAACTATTTACCAACTGGCATGTATTGCTCAAAGCACAAGTCCCAAATCTTGTTGCAATGATCCATGATACTACATGTACTCTACTATTTTCAATCAGCCTTTGCATTGTAAATCTAATCATGACATAAGTCTCAGTTTTAGAAAGACATAGTTTTATCTATAGAATCTGCCAGGATGTCAATCACAGTTCTGTTCTTGTATGTCTCCGTCCTCTGCGTGACTTGCTTGTCCGAGGTCTTGTATTGGCAACATGCTCAGCATGTCGTTTGCAGATCTCGTCTATGATGCCAGTGGCCTGAAGAAGGAAGAAAATCACAATCTATCAATTTATCTACAGCAGTACTAGCAACTCTTTAGACTGGACTTATTGATTAATCTATCAATTTTGACCAATCACTCCACACAAACATTTCCTGCAAATAATCAAACAATGCAATCCTTCGGTCTCAAGGAGAAGGACACAGTGCACACACAATTTGTATTTAATCTGCAACAACAATAATAATAATTTTTTTTTTAAAACTTCGATTCCATTAGCAAGATGGAGTTTTAAGAAAGGCCTACAGCTGACAAATTTATTTTTTTTTGTGGTCAACATTATTACTCATTTAAAACAAATAAATAAACTCCCCTCCCGCTTGGAGGACTGCTGCTTTTGGCATTTACACTTAATGCGAGAACTACAGCAAGCACGCCTTTTACCTGATACATGTACTGTGCCAATGACTCACCCACACATAAAAAGTTGCCGCCCCTGAGCTAACAATCCGACATTGATCCAGTTTGTAGTCCTTGAGCAGTTCCCCAGCACCCAGGGCTAGATCTAAGGGACGTCATCCAGATTTAGCTCTTCACACCGATGTTTGATGGATTCTTTGCCAGTTTTGCCAATGATAGCTTGGAGTTTCAGCCAGTCCTATGGACATCATAAAACAATGTACAGTTTATGGGGCGTAGATGTGAACGCTCTGTCTGCTTATTAAGGATGTAAGTGTAATTAAGTCTACTGGTTGATTAAATTTGCTACCTTTTCAATTGTAGGCTACCAGAGTCTGTGAAATCAGATTTCCAGAAAAGATATCTGGCATGTCCAGGGCAATGAAGTTTCCATATTTTTATACCAAATTTATAACTTGAAGCTTAAAAACATTTGACTCAGCTAAGGCATTCTTCGCTGGCAACCACTAAGATTACATGACACATTTCGAGTGTAATTTTATACTAGTTGTAGACTTTGGATACTCTTTCATGTGCTCAAATAATGGTTCGGGCGATCCATATTACCCCCCCCCCCTCTCCCACCCCTTCCCCTTATGACTGTAATCTGATTATTCATGGAGGAAACTGACAAATGGAACAGGATGATGAAAACTTTCTGACTTGAGGGCTGTCGGCGACTACAGAGTGAAGAGTGAAACAGGAATGCAGAGACAAAGATGGTACAACAGGTCTTGGATACCAAATATATTTTTAAATCTTAATGTCTTGATTCATCTGACCATACTCACCTCTGTTTCCTCCTTGTAGTGGCCCAGTAACAGTAGAGTGGCCATCATGACCGTGTGGACACAAGTAGCCACGGATCTCAGTGATCGTCTTCTGACTCATTACTTGTACCTGACAAGAAAGGAATTGGGTAGACGGGAAGGGGGTGGGGGTGAGGGTAGATTGGTCTGTGTTAAATTTATGGATGATATTTACGCAGAGCAGTTTAGATTGGGTGCGACGCTATTACGATTTACGGTGGCTCAAATTTGCCATGACTACAAACTTAAATTCCGCTCAGATGAAACCTTTCTGGAATAGCTGAGTGCTGAAAGTGAATTTCTATTCTGATAATCTGCAAAAAATTGTTGGAAGTGTCGAATTTTAATCATCACAAGAATTTCCCCGTCATTTTTTTCATTAGCTATTGCTAGGGTAGGCCTACCGTAGCATTTTACACTGTGCGCTCCAAATGAACAGTAAACACAACTCTTCATTTTGTTCTATTCGACTTTGTAATACGACTTCAGTGCTCTAACAAAGGCCTTTTTCATGACCAGACAATTTATATTGTAAACACTTGAGGCTTTCTGTAAGTTCTATGCGTTCCTGTCTTTGAAAATGGTCGACCAGTACAGAAAACAGTCTGAACAACTCACGTCGTGAAACAAATTTTGTATATGTTGTAGACGCTCCATCATCTTGGTGGCTTCCCTCAGCTCAGCCACCATTCTGTGTTCATGACCTCGTTCCTTCACCAGAGTGATCACTCGTATCAGTTCCCCAAG
The DNA here is from genome assembly GCA_963931925.1 of Onchidella celtica. NCBI lineage: Eukaryota > Metazoa > Mollusca > Gastropoda > Systellommatophora > Onchidiidae > Onchidella > Onchidella celtica. The sequence continues at coordinate 10,790,492 of OZ007578.1, read as the reverse complement.
GTCACGGTAACCAATAGCTCCTAGTAATTCTGGAATAACAGATTTGTTTGGTGTTGTCTCTTAAACATGTGAAATGAACACAGTCTATGGGACAAAATAGACACAAAACCTCACCTAGTTCTACTTTAACCAATGAACATGCTGAAACTTATTACACAAGCAGATCAGGCAAACCCTTAAGAGCTTAGGATGTACAATGCACACAGAAATTTACACTTTAGAATTTACACAGACGTGCTTTTGTGCTGCTAACCAAGCAAGAACTCGCAGCTAAGTAACATACTGTTTTGCTTCGATTCTATACATTTCCTGTTGAAATCTTACATTGTTCGATTGTTTTCTCCGTTCCATTTTTTTTTTTTTTTTGTTGACAAAGGCAAAAGTCGAAAATTTGAACATTTTCTGCCTTCTCTTTAGTTTGCTTTGTATCGTTTGGGTTTTATTTCTCACGCAGGATTTCGCAACATACAACTTTTTCTTTTTGCCCGATTTTAACATAGGAATTTACACCTGTAAATATGCATTTCTCTCTCTCTTTCTCTGTCTTTCTCTTCTCCCCCCACCCCCTCTCTCTCTCTTCCACGTCTCCTTGTCTCTCTGCCTTCCCCTCTCTCAAACACACATACAATTAAACGCTTAATTCCTGGGATAGACAGACTGCAATAGATCTACAGAAGAGAACCACCATCAACCAGGTGTTCAGCCCTGACTTCATTAGTCTCTGTGGGAACCAGGCTAGATTCAAGTCATACAAACTAATACATACATGTATACCTAAAATGTGTAATACCTTTATTCATGTATTAGCTGAGTACCCATTCGATGAACAGGTTTGTGTAGATTTTTCTTTTTTTTTTGGGTAAAACTTAAGACACCTGTAAACTAAGAAAGGCATTAAAGTTGCACAGATAGCTTATAAGAAGAGATGCAACAACAAAGGACACCACTTCAGACCAAAAGGAATAAGAACAAAAGCCGAGAAGCGTAGGGTCATCCCCAAAACTCAGCGATAGGACAGTACACAGTGTGCAGTGGTGCGCACCGAAAATTTTCAGGAAGTGATGATGTCATGGGCCCAATGAAACCTTAAAATGGCGAACCATGATGAGTCGAAATAGATTTAAATGATGCCGAAACAATGAAAAATGAAACGTAGAAGCCTGAACATTTCATAATTTCTAATATAGCCCATGTTAATTCCTGAACCTTAGGTGACCAAAGTTTTGAGTTACCAAAATATATATATATGCTAGCTGAGTACCTGAGTTCCATGAACAGGTTTGTGTAGGTTGTTGAAGTTTTTTTTTTTTTTTGGGTAAAACTTAAGACGCCTGTGAACTAAGAAAGACATTAATAATGCTGCATAGATAGCTTATAAGAAGAGATGCAACAACAAAGGACACCACTTCAAACCGAAAGGAATAAGAACAAAAGCCGAGATGCGTAGGGTGATCCCCAAAACTCAGCGATAGGACAGTACACAGTGTGCAGTGGTGCGCACCAAAAATTTTCAGGAAGTGATGATGTCATAAAAACCTGCAGCATGTCAATGAGCCTAGTGAAAATTGGGGAAACAATAAATTTCCAATAAAAAAAAAAAACTACACCGATTTGAGACTTCTATTAAAAACTGTGCACCCTTACATCCATTCTGATGCACCATATTAAATTTGAAATCTGAGTGTTGAGTGATTCAGAAGCCTTTTGCACGAGGAAGAGAGTGACTGACCTTATCAATCTAGTATCTCTGATTGTATTTTACCGCCATGACACCATGTCTAAACGAATGCTTAAAACTTCAATGAATACAATAGTTCGTACAACAGCGATTGGGGTGAGATTATTTCACAACATTAAAATCAATTATTATAAATTTTGAAACTATTGATCACGCTGCACCGTTGTGCAGAAAACTTGGTCAAATTGCACCACAATGAACACTCCCGTCACTGTTTTATTATTATTATTATTATTATTATCATCATTAATATAACCATACAAATTCTCTGCTATGGTGTTCTTTGCAGCGTTAAAGAATTCAGGAAGATGGGATCATTAAAATATTTTGTCGTTCATTTCATTCACTCGTCTATAAACTCTGTACATTATGGAACAATTAAACTGAATTTCTGAATCAATTTCCCAGTGGACTTATTGAACTTCTTAATTTTGATTTTTTATTCGGTTTTGCATTTATTCATTGTTATGTATTTATTTGAGTTTTACGATTTACATAAGAAAAAAAAAAACACCAAAAAAAACTCGATGAGTGTCTAAATGATGTAAGTTGACCGATAAGATAAATTCATCCCCATCTCGCCCTCCCTGAAATCTAGTTAAAGACATAATTATTATAAATATTATAATATTTAATAATGTCGTCTTATTTGAGTGAATTAGTTGTGACTTGTGGACGCTTCATCTAAAGGGTCAAAGGAAATATATTAACAACGTAATCAAATGTAATTAACTTTTTTCTTCGTTGTTGTTTTATGAAACTGGATTTCCAGCTTTGTTCGTGTCAATCCTTCCCCAACCAACAATCTTACGGAAATCCGAGGCGCAGGACTGACATCAAGTTTACACATAGGAAAAATATCGTTCCGACGTAGATTCGCTGGTTACTACATCGCACCGACGTCTGTTTGATGTAATAAAACCGCCCTTCCAGTAATCAAAATTGGATTGACATAAGGTTACTGGCTGGGTTAAAGGCGACGTTTAGATCACTGAGTATCACAGAGTAATGGATTTGATTGGGATATTTTAATTTATTTTTTTTTGCGTAAAGAACACTGATTCGCAGCCCTTTATACCCTGCAGAAAAGCATTTGGAAACTGAACAATCCATCACGCACTTTCCGTAACTGATGGAATTCATTTGAAGTCTCTTGGTTACATCAGTAACAATATTAACCTTTACATATCACCTCTTGCTATGCTTAAGCACCCTAGTGCTGTGACTTTACTTGCCATATTCATTTCTCTTTTTATTTCAAACACCAATAGGACCAGTCTACTTTTCACATTATAAATGGCACAGGAGCTATCACTATCTGAAATTGGAGTTCTCTGCAACAGTGATCATCGGCTGGGTGTTACAAAGCAAGAACAGAAATTTATCGCCGAAGCATTGGTAAATACAAAGAAATGAAAGACATTTTATTCATATTTTATACTGCAACCATTTCTTGTTTACTCCGTTACCTTGACATTTTTCTTTTTTCTAGTCATTAATTTTTTCTTCCTTCAATTGACATTGCTAAAACACAAGTCATAGATAAAACACATCTTATGTCAAAATACTAAGCAAAACAAAACGGAGATGAGATATTGAAGAGTGGAAAAAACCCAGAGCTGAAACGAGGAAACACAGTTGTTAAAACTTAGAATGAAACCCAATTAATCAAAGCATTTATGAGCAGTTGGCATGTGATGTCACATTGAATTGATTTTCTTCATTTAATCTTCATATCATATTCAGATCTACTGTCATTTGGTTAATCGGGTATTTCAGATAAATGGTATGGTACGTTCCGTTGGTACAGGTTGCTGTGGACTTATGCACAAATTCTCAAAAACTGGCAAGCAAATCTCATTTGAATGATTTGTGTAAACAAACATTGTTAGATTTATCATAGAGAGAAGAGGAACAGATGAGATTTTGATGGAGGTAAAGTTGACTTGTTGTGCACTCTTCTAGCAAGACAAGAAATAATGAATATTATGGATTGTGAGACGTTAAAAAGATCTGCATTTTTTGGTTTTTTTTTTTTACAATTAAAATTTTTTCGAGACAACTTACTTTTCAATCATGTAAATAATTATTGTCCGCTGACAGAAATTTAAGCAAACTTTCCATCTTCATCAATATGTGGAAACGATGAAAATTATGGACTCAGCACCAATATGGATATTAGATCTGAATAAGATTTTTGAAAATGAAATGAGTGTAAATGTAAGCACTGGTGAACTTTAATGCCCATTTTAATGTTTTATATGAATTATGATTCAAATCATCTTTGTTTTGCCTCTCGCTTGAGGCTCATTGCACAAAGGAGTTAGCGGAGCAGACTTTGTCGAGGGACTAGTATAAGGGAATAATGCATAGATTAGAGTCATCACCCCATAATACAAACAAATCAGTGTTTATCCCTGTTAGGACCCATTGGTGACACAGTCCTTGTCATTACTAGGTCACTGAATGACTCAAATCGTGATTCACTCATGCCGCCACTAGCTTATGGACTCATTCGAATCAAATGAATCACTCAACTCACTGGTCCGAATCAATTTGAGTCATCAAAAGAAGAATCATTGCCGACCATTTGTGCAGTTTTGACCCAGCATGGATAGATCTAGCTTAGGCAGGAAGTGATAGCATCATGGGCTTCTGTGATTGTGAAAAATAAAGAATCTGGGTGAAATCAGCTACACAAGCAAACACAAAGAAAATACTTCCCCATCATTTCAAGTGTTAAAATTTATAAAAGAACTTTCTGCAGGGTTCAAAATTTCATTCAAATCCATGTCACATGAGTACGGTAGTGTTTTTTTTTATAAAATAGATTTGATGGATGCCGAGAACATATCGCAGTCTCGTTTTTTTTTTGTTTTATATCTATACCCAAGTGACATTTTCTTCTTTTTATATAATTCTCATTACTGATGTTTTTTATCAGGCCTGGTATCATTTGAGTCTGGGGTCATATATTTGTTCCATAAGATTTTCTTTGGTTCATTGTTACTCACCGAATGTAAACAGCTCCTAGTTGACAACTGCATCAATTCTCTTGACGTTCTGTTATGTTTGCTGGGTTCATTTTCTATCTTGTTTGTAATTTGGAAGGTCAATGAAATTGAAAATGTGAAGGGATAAGGATGCTCACCCCCCTCCTTGTGATTGCAAGAACAGAAATAGAGACACAGGAGAATTTTTCCAAAAATAGGCATTGCTTTTGTTGTCATATTCAACGATGTCATTTGTAATCGGATAAATAAACAGTATCGAATCCACTTCCGGTTTATAGGAAACAATAAGATTGTATCAAGGGCAAAGGACGATAATCATTTGATGGGGGTATAGCCTTTTTGAGAATGCAAACTTATGAAGCTATGTATTATCCAGAGACATTTATCTTAAAAAATATTAATAAGCATAAACGTTTGAATTAAAACAAGATGTTTTTAGCAGTGTTGACAAAGGGATGGATTTAATATGTGAGTTTATGCATAATGAGGCCAAAACCATAACGGCAGACAATGTGTGGATTGTGTGTCATATAAGAAAACCCAAAATTTATTTATAGTACAGAACAGCCACTTTGGGGAAACTCGGGTGGTCACTGGCTCCTGCTTCCATATAGCGTCGAGGTCGGCGGTCGACCAAGGTACTCGCACGGCTGGTCATGCCCAACCAGTCTGTAAAGCTTAGGGTCTGGCGAGATTTCCTCCCTTGAGGCGCTACTGAGGGACTGAGAGTTGGGGTGGAGTTTGGTCGGGGGTAGGCCGGACAAAACATACGGATTAGAACCTACTTCCTTAGATCTTAAGGGGCAACTGGTACTGTAGTATTAGACTTAGGATCGTCCATGTCATGGGAAAAGTGCTCTCGCAACCACATATTCAAACGGCACACCTAGTGTAGCTAAGTAGGGTAATGTGTGCTGGAGTCCCCGTGCCACTTTTTTTTCCCCGGAGCAGTAATCACATCACAAAGTTCTCTTAAAGTGAGTGTTTCTATTTTTATTGAAGTTTGGCTGTGCTTTGTTTAACCTTTTTCCTTTGGCAGGTGTGTGTGTGTGGGGGTGGGGGGGATTTTCTTTCTTACATGATTAATGACAATGGTTTAAACCTGTCTCTTGGGAGAGAAGACATGGATATTTTAACCCTCCCCCAAATAATCTTAAAAAAGGTATAAATGCATTTTTCATTTTTCTCGAGTTAAGAGTGTTGATGGGTAGCAGGTCCATTATGTCTTTTCAATATTATGAGGCTGTATCAGAGATAACGTTTGGACTGGTCGTGGACAACCACTATAATTAGACTGATTCTAATTATAAATGCCGGGAGACATTAGATAGATTGGACCCACTCCAGAACAGAATCCAAACTTTGGACTTCTCATACCTTGCATCCACTTTCTCTTGGGTGATCATATTAGTCTTGTCCTCGCAATATCCCTATTGCATGACACCCACTGGAACGCCCTCGAATCTGAGAAAGATTTCCGTTTGAGACGGGGATGGACCTTAAAACTGAAACTCTAACCATAATCGCTCAAATCCAATACTTGAATGCTATGACTATAATACAAATCTACGCCAAAATAGCGACTGACAGTGGATTTTTCCTGGGGATGTAGAATAACTGGTCATGCAATGTATTTCACTCTGTTCAAATTATAGTTTGACCTTGCCTTTAGAGATATTTTCCTAACATATCCCTTTTTCTCTCTCTTCTCGGTCAGATTTTGTCCATACTGAGACATATATATCACAAACGCAAATCTGGGCTGTCTCCATCTTTTGTTTCTTGATGAGATTACAAACCAATAAAAGACTTGAAATTTCACGTATTTTTTAGTTTCGTTTTATTTTGTTTTTTATTTTGCCTTTGTAAAAGCCATATTTTACAGGGTGTCCATGGAAGTCGGAAAGTGGGAAATAGGTCGGATTTTTAAGTCTTGGTAGGAACAAAGGGAAACTGGTCGGATAAGAACACGTGTGGTCAGAAAAATGGAAATTAGGAGGAAAAGTATGCACAAATTAGGCCTACACTTAAGTGTGGAAGTGGAACTAGTAAAGTAGGTCCGCAAATGAGAATAAGGGTAGGTCCGGTTGTCGCTTCCTCCTTCAAACTTCGCGGTTTTGAGCTTTGTTTTGAGTGGGTTGATGTTCCAGTCTAACAATTATGATTGTCTCATTTACAGATTTGTAGAAGATGCAGTTCTCTCTGCCTCTCCGCTTATCGAATCCACTGACAATGCGGAATACTGTATCAAATCTGCACAGACCTGGGGAAGATGGCGGATGAAGCGACGAGGCAGCACTTTGCCACAAGTGCCGGCTCCATCTTTCTGCAGTAGGTTACCTGTAGCCGCTTAATGTCCCAGGTGAAATGTGGTTGAGTTGAGCAGAGAATGGGGTCATATCCAACCCATAAAGGTATGGGCTAAAGTGCATTTAGCCCCCATTTTTCTGCGCATCCATGTTCCGCTATTCCCAGAGCAAAGCCAAATCCCTCTGTAATAGTACATTTTCCAAACTGTAGGGGGCACAAGAATCCTCAAAGGAACATTACTTTAGGAGTGGCTGAGCACGGTGGGTGATCACAGAGGAGCGAGTTAATCTACTATAGGGATTTTTTTTTTATTTAACAATAAATGCCCAGCTTTCTAGAATTTTGGCTAGAGGCACTTGACTTTTCCTTTTATGGACCGTGTCACAAATCCCAGACTGGGAGATGTAATAAGTATGACAGGACAACAATCACGAACAAACAAGTTTAACACTTAACAGAACAACCCATCAGACTCACACATTTATTAAACATAATTATACATATAATAGCGCAATTACATACATTATATTATTGAAATGAACTGCCGTACAACGGCCTTATTCTCACACACACTCTCCCTCGGATCCACAATCCGGTAGTTACTCCTAAAGGCACTTCGGCCTCAGCCTCTCCCTCAGGGTCTTAATAGCACATTAATAATTTACTGGCACCGCAGTCTCTCAATATCACCTTCCTATTGTCATACACCTTAGCACTCCCCTAGCACCTCAGCAGGGCAATAACACATTATTATTTCCATAGCCATCAACATGGCAACAACATAATATCAGTTCACTAGCCTATCAACATGGCAACAATATAGTATCTCATTCACTCTCATATCTACGTCCCTGTCCGTGGCCTGACTGCCACGACTTTATGTGCCTCTACTGTCCTGCACTGACAGCCTCACTTCTGGCCTATGTGTGGCCTCCGGCCCTATGCTGGCCTATCCCCTGTGCTCATCGAGGTGGCTCTGCGGCCCGTCCCCGACACCTACAAGAATAACATTACATTGGTATAACACCCTACCATTTCTATTCACTCCACCTCTCCTTACAACCCATGAAACGTACACACACTAGTTCACCTTTCACTCACCACACATCTTACGGTAACACACCTCCATCGGAGTACACACTACTCACTCGCGCTACAAATCCATGAACTCACTTTCATCTATCGCTCATGGCGCACATTGCTATATTCAATATCAAGGACTTCCACACTCCTCACATATACTTATTCACATCATGGTAATAGACGAATATAATATAATACATCAATCATAATAATCAATCAACGTTCTACATACCAGTCATAACTGGAAAGACTCTCACTAGTCTTCTCGACTGCTTCCCTTTATGTCCGCCCGATGGGCTCTTATTCACAGGTCCGATCCGTAGGACCTTCTAACTTGCAGTGATAGTAATACCTCGCTTTCGCCTCATTCAGACCCCCCCCACTACTCACAACAGCACGCTTAACTTGCTGTCTACTGTGAGCCCTTCTTACTCTACACCCGCTCTGTAGCAATCCCCTTAATTGCACTCACTCCACTCGTGACATCATCCCCCACCCCAAAAAAATTAATGCAATTAATTTCAAATCGCATCAAGATGACTGTCAACGAGTGAGCGTGAGCAATACGTACACTAAAAGAAGACCTAGCAGTTCCCCTAGTATATAAAATACCGAAATCAGGGGAAAATATGGGGATCCGTATGGCCTGCAATATGCATATATGTGTCACATCATGAATAGCTAACTAATCACAATACTTAATACAGAATCAAAAAACCACTCAGACTATCAACCATTCTTCATATCATATTTATAATGTCAATATTTTAAAGTCGACTTATTCACACAGATCCTGTCAATGTTCCTGTCCTCCGATGTATAAGCTCCTGCAATCTTCCCCTAGGCTCGACTAAGGTAGTCGGCGATATGATTGCTGGTTCCTGGAATTGGTTGAATAACGAAGGTGTACGGCTGTAAAGCCAATGCCCATCTAGACAAGCGTGGGCTGGACGAACGATTCTTCGACAAAAATGTCAGTGGCTTGTGGTCTGTCTGGATACAAAATTCTCGTCCCATGAGATAACGTCCCAATTTCTGGACGGACCAGACAATGGCAAGACACTCACGCTCTATCACAGAATACTTTCTTTCTCTCTGCAATAACTTCCTACTGACATAACATACAGGATGGAGACATTCGTTCTTCTCCTGTAGAAGACAAGCGCCGACACCAGAGTCCGACGCATCCGTTCTGAGGATAAAATTAGATCGAAAATCGGGTAATATCAGAATGGGTGACGATGATAATGCTGTCACCAAATTATCAAATGATGTCTGACATTCAGACGTCCACTGGACCTTATCGGGTTGTCCCTTCTTAGTAAGGTCAGTAAGAGAAGATGACAAGGAGGAAAAATTTGGAATGAACTTTCTGTAATAATTTAAAATTCCCACTAAGCTTCTGACTTGTTTCTTTGTTTTAGGGATTTGCAACCCTACTAACTTGTCAATTTTTGTTCCTTCAGGTCTCTGAACACCTCTACCCACACTATGTCCTAAGAATATTATCTCTGGACATGCCAAATCCATCTTTGCGGGTTTAGCAGTTAACCCAAATTGACGTAATCGTTCAAAAACTACTGTTAGTGTCTGAATATGATCAGACCATGTCGACGTATGGCACGCTATATCGTCAAAGAATGACACGACATTAGGTATGTCCTTTAATACCAGTATGAGAATACAGATACTCTGGTCTCTCATGAAACCTCTGCAGCATATCAACGTGGAAAACCTTTACTGATCCATCAATGTGGATAGCGTAATCTACCTTCGAAACAACTCGCTCAATAACATAAGGACCTTTCCATGTCATCAATAACTTATTATGGCCCGTAGGTAACAACAATAGGACCTTGTCTCCTGGCTTAAAAATTCTCAGTTTGGACCCTCTATCTTTATAGTTCTTTGCTCTTGCTGAAGCGATACTAGACGCTTCTTCTGCTATAGTGCGCGCTGAAGATAATCTTTCTCTTAAATCAACAAGGTCTATCGAAACCTTTTTAACCGGTTCCGAAACCGTGGGGATCTTTTGAAGAGGAGCCTGGGGTGTATGACCCTTATGCGTCGTCTTTTGGCACGCACTGCACGTCTTACAATATAAACGTACATCTCTGTATACTGACGGCCAATAAAAATCTTTCAGAACTCTCTGCTTGGTTCTAGCACTTCCCATATGACCCGCTAATGGAACATCATGGGCCAGACGCAATACTGTTGCGATCAGCAACGCTGGCACAACGACCTGCTTTAAAATGGAGGACACCGTTACATACTTACGGAACAGAATGCCCGCCTGAACAATAAAGGAGGACGACCCGTTCTTATATCTCCTCGTTTTCTCGGTTCGCGCTTCCCCAAAACATGGGTTTAATGATGGGTCCTCCCTTTGTAATCTCGCCAAGCGCTCCGGCGTGATATCTAGGTTGACCGCTGGCATAGCCAAAGGTCTAATCTTATCTTTATCAGCTACCCGTCGACGTGTTTCGACCGCGGCGCAAAAGTCAATACCTTTTGATTGCGACCATGCTTGCACGTTCTCATCGGAAGGGGAAACTACCCGTGATACATTCCCAATGATGAGCTGGGCGCCTGGAAAACAACCAACGACTGCTTCGACTTCCCCGCTAAGGAAAGGTGTATCTATCATTATTCTTGCCATGGGTAATTTCTCAATGGCCCCCGAAAATTGGATGCACGGGACAGTCTCACCTGTAAGCTGTGAATCCCGAATGCAGTCTCTATGCACTCCCACAACGGTAGATCCCGTATCTCGTAAAACCGAGACCGGTTCGTCCCCAACAAACCCCGGATAAACCCTAAGACCACCTCCTGTATGACATGAATTTATAACGGGGATCTTTCTCCCACAAGGTAAAACACCGGAAGATAATAACTTCTCACAACTGGGACACTTAGAATACTGTCCGCCTCCGTTGTCCGATGTAACACACGCAGCCGCATGATGAAATTTATTTGGGGAACATGGACTGGAGCTACTGTCCACGTTCACCGCTATCCTACCTGCAGGGCAGTTCACGCTGATGTGATCTGCTCTTCCGCAGTTCCAACACTTCGCGGCCCTACACTCGCGCGAAAAGTGACCCACGCGTCCGCAAGTCCAACACTCCGCTCCCTGTGCTGCTCTAGGCCTGGGTCCCCGTGACCCCTCGCGACCGGAACTAGAGTCCCTATGCCGTCGGTCATCGGCAAAGGTCACAACTCGCCCCCGGCCATTACCGCGACCTAGCCCTCCTGCTCGGTCAAACTTACCGGATCCATACGCCGGTGATTGGTGATAGCCCCTATGCTGCCCCTGGGCTTGCCCACTATAGGCACCACGCTGACGCGACCTGTCCCTAAGTCCTGTCGGCGACCCCTCGACAACGGCGACGTACCCAGCATCTTGGACGTATGCCCTGGCGACTGGTTTGGACGGATGCGTCGTACGGTATGCCTCCGCCAACTTAGACGCCTCCTGCACCGTCGCGGGTTCGTTCTCTTTCAGGAAAGCCACCAGATCTTTGTGGCACGACGCGTACAGCTGGTCACGGATCATTAAGTCTTTCAGTTTAGCAAAATCCGCGCCCACATGCGCCAGGTCTACCCAGTTCGCGAAATACTCCGTTAGTCTCGCGACGAAGGCAGCAAAGTCCTCCCTGGTGTCTGCACGTGCTCGCCTAAACTGCTCCCGGAAATATTCCTCGGTACGCGCAAATCGGCGAAGCAGCAAAGCCTTCAGCTTATCGTAGTCTTGCACGTCTTCGCGCTGTAGCTCTTTAAAGTAGGTTAACGCTCGCCCCTGCAATAGCGATGCCAGGTACGTGGCCCATAATTCCTTATTTTCCCCCCATTGCAATTGTGCGTTCAGTTCGAACCTGTAAAGGAAGGCGTCTATGTCGTCCTTCCGGTCGTCGAACGTAGGGAGCTTAATCCTAACGCCACCTTTATTGGGTACCTGCCGCTCAACTGTTTCTGTTGGCGCACTCTTTTTGATTTCCAACTCCGCTATTCTTACTCGCGCGTCTGTCTCCCGCTCTTGAGCTTCTATCTCCTTTAACCTTATCTCCTGCTCCCGTTCTTGAGCTTCTATCTCCTTTAACTTAAGCTCCCTCTCCTCTTCTTTATCCTTAGCCTCTTTTTCTCGCTCTCTATCCTTGGCACGCTCATCGCGCAAATCCGCCTGCTGTTCTTTAATCCAGCCGCGTAGCTCCTCTCCCTCCAGGCCAAGTTCCTTACCCAACTTCATTAGTTGTTGGAGTTCCGCCATTTCACAGATTTATGGTTATGGTATCTCTTATTAAGACGACCAACCTGTCGGTATGATCACTAACGATACGACCAGAGACCTGAGATCACACCAGATATAACAATACCCAGTTGTCTCAAATACAATTCAGAAATTTACCTTTACAGCACAACTAATTCTATATCTATAAAATGTATAGCACTATTAATTATAAAAGAAAATAGAAACGACAAGAATGAAGAAATACAGTAGAAGGACCACAAGTACGTCAAGGACAACGAACCAGACTAGGACAAAGACCTAAAAAAGAAAATATAATGGAAAAAAAAATTGCAACCTAACTACGCCGATTACACTACAAGGTACGAACAAGAACAGAGTCTGAAAAAAAAGAACGTATCTATAGATAGGTAGAAAGAGGGACAAGAGAATACGTCTTCCTGCGGAACAGAGAAGATATCGACGATACAACTAAACAAAAATACAGGTCCCTATAGAACTGTTCACTGTGATGAACGAAGTTCCAAATTTAGCCCACCTCCCGAAGAGGACAAACTACGCTCACCACAGCAAACCCGCGCCACCGCCCGTATAATCAATTACAACGAAAACAGAAAAACAGCAGGAAAAGACAGAAGAAAAGACAGCCCTCAATCCAGGGCACAAAATTTTCACTTAACTTTCACCCTAGATTTCAATTTCTCCCTTTCCTCGGAGCTCTGGCTGCTTGACCTCTACAGGCTGGCACGCACACTCTGCAGAAATTTAAGTACACATTAATACATATTCATCAAAATACATGCATCAATACATATTATTATTCATAAACATACATAAATCATATCATCATGAAATTCCCATTCATCCCACGAAAAAGGATAACAGCACGAATTCCTAGCACGACAGAAAAACAACTAGATATAACGAATACACAATGTCAAAATGACCACAGGTAAACAGGACGAGCCCCCAGTGTCACAACGGACGAGCCCCCAGTGTCACAAATCCCAGACTGGGAGATGTAATAAGTATGACAGGACAACAATCACGAACAAACAAGTTTAACACTTAACAGAACAACCCATCAGACTCACACATTTATTAAACATAATTATACATATAATAGCGCAATTACATACATTATATTATTGAAATGAACTGCCGTACAACGGCCTTATTCTCACACACACTCTCCCTCGGATCCACAATCCGGTAGTTACTCCTAAAGGCACTTCGGCCTCAGCCTCTCCCTCAGGGTCTTAATAGCACATTAATAATTTACTGGCACCGCAGTCTCTCAATATCACCTTCCTATTGTCATACACCTTAGCACTCCCCTAGCACCTCAGCAGGGCAATAACACATTATTATTTCCATAGCCATCAACATGGCAACAACATAATATCAGTTCACTAGCCTATCAACATGGCAACAATATAGTATCTCATTCACTCTCATATCTACGTCCTTGTCCGTGGCCTGACTGCCACGACTTTATGTGCCTCTACTGTCCTGCACTGACAGCCTCACTTCTGGCCTATGTGTGGCCTCCGGCCCTATGCTGGCCTATCCCCTGTGCTCATCGAGGTGGCTCTGCGGCCCGTCCCCGACACCTACAAGAATAACATTACATTGGTATAACACCCTACCATTTCTATTCACTCCACCTCTCCTTACAACCCATGAAACGTACACACACTAGTTCACCTTTCACTCACCACACATCTTACGGTAACACACCTCCATCGGAGTACACACTACTCACTCGCGCTACAAATCCATGAACTCACTTTCATCTATCGCTCATGGCGCACATTGCTATATTCAATATCAAGGACTTCCACACTCCTCACATATACTTATTCACATCATGGTAATAGACGAATATAATATAATACATCAATCATAATAATCAATCAACGTTCTACATACCAGTCATAACTGGAAAGACTCTCACTAGTCTTCTCGACTGCTTCCCTTTATGTCCGCCCGATGGGCTCTTATTCACAGGTCCGATCCGTAGGACCTTCTAACTTGCAGTGATAGTAATACCTCGCTTTCGCCTCATTCAGACCCCCCCCACTACTCACAACAGCACGCTTAACTTGCTGTCTACTGTGAGCCCTTCTTACTCTACACCCGCTCTGTAGCAATCCCCTTAATTGCACTCACTCCACTCGTGACAGACCGTGTGAAAATATCAAATGATTTTTTTTATGAAATTGGGAGGCGGACACTTGACCTGCACAGGAGAAGTTAAGGGGCTAAACTGCATTTTTACCAGGGTGAGAAATTGTCATTTTGGGGGAATCCATACATTATACAGCTGTTATCGCTGTTATTTTAAAGAACCTGTCACCAGTGTGACCCATTGTACTAATCTGACATGGTCCACCGTTGTCCAGTGGTACTGCTACTTTCATGATATAATGTTCCCACCATTTAGTCAATAATCCTTACCACATTGGGGGCCCCGGGCCAGGTCATTGAGACTGACAAGAGCTGGTGAGAAAGAGGAAACAGAAAAAGATTAGATCTGCCACTACTCTGCTGTCATTGGCATTAGTTACCCAGAGACTTGCCCCTGGCAACATAATTCATTCTGATGGGTTGCCATCATACAATAATGTTGCAATTGTTCCAGTGCAACCTCCTTTTCAGCAATTGGTGGTATTTCACATCCAGAATTTTGTGGATATCATGATGGGTGTTTGCACCAATCATGCGGAATGTTATTGCAAAAACTGTAAGAGATGGTTCCAACATAAACTTGTGGCTGGTGTGCACAACACTATGCTTTCTGGCCATTTGGATGAATTCATGTGGAGGGAGAGATTCAGAAAGAATCCACAGGATTGTTTAAATAATATTCTTCTCCACCTTTCCCAGTGGTACACCGTAATCTACCATAATTTTATGTATTTTTTATCCACTTAATCAACGTAACTGGAGTGGTGCATTTTGTATTTTGCCATCCATAAAACTGGACAATTACTAGAGATACATTCTTTATAGGGCGGTATGGGATACAGCGTTCTGAAATAACAATGGCGGTATGTCTATCGCGCTGAATGGGGTAGGGGGTTGGGGATGGATAGCGGAAATGGGTTAAAAAGGGAGTATTTTAGGGCTTTATTTTAGGGGGATCACTGCTCTTGGCATTCACATCTCACTTTTCTTGTTTTCATTTCTGTGTATTCTTGTGGTAGGGATTAGTTCATTTTTTGTTGTGCCGTATTTAGAATTTTTCCTGGGCAGCAGTCTTGTTTGGCCTGCTCTTCTCAATTTTTAATCTCAGAGGTATCTTTAACACGCAAGTTGAGTTTGATTGTGAGAGTTACCTGTTCTTTCACACCCTGGATGACCACCACTCTGTCAGACACCTGAGGCCAGCAGCCAATTGGAATGAGTTGGTGGATGTGTTTGCAGAGCTACATGTAGCAACATGTAGCTTCCACTCCGCATAGATTTTTTTCTGTAATCTGTCTGCTAAAAATAAAGAGATGTTTTTTTGCGATTATTTTAAAAGTTTCATGTTCTTTATCAACTTGTCCATCGGTCCATCCATACAATTATCCATCAGTCCATCCATACAATTATCCATCCATCTGTCTGTCCATCCATCCGTCTATTCATCCATCCATCCATCCATCCATCCGTCCACATGTTCGTCCTTCATTTCCGACAGCCACCTATATCTCCTTCACTTTGTCCATCCACCCACATGTCCTTCATTTCGTCCTGTTCATCCATATGTCCTTCACTTTGTCCATCCATCCATCCATTCATAATATGATTTGGAATACAGTAGTGTGAACAAACACTGATCTGTTCTAAATATGCGCCTGGCAGTATTCACTGCATTTACCAGTGTTGACAGTGGAGCCAACAGTGTTATCAAGAACCCAACAATGTCAACAAGAGTGCATCTGTCTTGTCCTCAGGTGGAGACTGATGACATCATCATTTCCATGGGCATGAAAATAGTTAGTAATAATTTCTAGTTAATATTTCACCATATCTTTTTCCATGACACTGACACAAATTAAAGCTCCCTTTCCTTGAGTATTGTCATGTTTTTAGTATATTTCCATAGACCACCAGATCAGTCTTTTAAATGTGAAATTTGAGGCACACATACTGAAGAACTGACAAAATGAACAGTCGTTTGTGTATCTACATGTGTGTATAATATTAAGCTACTTGTCTGTCCTACTGATCAACCAGTGGACAGATAGACTAACTAAAATATAATATGACTGCAGTTTTTGCAGATCGGACTACCCAAACTAGGATTATCTCAAAAGACTTTTTGAAGAGAATAATTATGCTGCTTTTACCTCTAACCAATTTGAAGTCATTTTCACTCTAGTCCTGACATGATGCGAGACTGGGATGGAATGCATCTGAATGTGGCGGGGTCACAATTTTTGTTGTTCCTAATGATGCCGTTTGGAAATCGAAGATTGAATCCCTGTCACAGTAAGTATTGGTTGATATAAGTAATAGTGTGGTAATGCAAGTCTGGTATTACAATAGCAGTGGTATTAAGATTAGTAGATAATATTAGCTGCGGTATGAAGTCATCATGGCAGTTTTGGTTTCACCAGACTTGATATTTCAATCATGTTCCTCTGAATTTTAAAAATATTTTAACTGCTAGAACTTTGAAGTCATTTAATAGATCTACCTAAAATGGCTCTTCATTCATACTAATTAATGGCAGGTTATGATTTGATTTGCTTTTTATTTTATTTGTGGATTTTTGAAATATTTACTGTTGTTTCCATAAATTTTATTGTTTTTACTTTATTCAGATCCACCTCTTATGTTGTTATTTGTCCATATAAACTGCTGATACAGAGACAAGATTTGGTACATCATGTTGACGTAACTTTACATCTTTTTCATAACATAATCTAAATTCTGAGTCAAGAAACAGTGAACTATGGAATTATATGTGATCCTAAAAATGATAAGTATCAAAATACTATACTCACTGTGACTGCTTATTCATATAGGCATTACTAGATTTTATGATTGTTTCCCTTGGCATATAAAAAAAAAACTAAATTTGGTGGCATGGTCCAAATGGTCATAATATAATATTTTATTTGCCTCCTTGGAATGCTTGTCGGTTTATATCTGTTGTGTAAATGAATTGTATTAAATTTAGATTGATATGTCAGAACAGTGTGCACAGCTAATGATTTTCATTATCCTGCAGGTACACAACCATCAACCATTTACAGCCAGGATTGTCAGCTGTCTTGCTACCTCCTGGAAATGTCATCTGGGAAATGTCCATTTCTGTCTGTGCATCGTGCATCCCTGATGTTGCACAATTCCCAATGATGGAGCAAACCTGTGAAGTCATATCACCTTTGAGCCATCATCATCTACAGAAAGATAAGAGGTATGGTTTTCCACTTCTTGAATTCAGATAACACAAATGCACCCCTGTCGAAAACTGTCCACTTAAATCCAAGTAAAACTTGGTCTGCAGGAGAGATGTCTTTATCTTAGGCCATTTTGGGGAGGGGGGGGGGGGACTCGTAGTCCCCCCCCCCCCCCAACTGTCATACCATGAAATGAGTGTCGATGTACAGTTTACATTTCAGATGACCAAAGATCAAGACACCTTGGCTGGGAATGATTGTGATGGGGCCGGTGTGACATCCTGGAATATCCCCCATCCTATTTTAACCCCCCTGATAATCTAGGATATCCTAGAACATCCCCCTCTATTCTAAAGTATCCCCCAGCTCGATTTCACCTTCTTTAGCAGTGGTTCTTAACCCTTTTCAGGCAATTGCCCCACAGACTCCAAATTTTCTTTCATCGCCCACTTTTTCCCCTATTTCCCGGGGAAAAAAGACAACAAACATGTTGATGATACAATATAAAGCAGAAACCATTCTTTGTCAAATGCACTAAACAAAAAAAAACAACTCTTTTCTGTTCATCAAACCCATCTAAGCATGATGTATAAGAAGCCAATGACTGTTATGTATTTGCCCCCAAATTGCTCTTCATTCTGGTTCCCCTACTTCCATATCGCCGCTATTCCTCTTTTTCGCCTACTTGTCGCCCTTTTCTTCGTTTCCTCCCCCCCCCCCTTTCCCCCTGGAAATGAGAATCACGTCACCAGGGGGCTGATATCACCCACGTTGAGAATCACTGTTCTAAAGTTTTACTGACATCACTGGCGGGGTTGCAGACCTTCAAGGTCAATAATTCACACTGCCTATCACATGAGTGAAGGCTGACAAAATGCAGTATGTGCATTGTAACATAGTAGTGAAAAACAATTGTTGCGGCGTGGACTAAAGCTATATTAATCCAGCACCCCCTTTCACATTTGCTGATTGTGTCCTGCTGCATTGACAGAAGTACTTCCAGGAAATGAGGCGGGGGTGAAAGGGAGAAGGAGGACGCACAAGAGTTTTATGCTATCATTACATAATGGAACGATAGTCTTCCAAGGAGGGAAAAAAGGTGGTGTGAGTCCCGTGACCCGTAGAAAGGAAAGGTAGTCTCAGATGAGGCTGAAAGATGGAGAATTTTTAAGGATTAAAACCAGGATGCAATTCCCTGTAATCCAT
Organism: Onchidella celtica; assembly: GCA_963931925.1. NCBI lineage: Eukaryota > Metazoa > Mollusca > Gastropoda > Systellommatophora > Onchidiidae > Onchidella > Onchidella celtica. The sequence continues at coordinate 10,771,493 of OZ007578.1, read as the reverse complement.
AATAACTTTTTTAAATGATCTCTTACTCAGAGCACGCTAAGTCTGTAAAAAGTGTTGGATCTGGAAGGCAAAAAAATTTGGGACTAGATCTATCTGGGTACACTTGAATGGGATGGGCTGCTTGTCACTTAACAGATCTTCACCTCGTCTTATATGTGTATCCCCGAATGGTCCAAGAATCTGGATTTTTTCCCCCGACTGTCTCAAATCTGCATTGTCTTTGAAGGTTGATTGAAACCATTCTTAGCATTGCGCCCCTGATTAGGAAGTTTTGTCCATGAGACCCGAAAACAGGACAGTCTGTAGGTTTTGATGACTATCTCTCATGTAAACTAGAAACAGACTCTTCCTGTTGGTGCTGCCATTTGCTCGGCTTTGGTGACAGACTACTTGCAACATACATTAGAGAATTGATAACAAAGAAGACTGGGGACGCTGAGCCAATTACATCTTTGAACTTGGGCAGCCAGTCCTTGCAGCTGTTGAGAATATTTCTGAGATGGATGTGTGGCTAAATGCAATGGAGAGGGGACAAATCGGCTGGCTTCTCCAAATGGCAGCTCTCAGAACTGACGACAGTGATAGACTTTCCTGAAGCTGGTGGTGTAATCTTCAGTAACATCCTCCACAATGTTGCTTCGAAGGGGGAAATTCTATCAAAGTTTGTAAATCCATCATCAGCACTAGATTCGTTACTGCTGTGGCACTATGCTTGACGTACAATAATTTGTTCTTTAACATTTCTCTTGTCCCGTGAAGTCAACAACTTGCTACCAAAGAGTTTATATGACCTCCAAGGAGCTTAGTCCCTCAAAAACTTGGAAATTACAACTAAGGTGCTTTATCACAGGATACACATTTCCATCGAAGCATAGCCTACTATAAGATGAGAACTTTAAGATCACAAGTGGCCGCTTAAGATTATATCTCGACTTCATTTTGTGCCAGCTTCGATTCGGTATTGTCAAATTTAGCACGCTGGTGCATTGTCCTTTCCTTTTTCTCCTCACAATAAAGAATGGGTGCCCTGGTTGTCTGTTGATACTGAGTACAATGTACTTTACTCTCACTGCTCCATACACAGACCACCCCTGAAATTTAATCTCTTTAATTACTACTACTACTAAAAGCTCCAGAAAAAAGTATGGTTGATGGACTGGAGGAGAAAGATTTATGCCCCTAGTCCAATTCTAAGGGTCGGCTTAAAACGCATGTTAAGTCACACTTTGTAAATGTGTATTTTTGTGCGTGTGGCAGAGAAAGATTGTATAATAACCAGAAACGCACACGAAGAAAAGGGGGGAAAAGGCTACCCAAAGACAAAAAAAAAAAAAAGGTGGGGGATAATTTGTAACGGGGGGATAAAATAGGATGCCTAGTACCCATTGGCAAGTATCCCCCATCCTATTTTAACCCCGGGGGATAAACTGTTATAGAGGAGGATATTCTAGAATATCCGGGGGGATAAACCAGAATATTCCAGAATATCTGGGGGTTATTCTAGGATATCCTAGAGTATCCGGGGGATATTCTGAAATATCAAGGGGGATAGATTTTGAGGGGGATAATCTGGGATACCACACCGGCACTAATTAATGCCTGTCTCTTGCCAGTTGTCCTGATGATGCCAGCAGATTCAACTTCAAAATTGACACTAGGCTAGTGGCGCAGTTTTAAGTAAAAAGGATACAAAAGCTAACACATGTAATTATGTCTCTGAAAGTGAAATTATTAACAGATGTCATCCGCCCTTTCCTTCATTAATCCATCCATCCACCCGTTGCATCCATCCATCCACACATCCACCCAACTATCCATTCATCATCCATCCATCCATCCATCCATCCACCCTTCCATTCATTTGTCCAACTGTTTGTCCTTCTGCCATCCATCCTCCCATCCGTCCATCCATCTATTCATACATTTATCCATGTATCCCTCTGTTCTCCAGGTGGAATTCTCTTGACTGCTTTAGGCATATCACTACAAACAACACCAGATCTTCTGCCTTGGAATTACCAAAGTCAAATCAATGTTGGTGAGAAATTTTTATTGTACAATCAGATATGATAAAACTGCCATTGCTGTGGCACGGACGTTAGTCGAAGATGTGACTGAGAAATCCTGAAGGGATAGCTAAAATATGAAATAAGCTTATATGTGAGCAAGCCTCATTAACCTCAACAGAAGTCGCATATTTTTCAATTTTGAGTTTTGAATATCACAGTGAAGTATGAAATCTCATCTTTAATTTGGTGTAAAAATTATTGCAATGCTCCTTTTTATCGCAAAGTTATGGCTTTTTAAAGACACCTACTCCCTGGTCAAAAACAGAAGCAACTTCTGAGAAAATCGCCATTAAAGATGGAGCATCGATTTTCACTCTCGGTGAGATGGATGGCCTTACTATCTCCCTAGTATTATGTACTTGTAATTAACCTATGGCTTTGAAATTTTGCATGTCTATGCCAAAAATAAATGATACCTGCCATGTGAAAATTTTGTGACAATATATTTATTTATTTTTAAGTTATCGGGAGTTCAATGAACTCCATTACTGCAGTGATATTCGCTGTCAAATTCAAAATTAAAGGCAATATTTATCATGTTTAGAGGCTGATTTGAGACATAATACTTTCACATAATGTAGAAAAATAGCTGAACTTCAAGTAGCGACCAAAATATAAAAATCATTAAAAAATTGGATATTTATGGTTCATCACAATTTCTCCGCTTGGTCCAGTGCGACTTCCGTTGAGGTTAGTGGGGCTCGTGCACATATTCATGCTAAACCATTAATTTTATCTTTCTCGCTTCCAAGCAGAACATGAAATTTTTGCAATTGTCAATTTGAAACAAGAGCATACTGATATGCTAATTAGTGGCATGTCATGCTTTGATTTATGCTGCTTTATTTTTTTTTATTGTTCCCATAAATTTTATTCATTTTTTTCTTACTTAAATTACCATCTCTGATGTTATTGTCAGACCATATAAAGTGCCAAATCAAATGCAGATTATCTTTACACCTAATCTTTTCATAAAGTAGTCTGAAGTTTGGGTAAGAAGCAGAGAACTATAGATTTGCATGTGGTCTCAAAAATGACAACTAACAAAACACCATACTGAATGCTCACTAATAGGTTTTTACATGATTTTATGATTATTTCCCTTGGTATATATAAAAACAAAAAAAAAAGTTTTGTGGCATAGTCCAAATGATTATAAATTTTGTTTGCCTTCTTAGATCCCTTTCTTTTTGTGTAAGTGTGTGTCAAGCCTCGTATTTTGCATTCTGATTGGATGGAATTTTGTAAAACTTTGCTTCTTAATATCATTTGGCTAATAAAATTGATTGACAGAAAGATTTTAGAAATAAATATCTTATAAACATGAAATTTAGAGCAAACAGGGCTCCACTAATTTTATAGACATATTTTCACTCAAAATGTCAAAGTGATCAAGAAACTTCTGTCTGGAAGATAAGAATTAATGTGCCGTAGACACTTCAGCATGTCAAAGTCAAGTACTTTATTTTGTGAATGGAGGATAAATTTGCCATTACTGAAATTCACCACTTGATCTCCTTAGCAATTTTTATGTCGTTGCAGTGTATCTTCACCCATGCATATTGTATAGCAGTACAATTATCTCTGTCTCTCCAGTGGTGTTCTATGTGCTGCTTCAATTTTGACCTCCATCATTGTATGCTCTAGGGCAAATGTGTCTCCTCTCAGGCAAATGCCCTCCTGGTTGAAAACAGTAAGTAAACTTATTGAGGAAATGGTTTATCTGGTCTGGTTGACTGTTCTAATCCCATACATATCATCATCATTCCCTAAGACTGTAGTAACACAAAGTTCGATATATATATATATATACAGTGGAACACGCTTAAACCAAAATTTTAGGGACCGGACATTTTGCTTTGGTTTAAACATACTTTGGTTTATCCAAACTGGGTATGATGGAAGTTGTCAGAAGAGGGGAACAAACTCCGAAAGGTCAAATTTCAGTGATAAAATAATGAGTCAATTCTGGGCGCATGGCAATGTAACTAACCACGTGGGTAATTTGGGTACACGGTGCCATAACATCACGCCGCATCAGACAGCGCGCATCATGATGCTTGGATGACATGTTTTCATATGCTCGCCTTGCCTTGTCAGCACACCGCTCGCCGTTTGCTACACACAAATAATTTAGATTCCACAGACAATGCGCACTCGCTTCTCTGACGCAATTTCCCCGCCACCTACCTCTCTCTGTCTTCGACACCTGCTGGTGGCCTCAGGCCTGACAATGAGAGAACGGCTTGTTGGTACTAAGCGTGCTTGATTAAGAATAAGTTGCTGGCTTTCACTAAAATCAAGTTCATTGTTTTCGATTCAGCCGTGTTCACACGAATGTTGACTTTGGTTTATCGCTAACCCATTAACAAAGAGTAAAAGAGAAAAAAAAAGGTTATTAATTTTAATTTTGGTTCAGCCATGTATTCGGTGTAGTCGTTTTTGGTTTAAGTATGTTCCATTGTATGTTCAACTACATTCAAAGCCACATCGAATGATCCTGCTTCTAGACTCCTAAGCCAAAAAACATAATCAAATAGCAAACCATCAAAAAGTCATTGTCACAAGACCAGCTGTGCTGAAATAAAAGTTTTTTTGCTTCTCCTGAAAAGTAGCCAAAACCAATGACTACAGTTTTAGGGAAAGGTGACAATATATCTGGCTGGATAGCATGCTCTTTATTGAAATTAATCCCCAGCCAGCAGCCCAACGATAATCTGACTTGTGGGACTGACATCAGGTTTGCACATAGAAATAACATAATTCCTTTTGCAGATCTGCTGGTAGCGACATTGTGCTGACATTGTGCCAACATCAGTTTGATGTAGGGATTCAGCCCTTTTGGAAATCCTACCAATCCTGCAGAAATCCTATTCAAATCTATGTCAGATTGACATAGGGCTTCTGGCTGGGTCCGTGATAGGCTATTTCCTATGCAGTGTTACCAAAACCTAATCCTATCCCGGCTGTAATAAATATTTCTAAAAAACAGCGCATTAGTGTGGTGTGATCACTGTTATGACAAAGATGACTGATGCATGAAAATGTGTGGGAAATCTGACTGAATTACCAAAGCCAGCTGTAAATATGAAGGCTTTGACTTATTTAAAGGTTAAACTGGAATACCCATGATCTCTACTATGTTAGCTGCACTTTGTATTCAGTAACATACCCATGAAATATTAGGATATATAATTTCATTTGCCAGTTAATAGTCAGACCAATTTTGTAATATGGATTGATGAGTATTTGAGTAAATCAAAATCACAGCCATTAAGAGGGGATGACAAGCGACATCATAAATGCCTGACTTGACAACAATCAACAAATGTTTCGAAATTCGAGTTCAATCATTTGAAAATACAGTGTTGAAGCTGTAAACTCCAGTATGACCAAAAATCATCATTCATAGAATGCTTTAAACATTCAGCGTGAGAGACTCCCTCACATCGCGAACTTAGTTCTCTTTTGCTCCAGCTCTTCTTTTTACACATCTGAGAAACTTGACGTTAAACCTTTGTGGCTTAAGTAGTATGATAAGGTGTTAGAATAAATCGGAACTGTGAAACAGCTTGATGAGTGCCACAACACATTTTAAAAACGTGTCAAAGTGTGCATTATATCTTCTTCTACATCCTACCAGATATCCAGTTTTTCAGGATTGGAGAAAGAAACAAGAACTAATATTGCAACATATGGAGATCATTCTTTTAGGAGTTTCATTACCCTGGGCATCTGCACTTTGCTTTCCTTGTGGAATGTTGTTAATGTAAGGGGCCCATATTCCAAGTACAAAACCAAATAGAGAAAATACTGAGTTGTTTTCACTATTCAGCAATGACCAAAAATGGACAAAAACCACGCACCCCGAACAACAGCCTTCTTTGTTTTGGTTTTTGTTCTTTTGTTTCTTTATCTTGATTAACTCCTTGTTTTTCATGCTGCTTTATTCTTGACATTGACTTATGGGCTGTGTTCTAAGATTCCATGTCTGGAATTTGCAGAGGATAATTATCCGCATTTGTGAAACATTCTATGATTTATTCATTTGTTTAATTTTCTATCCTTTTGCATTTATTTTCCTGAAGGTCAGTAGATGAAAGCTTGATTTGTCTTTCCTTTTTCTTTGTGTTTTATTGTATCATTTCTGTGTTAGTTCTTATGTGAGGTTTTGCTTTGTATAACTTTTTCTTCTTGCCACATTTTGACTTTGCCTTATTCTTCTGCAGTTCTAAGTAAGGCTTTTTGTTCAACTCTTAAAAGGGCTGTCAAGGGACAGTCAGAAGTAGAGAGCTTCTCTTCATCAGGTTTCAAGCAAATATTTTCCTTGTACTTTTCAGCTGTGTTTTGGCTCCCATGGGATGTATTGTCGGGTCTGAGCAGGAGATATTACAGCAACTTCTGACACACCCATCCACTCCCCATTCAGCACCAGAGGCAGATACATGGTCTGACCCTGACCAAGTCTCCCTCAAAGACAGCGACGGCGATCACATTAAGGAGAACATCCAGGAACCCGAGGTGATGACATCAGCACTTCTTCATCCAATGGAAATCTCACGCAGGAAATGAGGTCACGAGTTGCAAGCAGTGGCAACAGCCTTGGACCGTCTGCTTCTGTTTCTGTTTATATTTTAATCTTTTACATCACTGGGCTTCTGAGTTACAGTGTGTTAAGACACAAAAAATGTCTGTGTTTTCATAAATCATAGCCAAAGTTGAGCTCTTAGTAAATTCCAAATACAGTCGAGCACGCGGAACTCCAACACACCTAAGTGGAAATCACGGATCCCATGAAGAAAGATCTAGGTCCCAAATTTATTTCTCAATATTCTTTGTAGCTCATGCTCCAATAGAAAAAAAAAGGAAGCGCTGCTGTTCGAACGGGAGTAAAGCCGAACAGAGAAAAATGGTAAATTGTGTTCTCCCTTTATTTTATCGCTGTTGGGCCCGACTTGGAAACAGTCCTTACTGGAGCACTTCCAGAAGAAAAAAAAAAGAATTCGGGCTCAAGGTCATATGCCGCTGTTGCCACGTGCATCAGATTAATACTTGCTTCTCTTTCAACCGACCATGGGAAAGGTGTGGTGGTGGTATTATTCTCCTTGAATATACAATAATAGTACCTCTTGATTAGTGCTTTATGTATTCCTCGAAATTTGGCAAACCTGAACTAGATGAAGCCACCCCAAAGAATTCAAGTTTTCCATGCTTGACTGTAGTACTTTCCTCATTCATAATATTTTTATGTGTCTGTTATTGATGTATGTTTCAAGTATAATTATGTTCATTCTGTGGCCATTTCTTCATTGTGAAAAGTAACTTTTTTATGTAGAATCAAACATTGAAATTTGAATGTCTTGTTTGCCTCTTACATGTTTTTCGTACATACTTAAAATTGTAACATGTCTGTCATAGTGTTGCACTGTATTGTATGCTGCAGACATTAATAATATTCTATTAATTAAGTGTTCTGTATATATAACTGTAAATTACTGCAACCTGTATTATGAATTGGAATAGCCTTGCTGATTTTAGACAAATAGAAAATTAACCCATTCTCACCTAATGCGCCCCAATGCGATACATTTGCATCTGTCTAATGCGACTGCATCTGACCATGCTGGTATCAGCCTAATGCACCCAAATACATCTATCAGTGTGCTGTTTCTAAAGTCTTTTAGCAACCTGATTCTATTGGTAGCCTGATTTAGAGCTATAGTCACGTTGGAAACAAGATGTCCGCTCTTCAATTAAAAATAAAAATGGATGCATCTAGCTTGTGAACTATGTTTTCAATGAAGTTTTGAAATCACAGAATATCGGAGGTGCAAACAGTGTTGTTGATCTTTCCTCATCAAATGCACTGGTTGCTCCCTTTATAACATTCATATACAAGGTAATAGCTGTTATAGCAAATATCAGGAGGACTCAAAACCATGACATTATGGGAAAATACGTGCTGAAAAACTGAACAGAATGGTACAGTTTGAGTTTCAACTTTATTTTATTGCAATAAATTTCAATTCACTCATAGACATACATGTACATATAACATTTCCTGAAAGGGCCTTCATATATCTATTTGTATTTATATTTGTATACTACTTTAATCCCATTTGGGAAGTTTGCCTTTGTGTCATTGCACCCAGTTACAACTGGAGCAGCCACATTGCCGCCACAGTGTAGCGCTGGTCGTTTTTTTTTGGTCTTTTTTTTGTGGGGGGGGGGTGGGAATAAGGGGGGAGCTGGAGGGAGTGGTACCATTTTCATCAACACCGGATAATAATTACGTGTACAAATATTTCTTAAACAGTATGTCATCAGGAAATTGGAGTTAGTTCCCTTTGCTTAGGCATCCCGGAATGAAAAATGGGGAAGCATTGGACTTGTATTTTTTTCCCATCTTTAGGCAAGAAAGGGTTAAGAAACGAAAAATGAAGATAATCGACATGTGGAGTAAGATCGGTGACCAGCAAACTATGAAGAAAAAATGATTTAAAGATACACATATTATATCTTTATATTATATGTATTTGTTCATCCATCCATTCAGCATTCCATCCATCTATTGACCCATTCATCCATTCACCCATCCACCCACCCACTAATCCACAGAGCATAGTATTTTATAACCTTAATGAAAACTTGTTTCATGGGCAAAGAAAAGATATGGACAAAGAATTTTCCTCTTATCATACTGTGATTATTTCATTGTTCTTGTAATATCTCAACATGTTTTCCCATAGTATATTCACTCTTACATATTTGTTATAACTAGGGCAAAGAAATAGAATTTTCTTCCCTGTTTCAAAAACCAATGTAAATTTGAATGCATGGGGCCTCTTAAGCCCTTGGGGGCCCTGGTCAACTGCCCAATGCGCCCATGCATTAAGACAGCTCTCATTATAACTGCAGCAAATGAGCAACAAAAAGCCTTTCTGCTCCATGTCTGACACATTTCTGAAAATAAACTCTGCTTTCAAAACAATACTGACAATTCTTATGTTTTTGCGTATAATTCACCCGTTGTGTCTTTGTCCACAAGAAGCCTCTGTGAATAAGAGAAGTGAAATTACGAGTCTATTTTCACAAAAATCACGAATTCTAACGTGTGAAACATCTGGTATTGCTTGACCACTGTGCATATCAATAGTAAAGCACACATAAAGTTCAGTCATAAATCAATCATTCAGTGCATTCATTTTTTGGCATTATAAATTGTACATCTTAAAGTGCACCGACAAATCTTAACCCACACTACATTGCTAGGTCTAGCCTAAAATGACACACCAACGCACACTGCATTGTCTATTACCTACAGTCTGTAAATATGGTCTATGAAAAAAGTCCGTACAAACACAAAAATAACTCTGGTCTTAAAGAGTTAATTATCAAAGAATTTCTCTCTGTAGGAAGAAAAAAGCTTTCTTTTTCTCACGACACAGATAACATCAACAGCCAGCATAGAAGATGCAATAATAAGATAATATATAAAATACAAATCGTAGGTGTTGGGGCACAATAGCCAAATAAAAATGAACAATCTAAATCTGTCTGTCTGTCTCTCTTTCTCTCTCTCTCTCTGTGTGTCTGTCTATCTGTCTCTCTCTCTCTCTGTCTCTATCTCTCTCTCCCTCTAATGTGCCACAAAAAACAACAACAACAACAGAAACCCTTGCTTATAAGTTGCTTCGTCTGAAGGGGCATGCAGCTGACGCAGAAAATGAAAGGCAACGAAACGAAAGCAGAAAAAATACATTACTTGAATTTTGCTCTTTTCTAAATAATTGGCAGTCATGAACTAAAAGGATACAGTTAATGTGGGTCACAGAAGGGCCATGTCATTTATAAAGAAAAATGTGGGGGGGGGGGGGGCTATTAAAATCAGATGAAAATAAATTGGGACCAGCAGCCTTCGGCTGAGGCCTCCGAGAAACCAAAGAACTTTCCAGTGCAGAGAGAGGGAAGGAAAGAGAGATACATAGAGAGAGAGACAGAGAGAGAGAGAGAGAGAGAGGGGGGGGGGGGGAGAAAGAGAAGTGAGTTTATTTGCGAAGCTCCACAGCACAGTGTAAGGTGAGTCACGAGAAAACTGAATCCCTCACCATTAAGCAAACCCCCTTCCTCCCTTTCTACATGCCCGAGAGAGAGAGAGACTGAGAGAGTGTGTGCAGTGAGAGAGAGAGAGTGAGGGAGAGAGAAAAGGAGAGAGTGAGAGAGGAGTGGCTTTATTTGCGAAACTCCACAGTGCACGGTGTGTCATGAGAAAACTGAACCGCTCACCACAAAGCCCACCCCACCCTTCCCTCACTCACATGTCTAAAGACATGCTCACAAGTACGTTTTATCAGCTCACTTTCTTTAATGTGTTGGATAGAATCTCTGCAGTTCAGGGTCGTCTCTTTGAATGTTTTAAGGGGTAAATGCCTGTCCACTCTTTACGTTTCACAACTTCAGACTAAGTCAGGTGTGTTGCTCACGTGGAATTTACTCTACTAAGCAAATGTGATGTGGTGTTTCAAACAATGATGGATTACCTTATCTGCAGTGTTAAATAAGCTACAAGTACTTTGAAATCGTTCCTAAGGCCCAGCTCACATAGGACAACACGCGAAACGAGAAACGCGAAACACCTGACACCACACGTCACCTCATCACATAGGCCTAGTCATGTTCTCATGTAGGCCAGTTGACAAAATGGATTCCTCAGATGAAGACACATATGATTGCATTAGTGTTATTGAGAAATATAAGAAAAAGGAGAAAACGCAGCATTATGTTGGTGCCGTGAGCATTTTATGTTAAGGAGTACAAGAGGAGAATTTCAAATAACATTCTGCTCATTGATGGAGCGTAAGGACGAGACATTGTTCTTTAATTACTTAAGAATGTCATACCAAACCTATAACGAACTCAAGTCACTGGTGCTGCCAGGTTTACAAACTGGAACCAATATCAGCCGAAGAAAAACTAGTCTTGGCTCTCAGGTGAGTAAAAAAATCGCTAAAATAAACCTATCATCATCATCAACAACAACAACAACTGCAACAACAGGAAGAAGAAGAAGAAGAACAACAACAACAACAGCAGCAGCAGGAAGAAGAAGAACAAATACAACGCAGTAGCAGAATAATGCGCTTCACTGCAGTTGCACAGGAAACTACAAGAAACGCGACACGAAAAGTGAACATGTTCACTTTGCCTCCTCACGTCAACACATGCGTTTCGCGTTTCTGGCGTGTCGTTACCTCCTATGTGCACATTGCCGTTTAAATCATTGGTACTACTTTAAAATTGTTCTCACGCATGAGGCGTTTCCTGTTTCGCGTTTCTCGTTTCGCGTGTCGTCCTATGTGAGCTGGGCCTTACAAGGTTAAGTCCAAGAGGATCTATGACTGTATTTATTGTACAAGGTGAGGAGGTACATGTTCCATTGAGCAATCATTTGACTGCCAGTTTGTCAATGGTAATACCGTACACGCGTAAACCGTGTACATGTAAAATAGTTAATGCTACCGTACAATAAATAATTAAATAAATAAACAAACAGATAAATTGAGTGATTGGGGGGAGGGGGGCGGTGGCTTGTTAATAAGTTATTAGCCTCTAATAAGTTTAAATTTGGTTACTTGATCTTTTAATTTCTTTCCTTCTCTCTCTGTCTCTCTGTCTCTCTCTCTCTCTCTTTCTCCCCGTCTCTTTCTCCTCTCCTCCTATCTCCCCCGTCTCTCTGTACCTCCACTTTAAATATTTTCACACAGAATGCTGAACTATTGACTACCTCTGATTTCGTCCTCGGCCTCCCCCTCTCCCACGCATAAGCTCCTCGATATTTCTCAAGCATAGTTCAGATTGTTTCGTTAGTTTTAGTTTGGATGCAACTAATAGTTTCAAAATACTGTGAAGATAATGTTCTGAAACGAAAGCAACACAGGCATTATGTCGAACCTTCCATATGGCAGAACTGGCAATGATACTCATCTCAGGTGTTGGATTTAGAGACAAGATAGGCCCTGTTGACCCTGCCTACGTATAACTTTATTATTATTATTATTATTTTAATCTGAAGCATAAACATACTAATTTTTGTTGGTCTATAAAATACATAAATTTCTCTGTTTCGTACCCAGGAAGGAATAGATCTAAGGAACGCATTCGGAAGTCCTCCCAATGGTTATATTTTCTGTCACTGGCTGATTATACCCTTACTACTTTTGACAATAATTGGCTCTTCTTCATAGTTTAGATTCTTCCATGGGCCAAGTTAGGATGACGAGTGGTGAACAGAATCTCCAGCGATTTATACTTCCTTTTGTGATGGCCAATTGGCATAGAATGATAGTGGCTTGATTTAACCTGCCATAAAGTTCATCATATTTATAGCTTTTAGTAACTCGTATAACTGATAAAGGGAAGGAATCCGGGAAAACACTAAACAGCCCTATTTGACGGGAAAAAGCCATTAACTCCCTTTTATTAAAGAAAAAATGTACCCGTTCTCTTCTGTTTTATTTTATTCTGTTACTTTTTGAAGCCTAGTAAAATGTGTGTACCAGCTAAAGATAAATAAAAAATAGTGGCACAACATACACAGATCGAGCTCCTTCAGAAAACAAACCAATCTAACAATGTTGACGTTGTTGCCTCCCAGCCGGTAAACTTATGGAAGTCCCACACTTAGGAATAATGTCAAGTTCGCACATTGGAATGACATCGTTCCCATGTAGATCCTCTGGTTATGACATTGTGCTGACATCAGTTTGATGTAGGGAATCCAGTCCTATGGTGATCCTACTAACCTTAGAGAAATCCTATACAGCGCTGCATCTGATTAACATTGGGATGCTGTCTAGGCTTAGCTTGATTTTCTGTGGGATCCAGGTCTAATGGAAAGAGTTCCTGATGACTTCGAACTCTTACAATTCTTTGCAAACTGTCCCAACATTTCTTTTCATTTCTGGTTAAAAAAGTAAACAGTGGGGTCAGTGATTGGTAACAGGGATAAAGACAGGCTTAGAAACTGGTTTAGTGTTAGCTTTAGGGATTGACTGGGTGGTCTAAATGTCTGGAACTCTTCCCGTTCCAATTATTTTGGTGCTGTGATAGCAGTGCAGTTGTTTAAAAAGAATGCATAGTACATTAAAAGCCCAGATTATGATGTAAGTATAAGTGATCAAACTATTTTGAATCATTTTATGTTCTAGTTTGTAATGTGCTCAAATAATCCTAACTCTTTATTTTTTTAAAAGTTCAATTAAATAGTACAATTTGATGCCATCTTTACTGAACATTTTCAAACGTAGTATTTAGAATATTTTACAACATATCTTTTGTGCGGTGTTCACTGAAATAGTTAACTTCGTTTGCAAACCGGAACAAAGTGTAATCCTGTCTGGCTATCGCTTGTGGGTGTGCCTTAAGAAAGGGGAATAGCCTATCACCTCTTTGAATTTTCTAGCACAAGTTCTATGAAGCTTGCATTCATGAATTCTCACATGTAGATAGCATGCATCTTATTTAATGCACAGTTTTAATTTCTGATTAATTAAAAAAATAACGTTCTGTTACAAGGCTTTGGAAAGAGAAACACATGCAGCCCACCCGACCAACTGATGCCAGGTTTCACTAGTGTTCACAAATTATGTGTGATAAATGAGGTGGATCGCTTTTCCTTCCTGCAAGTGATCAAAATATTTTGAATCATTTCATGTTCTAGTTTCTACAGAGGTCAAGTAACATTAACTCTTTAGTTTTTTAAAAGTTCAGTTCATAGAATAATTTTGATGCCAACTGGACAATACATTTGCAAGTGTAGTTTTTAGAATGTTTTACAACATATTCTTTATCCAGCTGTTCCAGAAAAAACTGTATTGGTTGTAGTTTGGTTGGTGTTTACTAAAATAATTAGTTTCATTTGGCCAAACTGAAACAAATCATAGTCCCATCTGGCGGTCACTTGTGACTGTATCGTAAAAAAATGGAACGACGTATTTCCACTTTGAATCTTCGCCTGTAAGTTCTATGAAGCTTACACACATAAATTCACATAATATTATGTAGATAGCACATGTTTTATCTAAAGCCCAGTTTTAATTTCTGGTTGATTGATGAAATAACATTCTGTTTCAAGGCAGACCACCCGGCCAAATGATGCCTGATTTCTGGATGGACACACCGGCTGAAGCAGTACATTTCACTTTTTCATGGTACGGCTGAAAAAGGTTGGAATTTTTTTGTACATATCAGTGGCCGTATGCATGAACTTGGTATAAATCCACCCGTTTTGCATTATGGTACAGGCTTAGTAGTGCTTACGGCCACCTAGGTGTAAACTCAAATTTAGTTGGTATGCATGAACAAAAAATACACCAACTCCTCCCTATGCATCCATTGCTGCTTACTGCTGTAACAAAAATTGTCATTACGCATGCACAGGACTTGTGTCTGTCAATCCCAGCCACTTGACACTGTGAGAAAATTCACTCATGCTTATGTATTTAATGACGTAAACAAAGCGGAGGCTGCTGACTGTGAGACTAACAGTGCGTACACTTTGGCATTCATTGTAGCATGTTTTTGCTCTTTGTCATCTCATCGTTTGAAGTAGAGAACACAAAGAAAGTAACTAATATTTTATCCCACAGTATTGTCATTTTGCGAAATGGAAACTTTTTTGTTGGTTTTGTTTTAAGTTAAAATTGATGAGGAAAATTTTTCTTTCTTCCTCTCTTCCACACTTCTTGAAAACATTAAACCCACATTGGAGACAACATCAGCTATGGATTTCGAAGTTTCATTTTGTTGCAACTTGCTAAGTAGAATTATTACCTTCAACCAAATAAGGATAGCAGAGTTGACATAGAGCCGGAGAAATTAAGCGCTTCTCTATCTTTTCTTAATCTTAGGCAGATCTCTATTTAATTTCGGATTCAATACGTTGAGTCATTTATGCAAATTATGCAAGTTACGAACCACTTTACACGTATGTAGGTAGGCTTACGCAAAGTTCTGGCATGCCGAGTAGTGTTTTGCTCTGATGCGTTGGGCCTATCCACCATGTAACCATTTATGTACAGTTCTTGCATACGGCCACGGATCATTAAATTACAGCACGGCGAGACTCATTTTACAATCAGACTTTGTGCAAATGAAATAATTGTAATGTAAGCACTTACAAAATGTATAAAGGGTCCCTATTAGTATTTTATATTTATACAAGCATAAAAGCTGCACTCCGTGTGACCTCCAGCAGTGCCCCGCGCCATCACTGTCTACTCTCTGTGCCATGCATTCCTGTCTTCTAACTTTGCTGCTAGCATGCTAAGTAATTTACATCAGCTGGCATGAAGTATTCACACCATGGGTCATGTGTTCGTGAAAAAAATGGGATCAGAGGAGAGCAGTCAACGACCCAAAGCAAACTCAAAAAAATTTAAACAAATCCAAACTTCAATGCACTTCCCACAGTATTTGAAACGTACATAGAAATTTTGGTTACTGTGGGTGGCCTAATAAAAAAGCCCATTTCTGCTATGTTTTTTGTCTCAATAGATATTAATTTATATATTATTTCCATTTTCAAATCTCCAGGAGATAAGATTGTTAAGTGTGCTTAGCCCTGTCCTTTGGAATGGTATCTTTTTGGTATCAATTTTGGTTCCCTTAACACTGAATGGTGATGTCATTCCCATGTCACATGGACATTTAAAAAGAAGAAAAAAAACTATAGGGAAAATAGATGTGATGAGGAAAATTTAAATGTAGAGAAAGAAGATGGAGAGGAGAGATTTTTCAGAAATAAGTACTGATTTCGTTATCATATTCAATGAAGTTATTGGTAGTCGATTAATTAAGTAGTATCGATTCCCACTTCCGGTTTGTAATAAAAACCAAGACAGTGTCAGGGGCAAAGGTGGATAATCATGTTCTTGAGTTGTTATTATTTTGAAACTGCAAAATTTAGAAGCCTGTTTATTAAGAGTCGCATATCTTTAAAGAATAACGATAAACCCAAGCGTTTGAATGAAAAGAAAACGTTTTGAGTAAGGTTAATAAAAGAATATATTTAATATATGATTTTATGCATAATGAGGTCAAACCCATAACGGCAGACAAGGTGTGGATTGTGTGTCATATAAGAAAACCCAAATTTATTTATAGTACAGAACAGCCACTTTGGGGAAACCCGGGTGGTTACTGGCTCCTGCTTCCATGTAGCGTTGAGGTCGACGGTCGACCAAGGTACTCGCACGGTTAGTCACGCCCAACTAACCTGTAATATAGCCTAGGATCTGGCGAGTTTCCTCCCTTAAGACGCTGCTGAGGGACTGAGTGCTGGGGTGGAGTTTGGTCGGGGGTAGGCCGGACAAAACATACGGATTAGAACCTACTTCCTTAGGTCTTAAGGGGCAACTGGTACTTTAGGGTATTAGACTTAGGATCGTCCATGTCATGGGAAAAGTGCTCTCGCAACCACATAGTCAAACGGCACACCTAGTGTAGCTAAGTAGGGTAATGTGTGCTGGAGTCCCCGTGCCACTTTTTTTTTTCCTTTCTTAAAATTACCTGAGCAATAATCACTTTACAAATAAGTCTGCTGTCTTGTGAGAGTTTCTATTTTTAATGCTCAGGTGGAGGCGGAGCAGAAATTCACCTGTGTTTTGTTTAAGCTTTTATTTCGCGGGCTGGGGGTGGGGGAGGCCAGGGTAGTGTTACGTCATTAAACCTGTTTCTTGAAAGACAAGACATGGATATTTCAAGGAAGTTTAAAGACGGTATCATGCACCATTTGAGTTACATATTGGGCACATTGGACACACATTTCATATTTTAAGTGTTAATCGTCGAGCTGGGCATTTACTATGAAAACATCCACCTTGAGAACTAACTCACCCGTTGGGGGTGGAGTGCGAAATTGTCTTTTAAAACTGGCCCATTTTTGGGAGAATTTCTATCTTTCATTAACATTATAGAGCTTTTATCTCTGGTATTTTAAGGAACCTGTCACCCATTGTGTGACCCATTGTACTAGTCTGGCATGGTCCACCGTTGTCCAGTGGTACTGCTACTTTCATGATATATATATTATGTTCCCACCATTTAGTCAATAATCCTTACTACTGGCCATCGGCCAGGTCATTGAAACTGACAAGAGCTTGGTGGAGAAGAGAAAACAGAAAAAGATTAGATCTGCCACTACTCTGCTGCCATTGGCATCAGTTACCCAGAGAATTACCCCTGGCAACATAATTCATTCTGATGGGTTGTCATCATACAATAATATTGCAGCAACCGTTCCAGTGCAACCTCCTTTTCAGCACTTGGTGGTATTTCACATCCAGAATTTTGTGGATGCCGTGACAGGTGTTTACACCAATCTTGTGGAATGTTATTGCAAAAACTGTAAGAGACGGTTCAAACACTATTATGTAGCTGGTGTGCACAACACTGTGCTTTCTGGCCATTTGGATGAATTCGTGTGGAGGTAGAGATTCGGAAAGAACCCTCAGGATTGTTTGAATATTCTTTTTCTCCACCTTTCCCAGTGGTATACCTTGCCATAGTTCTACCGTAATCTACCGTAATTTAATTATGTATCTTTTATCCACTTAATTAATGTAACTGACATGGTGCATTTTGTCTTTAACCGTTCATAAAGCTGGACAGTTACTAGGGATACGTTTTTTTATTGGGCGATATGGGATACAAGGTTCTGAAATAGCAAAAGCGGTATGCCTAGGGTGCTGAATGGGGTAGTGGGTTGGGGTTGGATAGCAGAAATCTGTTGAAAATGGAATGTTTTAGGTCTTTATTTTAGGGGTATCGCTGCTCTTGGCATTCACACCTCACTTTTCTTGCTTTTCTTTTTCATTTTGTTGTTTTGGTGTATTTTTGTGGTAGGGATTAGGTCTTTTTTTTGTTATTTAGAATTTTTCCTGGGCAGCCACCGTGTTTGGCCTGCTCTTCTTGATTTTCAATCCCAAAGGTATCTGTAACATGCAAGTTGAGTTTGAGCGTGAGAGTCACCTGTTCTTCCACATACTGGATGGCCACCACACTGTCAAACACCTGAGGCCAGCAGCCAATCGGAATGAGTTGGTGGATATGTTTGCAAAGCTACTTGTAGCAACATGTAGCTTCCACTTCACCTCAAGCAAGCATAGATTTTTTTCCCTAATTTCGGTCTGCTAAAAAGAGAGGGTTTATTTTTTTGTTGATGATTTTAAAAGTTTCATGTGTTTTATCAACTTGTCCATTGGTCCATCCATACAATTATCCATCAGTCAATCCATACAATTATCCATCCATCCGTCCATTCATCCATCCAACCCATCCATCCACCCATCCACAGAGCATTGTATTTTAACGTTAATGAAAACTTGTTTCATGAGCAAAGAAAAGATATGGACAAAGAAGTTTTCTTCTTATGATACTGTTATTATTTCAGTGTTTTTGTAATATCTCAACGTTTTCCCTTAGTATATTCACTCTTATATAGATGTATATTTGTTATAACAAGGGCCGTTTAATGTCGTTATGGGTTTCTGGGCAAAGAAATAGAATTTTCTTCCCTGTTTCAAAAACCAGTGTAAATTTGAATGCATGGGGCCTACTAAACCCTTGGGGCCCCTGGTCAACTGCCCAGTGTGCCGTAGCATTAAGACAGCTCTAGTTATAATTGCAGCAAGAGCAACAACAAGCCTTTCTGCTCCATGTCTGACACATTTCTAGAAATAAACTCTGCTTTGAAAACAACACTGACAATTCTTGTTTTTCCATATAATTCTCCCAGTGTATCTTTGTCCACAAGAAGCCTGTGTGAATAAGAGAAGAGAAATTATGAGTCTATTTTCACAAAAATCACTAATTCTAACGTGTGTGAAACATCTGGTATTGCTTGACTACTGTGTGTGTCAATGGTAGAGAACACTTAAAGTTC
>OZ007578.1:10107482-10149982 GCA_963931925.1 Onchidella celtica | reverse complement strand
ACAGACGCTGTACGTGGAGGCTGACCATCTGGTGATCATTGCGGGCGGAGTGGTCATTGCCCAGATTTTGAGGTAAGAATTCAGACTGAATGAAGTCAGCTTAGATAGCGAATATAATGTAAGCATATTAATACTTTTTTCCTTACTAGTATGAAATCCATTTAAATGGGTTGATAATGTGAAAAATGGTGCTTACATAGCAGAGCAGAGTGCAATGGACAGAAATTCCAACATTTTACAGCTACATGATAAAATTTGGTGCGCACCGGGAATTTTGTTCAGCGAACAGACCAGTCGTGTCAGGTTCGTAACATCTCTCCTAAACCCTCTTGCGAGTTAACAATTCAACCATTGCCTGAATTTATTTTTTTTAGGTCTTTTTAAATGTCTTTTTGAACGGTTCCTCCATTCTTCTAATACAGAATTCCGTGCAGTTTGCGTTTGAAGTCTTCTCTTTTCTTTTTCTTCCCTGTTAATGTTCTTCAATTAGAATTTGAGATTGCCTATGAAGTAATGTAAAGTCGATGACTTTTCTCTGTCCACTGCAGCAATGTCGTGACCGAGGACAAAGACTTGAGTATCGATAAAGACGGGTTATGGAGCTGGTATTTCGTCCATAGCAACGGCCGTCAATGTCAACATCTGGTCACCATCTCAGAACTGAAAGAAAAAAGGTTAGCTGTCGCACGTCTGTGTCTTTCCTTGATAGCCCTAAACCTGGGATGACCTGCTGCAAAATAAATAAATAAATGAAAAAATAAAAAACCAAGAGAATCGAAAAGTTGGAAATAATTGGGACTTGTAAGTCACTTTCATACCAGTTTTTTTTATTTGGGTCCTTAACTTCACACAGTTTGACACATGGTTCTGGCCTATTGAAATATCAGTGCATGAAAAACAAATTATATACTCTAACGCAGTGATTCTCAAGGCGGGACGCACCCTGTACAGGTGTGACGTGGCAATATTTTGGTGGGGGTGTCGAACTTCAAAATGGAGCGTAGAAATTTTTTCATAGAAATCTTAATTTCATAATGTATTTTAATTTAACTGTATAGATAAAAACTGTTTTTTTGTTTGTATCCTGTTGGTGGTTTTCTCCTTCCAATCAAACAAAATGTGCGGTCAGCGTGGAGGGCAAGACTCCCAGTGAAGTAAGAAACACGTAAATAAAACTTGAAATAAACTGTTAATGAAAACTCCCTTTGAATGTAATGTGTACTGTAATGGGATGATTAACTTGTTTAGCCCTCAAATCAACACAAAAAATCATGTGTTCTAAGACTTTGAATGTATACAGACTGAGTATAACATAGTTTTTAAATCTTTTTGTATAACAGTGTATGCCAGATTTGCCCGACCATCATGGGGGAGCACTTTGTATTGGAAAATTGAAATGGGCGTGGGACAGAAAAGGTTGAGAGAGAGAGAGACACTGGTCTGGCGTGATTATGCGGCGGGTTCAGCTGTAAAGGGAAACAACCTTTAAAATAAACATGTGTGTCTTTTTTATTCATTGTTCCTTCCCTTTACCCTTCAGCGCGTCATGTCGCGATGTTATCACAGAATGGTTCGTCGACAAAAGGCAGTATGATGTCGCACTGGAAACTGACGTTAAGGGCAACGTCATTGCTGGGAGTAAGCGGAAGTTATGGTCAGCAGTGTCCAGAGTGGCGCAGATGACGGTCAAGGTCAGTGACATTATTAATTTTCCTAACTAAGTGGTGGGTGAGGCGTGAAATGTTATTGTGAAGGTTGTTCTGGCAGTAGAAAGTTTGGTAAGTGAGGCGGTGGAGACGAACATTCTGGTACGTCTTTAAATGGAGTTTCATTATGTATCTCATGGGGAAAAACTTAATATGTGTTCTTAATGACCTAAAAATAAAATATTAGCTGCTATTTCTTGTACGTACTTACTCCAAAAATTTTGCTATAGGGGCGCGAACGTATACTTCCCCACCCCTAGCCCCGTCCTTATCCTCAAACCTAAATCTTATCGAATCGCTAGCTCTGCCCCCCTACCATTTCAACCAAAAAACAGGAGGAAAACAAAAAGGAAATCTGAAAGAATAATTATTTAAGGCTGTAGTTAGGAGTATTTCGGGTGGAACTCTCTGGCTCTGCCGTCACAACGGGCATTAAGATATGTATCGCTGGAGCAAAATACTTGGGGTTCGTACGTACAGAAAACAACAATCTAAATTGTTTTCATTCATAAATGTGCACATTCCTTGTAAATACTGTTGTTTTTGTTGTTGTTGTTGTTGTTTTTTGGTGGTGGTGGTGGTGGGGGGTGGCGATATTTTGTTATAATGCAGAACTTCCATATTTCATTCTTTTATGAGTATCAGGTTGGTGTTTTTTGGTCTATTTTTGGGGGTTTTTTTTGGCCTGTCTGTTTTGTGTCAGTTTCCCGTCAGAATTGAACATCCTTTGAATCCACTAGAGTCGCAGACAAGTTTCAGTCTCACTAGTGCGAGAGGTTCTGTTTAACTGTAGAGTCCACAAAACTAAGGCAAAACAGACCTGAAAAACTGCGCCAATTGCCTGATTATGAATGATTATAGTGAGGGACAAACAGATTGAGGAAAAACGTGAATTTTGCCCACAGCCTACGAGTGTGAAGCTAAGCTGAATTGGAGGTACAACCTCCCGTAGGGCATCGCAAAATATTGTTATCCCATTTTCACTCCATTTTTGCAGCACACTAATCTCGCTCATACCCCTACTGGATGCTACTCACCCACGGTCGATAAGATTGTCTTAGCTTTAGGTTAAATTACCCCCGTACCAGCAAAGATGCTAGAAACAATAAAATGAGACAGCTGGCGCTTTTAGCGTGTACAGATTTCCAAATGCGCGGAGGTCATGAACAATACAGCATTTTACAAACCCAGATTGGGCGATAAATATTTAATTTTGTTCACTATTCAGCAATCGCTGTAGTCCTTGATTGACTTATCATGTCATTTTAACTGCAGTTCCTGTGGGTAAAAAACTATTTTTTTTCTTGTTTTTTTTTAGTCGCAGTTGCACTGCAACAAATCGACATCATTAATTTATCCTTATTATTATCAAGCATTATTTTTATACTATGTGCCATGGGCCCCGCCCCCGATCAGCACGCAAACTGTGTGCACGACTTTTCTAGAAGTGCAAAGAAAGGAGATTCTCATCTGATCGTTTCTACCATTGAAAGAGTGATCACCCCTTTTTGGAAGTGGTTTCAAAACTTTTTTTTTTTTTAAGGACCTAAAGTGTTGCAGCAACATACAAATAATGTTTTAGGCAGTTTCGGTACTCATCACAATGTGGTAACTAGATCTATTTCCTTGACCTTGTTACGCACTTTACTCTTCTTTACATCATTTTTATTCATTTTAATTTGTGCCTATGACTTTCTTCCTTTCCTTCTCTCTCTCTCTCTCATTCTTTTTTTTCTTTTCCTCTTTTCTTTCTTTCTTTGTTTTTCTTTCTTTCTTTCTTTTTTCTTTCTTTGTTTTTCTCACAAATCCGCAATCTGAAGAAACCATTGTGGGCTGGAAGCTCCAGGTGTGAGAAATAATTACAGTGTGAAGTTCAGTGAAATTGACCGTCTCATGCATGTTAATGCACCACGCACTCTTTCCACGGTAAAGAACTTGCACCAAAGTGAACTCTTGTTAAAAGCAGTTTTGTTTCGCTTCGTGTCGAGCAAAGGGAACGATTCTTTGTTGTGGCATAATGTTTGCTGTTTTACAGTAAAAGCTTCATTGAATAATATACAATCTGTCAACGCCGCCGAAGGACGTTAGTAAAACAGTCGTGTGTCAAATGTAATGGGTAAAGAAGGTGCAGACCATGAAAAGTATGGTCAAAATTGTTCTTTAAATTCTCACTATTATCAAAGATATTAGAAACAATAGGATGAGACAGCTAGCGAGTTTGGCGTGCATAGACTTCGCACCGCCAGCTAGCGGCGAATGAGCGGATGTCATGAAAAGTGCCGTATTTTACGAAGCCTTAAGGTGCAGGCAGAGTGGGCGCTGCTTGGACGCCCCTTGGACGTTGCTTGGAGGCCCCAAACGGGGCGAGCAAGCGGCGAGCAAGGAGAGAGGCGAGCATGCGGCCTGGAGGAGACAGAGTGGAAGCCTCTCTCGGGCCGCTCCCCCCCAGAATATTCATTACCGAGGAGGATGGACGAAGAAGGAATCCTTCAAATAATGATTCTGTATTGGTTAAGAAAACAGAGGTTAAACAGACGCCATTACTGGGTCCACAAAATTCACCAGTGCCGTTCTACATATCATTATGGCGAATATCATCATTTAATGGAACAGGTATGTTCAGATGATGAAAAATGTTTGTCGTATATAAGAATGAAATCGTCTACTTTTAAGCTATTCCTTGCCAAAGTTGGACCATACCTAGAAAAAAGAACCACCAACTTTCGAAAACCACTGTCACGTGGTTACCACGTTAAGGTAATGTATGAATGAATAAATGAATGTGGCCTGAAAGGGGCGACAAAATTAGTGCGGCACTAAACCACCACGCTGCAAGTTTTTTGGTGCGTCCAAGGTGCCTCCGTGGTGAGAGGGAGTGGCAAGCAAGGTGCTTCCACGCTGTCTTCGGTAGTGCATTTCTTGTTGTCTTGATTTTGGTCGCTGCAAAATGGTGCGAGCAAGGAGCGGCCAAGTGGAAGTGGCGTCCAATCAGCGCCCACTCTGCCTGCACGTTTAGAGGGAAAATAATGAATTTTGTTCACTGTCCAGCTGTCGCTGTTGGCCTTGATTGACGTCACTTATTTTGTAATTCTAACTTCATTCGCTGTGGGGAAAACTCTGGCTTTTTTTTTTAAGTCGCAGTATTATCGTAATAAATTCGCATCATTGACGTATCATTATCGAGCATTCTTTTCATGCTATGCGCCATGGGCCACGCTCCCAATCAGCAAGCAAACTGTGTGCACGCTTTTTTTAGAGGTGCGAAGAAGTGAGTGTCTCAACTTTCTAGTATCATTGCTATTATTATTATGAAGGTGGACTGACAAACACGAGATACTCTAGCTACGTTCACCATGCCACTGGATTAAGGCCTGTCGTGCACTAGGTCAGGCCTGTTTGACCTCGAATATCGTGTGAGATGTGGACTTTGGACTTAATGGGGACACCGTGGTCTGGAGGCAAAGAGGCCTCTAATGTCGAAGGTACCGAATTCGATCCCCCGTCGGCGCGTGCGTGTTGAAACTTTTTTTCGGGGGAAAAAATTCCTGTCCCTGATCCTATGCTAGGTTGGATCGAGCACCTAGTCTTCCCAGATAAGGGCGAAAAACTCGGAGGAGGGCCCGTGTACACATTGCGCACGTTAAAGATACCTTGGCAGTTAAAAGTGGAGAAGAGCCAGCCGAACAAGGCCTCTGTCCGGGCAGAATCTCTAAAGAAACAACAACTAATCTCGACTTTAAAAAACATACAGAAACAATAACAAGAAGAAGAAAAACTAGAAAAGTGAGGTGTGAATGCCAATGGCAGCGAAACTTCCTAAATCCAAGACCTAAACACATGCAGTTAATCGGGGCTTCGCGCACTTACATGACTAAGACATGTCTATGTCGCTGATTGATTCAAAGGACATTCAAGTGTGAGCAGAGGGTATGTATGTATAGAGAGGTTTCACTATTGGTTGATTTGTGAGCAAAAAGTATGTATAGAGAGGTTTCACTATTGGTTGATTTGTGAGCAAAAAGTATGTATAGAGAGGTTTCACTATTGGTTGATTTGTGAGCAAAAAGTATGTATAGAGAGGTTTCACTATTGGTCGATTTGTGAGTAAAAAGTATGTATAGAGAGGTTTCACTATTGGTTGATTTCTGAGCAAAAAGTATGTATAGAGAGGTTTCACTATTGGTTGATTTGTGAGCAAAAAGTATGTATAGAGAGGTTTCACTATTGGTTGATTTGTGAGTAAAAAGTATGTATAGAGAGGTTTCACTATTGGTTGATTTGTGAGTAAAAAGTATGTATGGAGAGGTTTCACTATTGGTTGATTTGTGAGTAAAAAGTATGTATAGAGAGGTTTCACTATTGGTTGATTTGTGAGCAAAAAGTATGTATGGAGAGGTTTCACTATTGGTTGATTTGTGAGTAAAAAGTATGTATAGAGAGGTTTCACTATTGGTTGATTTGTGAGTAAAAAGTATGTATAGAGAGGTTTCACTATTGGTTGATTTGTGAGCAAAAAGTATGTATAGAGAGGTTTCACTATTGGTTGATTTGTGAGTAAAAAGTATGTATAGAGAGGTTTCACTATTGGTTGATTTCTGAGCAAAAAGTATGTATAGAGAGGTTTCACTATTGGTTGATTTGTGAGTAAAAAGTATGTATAGAGGTTTCACTATTGGTCGATTTGTGAGCAAAAAGTATGTATAGAGAGGTTTCACTATTGGTTGATTTGTGAGTAAAAAGTATGTATAGAGAGGTTTCACTATTGGTTGATTTGTGAGCAAAAAGTATGTATGGAGAGGTTTCACTATTGGTTGATTTGTGAGCAAAACGTATGTATAGAGAGGTTTCACTATTAGTTGATTTGTGAGTAAAAAGTATGTATAGAGAGGTTTCACTATTGGTCGATTTGCACTGCGAGGCACGGGCGGCTCCGCGAAACCATTGTCAGCATTGAGCTGAAAGTAGGTCGCTGCGGTAAACAGTACCCGTTATGGGTTTTCCACTGAGCGTAAAAGCTTACAAAGGCTCTAAATAATTTCAATCAGCCCAAAAATATGAACAAATCACAGTAAGCAGAAACGCACATTACCTTTGGTGAAGGCGGTCTCTTTCATTATTATTGTTTATCGCAGCGACCTAGTTTCGCGATTTGGCAGAAGTGAGATCTCTCTATAAATACAGTATTCTCTGGTGTGAGTCAAAATCGATACAAAAACCTAGACCCAGTGAGATACCAGTCTAATTTGATGACCGGTCTTCAAATAGTAATTATGTACGTGCAGTAAAGAGTCTCAAATAACCACAGGACATCCAGCGAGTATGTATTTGTAAAGAAATCTCATTTCCGCCAAATCGCGGAACTAGATGGCCTGCGGTAACAAGAATTAAAGAGACCGCTTTCTTCAAAGATAGTGTACATATCTGTTTACTCTGGTTTGTTTATATTTCTAGGTTGATTGAAACTATTTAGATCCGTTTGTAAGTTCTTACGCCCCGTGGGAATGCACAAACGGATATTGTTTACTGCCGCGACCTGCTTCCCACTCCATGCTAAGAGTGGTTTCGCAGAAACTCCCTTGTCTCGAAGTGCAAATCGACCTTTGGTGAAATCTCTCTGTACATACATACTCTCTGAGACGTCACACGTTCAAGAAAAGTCTAGCCAGTGCGCACAGTCCTGTGTCACTCCCTACTTCAGTTCTAATGCTGTAACGCAGACAAAATACATGAACTTTGTCCCCCGCAGCCGTAGTAGGATGACAGCGAATAGCTCATTTCAGTCACCAAAATTATGACGCTTGTAGAATGGTTACTGTAATAAATATTTGTTTGTAATGCTCTTCTGCCATAAGGTACACATTTTGGGTACTTAAACATTTAAAAACAAAAACAAAAAAAAACACTACATTCTTGATTCTGTTCATACCAGTCCATAAACTCCTGCATCCCCCCCACCCCCCCCCCACCCCCATCAATAACTGCTTAGATATGGCGTCTATAATGAATATAGATAATCTGCTCATTAACCACTTACTGTGTTCTTCTTAGCGTATGTTGCTTTCTCGTTATCTTGCAGGTCGATATACCAAGCGACAACGGATTTTCCCGTTATATGACAATCGACACAGCAGAAGTAGGTCAGAAGACGGAAGTGTCGGCCACGAGCATGCGCATTCTCAGGTCAACGCTTGGGAAAGATGGAATCATGCGACTACACAACACCAGGCAAGGGATGGCTCTCCTGGTCACGTCAGAGGGTCGTGTTTACACCCAGCACTGGACAGTAGGTTTTCTGGATGCAAAGTCGGTTCAAGAAAGTTCGGCTAGTGTTACTTGGTTTGTTTCGAAATGAAATGTTGCAATAATATGTTATGTCATGAAAATAAGAGTTTTTTTTTTTCCTTTGCAATGAAATATGAATTCATGATACTATACACCATTTCTAATGAATGTTTGCAGCTTTAACCCTTTGAACTCGTTATTCCGATGTATGGGGAAGATTTGAGGAAATGCCTCATAAGTTATATGGACTGGCATGAAAAACGTGGGATATTGGAGAAAAAAACCTTTAGCAGTATAGTTTGTCATGGAGTAATTTCAAGTGGATCTCTAAACATTTAATAGCAATTTTAGAGCATGATTCCTTCGTATATGTAATTTAACTTCCCCCTCCCCCAGGAGACTGTGGTTTAATGGTCGGGGGGGAGGGGGGTCAGGGTTCAACAGGTTAAGAGTTTCCATATGTCGCTTTTGAAAAGGATTACAGTTACGATTTTTTCCACGTGGAGCAGTGTAGATGATAATGATTATAGATTCTAAATAGAATATTACGATGACAACTTGCCCAAATGCTTGATTTATTGTTATTACATGTACTAGCTGAGTTACCCGGCCGTGCCCGAGAGAATGATCTAGATATAGGGCACAAAGTAAAGTTCCTTCCACAGACAAAGAAATACAATGACAGAATCAGTATCGACTCAAATTCCGCGCCAACTCTGGAGTTTGTTTACCCTTTTTCGCTAAAGTTTACAGGTGATTCATGTTTTCGTTAATTCACAATTCTCTTCCTTCAGCGAATGAACGATGAGGGAAACTGCGTCACGGTACTATAAATAGATAATAATAGCGTGTCCCTGTTCTAAAAGCATGGAGTCGATGTTATAGGCGGTGAGAATGCTTCTGGAGTTTTGGAGCCCTCCCAAAAAGGACCTTTGGGTTCAGAACGTTCACCCTTAGCTCCAGTATGGTATGGTTATATTGAGGAAGCAAACAGACTCTACAATAAATACTAGAGAATGTACATAAAATGGCATAGTGTACAACTGAAAGGATATTCAGCAAAAGGCCAGCGAAGTTGAACATTCACATACAATCATTGACTAAACACCAAATTAATGAGAAATGTATTTAATTGATGGACCGTTAAAGAGAAAAGAAACTGGCACAATACATCTCTAATAATGGTATGATATTACATTGTATATACAGGTATGCTATTATGTCTATAAGGAAAATGTAAAATGATAAACGTCGACGGAATTGAAAATGAACAGTTTGGACTGAGTAAAATGTTCAGAACAGGTTTTAAACCTCGCTTAAAAAGCTTAAGTCAGTCAAACAGGCTTGGATACGTGTTTCATTGCCATTCACTAATGCTATTGACCGGCAGTGGTGGAGTCGGGGTACCTTCAGCGCTCTCGACAAGTTGTCTGCTATTTGCTATAAAGTACTGATTCATTTATATACTGTTTCTAATGAATTTTGATAGCTTAATTCAAACGGTATCCCTACACCCATATCGAAAAGAATTACAATTATGATTTGATATGGAGCACTGTAAACACGAATGTTCACTGCTCAATCTCAAACAATTGGACAACTTACTGCCACACAGTCATATCAATACGCCTATGTTCAAGTCCATATTCCCATTCTTACCCTTATAGCAAAGCGAGCAGAAATAAGCAAACAAAAGTAAAACGCTACAGGCACGTAAAATATTTCCATTTGAGCCTTTTTGTTAATCCGATCTGTACGTACAGATATAAAAGATCCGAGCCGCGCGTGCTGTGTTCACCTTATAATTTCGTTCCCATTTGGATTTTATCCCAGTAAAGTGTATGTTAAGGACCTCCTCTGCCGGGTCATGGTACCTGTACTTTCCTCTACCAGAATGCTGGTAAAAAGTACTTAAAACTCAACGAGATTTGGGTTTCTAATACAATAGTCATTGGGGGCCGATATGGCCGGCAAAGTATGCGAGCAGAGTAAAATAGCAATATACGCACTGAATTTTCTTCGTTTGACAGCCTATATGATCTATCTCGCTCACTTGATGTGCTTACCCTTGTCCAATTGACCACCTGAGACTAGCAAGTGGCAACAGGGCAGATCTTTGCCTGATCTCTTCAGCCCATATTTATACCGTGGGTAGAGCGGCCATGGGTGGGATTGGAACAAGGCTGATGGCAGAATATTCAGAGCTGTTATTCCATGATACTCATGTGAACATTCATTGTTTTGACACTGGCGAGTTGTGTAAAACAGGCAAAAGCAAGGTCATAAAAAGCGTCGCCTCCCACCCTCCCAGCTCTACACGTCCTCACTGTATTATAGGAAAATGAAAATGTGTTACAGAATCCCAAGAGCGCTAGTTTTAAACGAAACGCCCCATATTAAGGTGACAGATCTTAAGCTCATGCAATTCACCTTCCCTTTCTTTCACTCTTCTTTATTTCATCTATCTATCTATCTATCTATCTATCTGTCTATCTATCTATCTATCTATCTATCTATCTATCTATCTATCTATCTATCTATCTATCTATCTATCTATCTATCTATCTATCTATCTATCTATCTATCTAGCTATCTATCCATCTATCTATCCATCTATCTATCTATCTATCTATCTATCTATCTATCTATCTATCTATCTATCTATCTATCTATCTATCTATCAATCTATCTATCTATCTATCTATCCATCTATCTATCTATCTATCTATCTATCTATCTATCTATCTATCTATCTATCTATCTATCTATCTATCTATCTATCTATCTATCTATCTATCTGTAGGTCTGTCAATCTGCGATAGGCGTGACGATGATCAAACACTGAACAGTACTTTTTCCACCTGCCTTTTTTATAAAGCATGAACTCAGCGCGGTAAGAGGGTCAGGAATGGTAGTCTCCATCAAAGAAAACAAAATTGATTTCATCATATATAAGCCTACAAAACCATAGTTAAACTCTCTTTGATCTCTAATTAGGGAAACGGAAAACGATCACATAAATCTGGGACTTTTATTTATATATTTTGAAAAAAGAAATTCATAATAATCAGCATCATAAGTACATAGGTGGGTCAAGGTCGCTAGCTTCACAACTTCTCATTGTTTACCAGCACGGCTGAATGCAGAACCGCCATATCTCAAGGAAAGATCTTATTGCATCGGCTTGGGAAATCAAGGCAAAGCATCTTTCATGGAACCCAAGTCAGGGTTTTCTTCAGAGGGACCATCCATAAGTTCGTACACTTGATTTAAGCAAATAATGTCATCCCTGTTCTGTTTATTTGTTTGAAGGTATCACAAAAGCTGAATTAACGGTTAATAATATTTATTTTGTCATATTTTCGCTTATTTTGTACAAGCATGTAGACAAACGCTAATAATCTAGTCTTAGACGGGTATCATACCAAGCCCGAAACGCTATAGCCAGATGCCGTCAGCGAAATATTTGTAGACTCAGGAAATAATGGCAGAAGCTTCTGTAGGTAACCGAGCTTAGTATGATAGGGTCTTCCCGGATTTACTAAGAAACTTTTGTGTGTGCGCCTCTTGTCTGCTCGCAGCTGACGTGTCGTTCTGGGCTTAGTATGACACTTCCTGAAGACTGTCAGTGGCTTTTCCATGATGGCTGAAACGGTCTTGCTCCTCCCTGCATAATGGTTTTTGTCTGGTAACTTCTATCAGCCCAGAGTGACTCATCTTTAACTGATAGAAGAAACACAGAAAAGCAGCAGCGACGATGGTACAAAAGAACAACAACAACACTTTAATGACAAATGACGTGTCACAATGGGACATACGCCACTTTCGAATTGATAATGCAGAAAAGATCTGGCGCAGTTTCCCACGTGACCTTGTTTAGAAACAGGAAACTGAGTTTTTGCATAGTTATAAGTGGGTTTTGTTATTGTTTCATAATTATAACATAAACTATAATTGTGTCATATTGTCATGGGCGATTTCAAACATTATGCCTTGCTCGATACGGAATCGTCCCATGGGTGATTAAAAGTATAGCGCTCGTAGATCTCTGAGTCAAGTCTGTCTTGCTTTTGTTTTGACTTAGTAGGCGAGGTCTGTCTCAAGACAGCATTGACGTGTTTGAACTAGGAAGACAAGCTCGTGTCGGTCTCACTAGCGAGCGAGATCACGTTTGGCTTGTAGGCGTCATCTCACATGGAAACCAAAACCAAACACACTTGACTCAGTGAGCTACCAGCCTAAATGATGCAGTGTGTGTGTGTGTGTGTGTGTGTGTGTGTGTGTGTGTGTGTGTGTGTGTGTGTGCGTGCGTGCGTGCATGCTCTGGAGGAGGGGAGGGGGAGGCAGTTGATTAAATAATGGGTTTATTGTTTTGAAATCTTTTACTTTCAGTTTCATTCACAATGCGCAGCTCTCTATTCACAGTAGTACGTAAAAAATAGTACCATGTGTTATCATGAGAAATGAAAACAAAACCAGTAAACAAAAACAAAACAAAAACAATTCGGTGGCCTTTGTGTGGCTACCCTAAGAGTGTTCAGACTGGTGTTTTTAGACTGTTAAGACTGGTGGTTTTTTTTTAAAGACAGGATCGGAGACAGTAGTGTCCATGCATTCTGAATGTCATATCGATAACACTATAATGTAGTCTGGATTATATACATTCGCCCAATGTCATTTTAGTGACCCCCATCTTGGCTGTTCTGACAATGTTTTAGTTGATGTCCAGGCCAGGTTACTGGGAGCATGGGCAAACTCGCAAAACTGGGCCTAAAACAACAGCCATGAACTCCAGGTCGATAACTTCCAGAATTTAATGTCAAGGTTATCATTATTCCAGGGCAGCATGGTAAAATGTCGTAACTGGACTTTGCTTTTTTTTTTTAATTGACATATTTTCACTCGTAGCCCTTGATATCCCACAGGTTGTGTTATAAGTTGGAGGTTAGATTCTTAAAAGTTCTGACTTAAAATTTTTCTATTTTTTCAAAATATCGTAACTATTAAGACCGATTAAAAACAAAAAAAAAGAAAAGAAGTTATTCAATTTTTGCCTCTCTTAAAAAATTATAAAACACCTAGTTACGATATATTATTGCGCCACCCTCGATTTGATCATGTGCAGTTCATTTATGGGCAGAGGTTAAAGTGTTAGTTGTATTATAAATGTATGTGTGTGCATGTGTTTATATGTATCAAATTGTTTATGCTTGTGTGTGAACATGGCGATGACCATGAAATGGCAATGGCTTTGGCGTTTTGTGACGTTTTCAGGATGTGATCAGTCAAAATATTATGTAGATCCCAGGTGGGTCACTTCCTATTTCCAAAATCAGTGCAAAAAAGCCAAATACCCTTACTTTCGACCCCGTTCTTGTTGAAAATGGACATTAGTAGTTATTCATCAGCTTGGGAAAGTTCTGCTCATATGCGGCAAACTGATGGAAATATTTTACATCCATTGGTGTATTTGTTGATATTTTAAACACAGTGTCCTTGGAAATATGTTTGTAATGTGATGTAATAATTAGCTTGTATACCACACAAACACACGAAAAAGTAATATTTTATGCTCTAAGGCGCCGAACTAATATTAGAAACTGGACTAACATAAAACCAACTCATCATATTTCCACTCGCACACAGTAACAAAGCTTAATCTACTCTCATCCTCAAACCTTTGAGATCAAAAGAGACATCAATCACTTTCAAAGAGACCAGTCCTAAACAAGTACTTTGCGTGGGCTATAGTTTACATGAGGTAGATGTATGTCAAACCAGGTTCACATGGACCATTGTGTAACAGGCGTTTTATACGTAGTGCAAGGTGCCTTTCCTTTTAAAGAAGCCAGTGTATGTTCTGTAAGGCCTATATTAGTTTCAACGATAGAAAGTAGGCCCTGAAGTTAGGGCATCATGCATACAGACGGTATAATTTTACTGAACTTTATAATTCTCGTTCGACATTGGCTAATGTTTACACCCCCCCCCCCCTCACACACTTTGGTACGCTTTCCACACGCTCGGTCGACCCCCCGTCCTCCCACCCCCTCCCCCACCCCGCGCCAAGGCACCACCTCGACCCACCCCGTTTACGATCGTACGGTCATCAGCATGATGCATCTCTGCGATAAAGTCTTCATTTATTTTGCCGAAACGTTACGTAACATGTTTCCATGGCCTATTTGATTGTTTCATTAGAAACATCATATTAATTATTTTTATTTAATCTAACTACTTCAGGGTCGGATTAAGACCTGTAGACACCCTAAGCGCTTAAAACATTTTGGTGTAACCCCCCCCCCCCCCAAACCGCATTAGACACAGGGCAATTTTTTGTTATACAATTGAAAAAAAAACAACAACGAGTGTTGTACGCCAGCAAATACTTTAATTTTTTCTATTTATTTTGGGGGCCTTTGCTTGTGGACCCTGGTTCAGCTGCACCATTTGCAGTTTTGCACCATATGGTCCATGGTTAATCTGGCAATGGAAATATTCAGTACCCCCCCCCCCCCCCAGCCCCCCTTTGCTGCTCTTGCTTCCCAATGGTTGATTCAACTCTGAACTACTGAATTTGCTGGACCCCCCCAAAAAAGTAAATTAAAATCAAAGTGTTCACATCTTTATCATATGTGAAAAGTGTGTGTACGCTCCCCAAAGCACTATTACTATAAATAGCCACTACGCTTTCTACCCACACCCCCCCCCACCCCCACTTCCTTTTTGTTTATTCGCCCAAGTAAATTTTTCATTATGCTGAAGGACACACGCCCCACCCCCTCCATCTCAGAACGTGTGCACCGATGGCCCCCAGTGAGATACTCCAGAGGAAACAGTCATTACAATAGCTCCTTTCTCTTTTGTTCTAAGATGACTCATCATGGAAATCTGCTTCTGAGAGTTTATTAATATGTTTGATATTATTCTACCTGAAGTCCCTCTTTGTTAGGGAAAGGGGGGTGTCCTGCATCCGTTCTTTTTAACTGGGTGTGTGTGTGTCCCTTGTACTGTTGTTTTCAGCTTTGTTCTACATCCACGTTTTTGTGTTAAACTTGTTCCACATCCAAATTTGTAACTCTCCCCCCCCCCCCCCGCCCAATTTTTTGTGTTAAACTTGTTCCACATCCAAATTTGTAACTCTCCCCCCCCCCCCCCACTTCCCTTATACTTTGTCTCACATCCCCAGTTTTTTTTTTGTTTTGTTTCTTAACTTTGTGACACAAATTCCAGTAGAGCCAAAAAAGAGAACGAATTAAATTCCAACTGTCTATCACAGTGCAAAAATGTCGCAGTTTACAGATTCTCATTCGTCACAGTGCTCCAATTAAAGTGCCAAAAAAAAACTATTGCGACTTTACTATAACGTCAAAAATGAAATCGCAAAGTGACATGGAACGTACACAAAAAATGTTGCATTTACATTTCGTCTTTAACGAGTTCGCTGTCCAGCCAGGAACATTTCTAAATCAAACGTGCACGAAAAGTGAAACGGATCCTGCCCGAAAACTGTTTCATTCACATTTTAATCTTTGATTCGTTGACTGGAAGATTAAATTTCTTTACCAAAATTATACGCCAGACCCCTGAAGCCTAGGCAGTCTCCGGCTCTTTGTTGTAAAAAAAAATCATGTTTTTGTTTGCCTATAAAAGGATATTACGGACCAAACATAAAGCGATTATTACAATAACAGTAATTTAAAAAATGCTTTAAGTTTCAATATAAATTTTATGACAATAATTCCATAAATAAACGAGCTGTTTGACCTAGCAAATAAATTAAATACTGTTGTTGTTTTTTTTCCTTTGCATGTGACTAGAACGTACTAATGGCAGAAACAGAGGGTTTAAATTGATAATTGCCTCGTCTTTAGCCTTTTTGAAAAAGATCTCCAGAAACATGTTCACAATACTGTGTCTTTTTTAGAATGAGCGGGGTGAACATCGATTTTCTCCAGAACTGGAATTATTTAAAATTTTGCATGGGCTCATATTTCACACTAGACCTGATGGAACTGATTTTTTGTTTTATATGTTAGACTTCCGTCTGATTTTGAGTTTGCTCTTTGCTCTTTGTTAAAAAAAAAACCATTAGTAGACTGATTAATGTATAAAAGGTTTCATTGGTACCAAACTGTGCGAAAGACTGTCTTCACCTTGAACTGAAGATGTTGAACTGAGGGTATGTTACACTTATTGAAGAGGACTCCGCCCACTGAAGAACACCGATGTTGACTACATTTTAGTGTTTTGCACTTTTACTTTTATAAACCCTGAGATATTTATTTCTTTATGGCTAATTTTAATTTTGTTCTCTATTTGGATCATGAGGATTTCAACTACTTCAGTTATATTATAATAGTGTGATTGTGTGAGATCATCTACGTACTGTTGACTGAAGTTTTGCTGACATCTAGTTTTATAAAGTAGATGTAATAAAACTGTTCGGTAGACATTAAGCAATAAAGATTGTTGCCACCTGATACTTTTCATTGGTTTTTTTTGGTTTTTTTGTGGGTGCATCTTTCGAAATATTCTTTCACTGTTCAAACACAAAACCCATGGAGCCAACAAGGTAAAACCCACAGCATCATCGATCAGTTAATACTCTCGTCAAATCAACTGCTGTTGATTTTGTTGTTGTTGTTGTTATTTCTGAAAAGGCAAGTTTGATCGTGTAGAATGTAGTAGATTTTATTGATTCTTTACCAAGAGAGAGAGAGAGAGAAAGAGAGAGAGAGAGAGAGAGAGAGAGGGGGGGGGGGGAGAGAGAGAGAGAGAGAGAGAGAGAGAGACAGAGAGACAGAGAGAGAGAGAGAGAGAGAGAGAGAGAGAGGGGAGAGAGAGAGAGAGAGAGAGAGAGAGAGAGAGAGAGAGAGAGAGAGAGAGAGAGAGAGACGATGCTCTCTATAAATAGTTATCTATGGCCCAAGTTATTCCTTCAGTCATTCCCGACCTATTGACGATGGCCCCTATTGTCACGAGCTGGGTTAGGTATTTGGGGATCCAACTTGACTGCACGAGAGGCAGCTAACTCACACTCGGACTAATACACTCAAACACACCAGAAATTACTAGATAAACAAAAGTATACGTTTGTCAGGCCGGCCGGGCCGTAGTATTATTACATAAAATATATACGAAACAAATCAAAATATAGGTATGTTCAAAGCAAAAATTCCAAGTCTAACTTATCCTAATCTACCACTAGATGTAACTATGTTTCATTATCTTAACTTAACTGCAATTACTATACGAATGAACTAGTATATTTATGTAAAACAGGGTATTAAGTTATGGTAACAACGGAGTTGTCACTGGCCAGTTACCAGGCGAACTCTCCTGGAATTATATTGTCAAACTTACAGAAGCCGATTAAAAATTTCTGCTTTGTAAGTAATTAAACAACTTCTATAACCGACACTCAATCAGTATGCCATCTTAATCTCAACATGTATCTGCCGTAACCCGCCACAAGCTAATAGCAATTCTTGTGGGTACAATGCTGATATCTCCTTTCTACGTTATATAAGCTCGTCCATCGAGTTCAGAGCTGTTGGTTCTTTCTCTCTCTCTGAATTAGCAATCAGACAGCTACGGATCATTTACCACTGACACACCCACTGCGATGTGAGTGTGAAATCAGGAAATCGCAGTGTGGACTCATTGGTCCGTCCACCCAGACCTTCTTTAGAGCTCTTCTTTTTTTGTCGGCTCTCTCGGCTAGTCCGATGACATGTGGACTGCCTGTCTTCGTGTCGCTTAGTTCTGGCACTAGCTGGAATGCTTCACGGGAAGGACGCAATCTTCTCGTCTGTACTCAACTAATCTTGGCTTCTGCACCGTCTTATATAGTGGTCTCGATTCCCGGAGAGATCGCTCCGCAGCCCAATCACTCAATAATCTCATTGGCTAATCACCCCAGCTCAGTATGTTAATTCTGCACTATCCCTAGTCAGCTGGCCTGCAAAACTTGTCTAGTCATGTCCCACCAGACATAACAATGTCGGTAATTAATACCTGTAACAGTTGATGTAAATTTCAGCACGTTATGATAGGGAGAGTCAGGTGATCTGAACTGCTACCCTTTAAAAACGAAACCGTCTCGAACTGTCGTAGAAATAAATGAAAACAGGGTCCGATGAACGATTAACATTAACTTTTAATAACTGTAGATGAACGCTGGATATCTCACAACTTTTACTTACGAGGAAGGCATGCAGGTCTACGTACAAAACTTAGTGTTACGAGCTGGGTCCTCGAGTGTTACGAGTTCAAAGAAGGGTGTTACAGATGGGGATTACTGTGCTCGTGTTTTACGGGGATGGTTAATTATCAATTTACGTGTTCGACTGCATTTAATAAATATCGAGGGGTTTTAGAAATTACTCTGCCATACCATGCCACATACACTAATAACAATTTCGAGTAGGTTATATCAAGGACCTTGTAGGGCCACAAATTTATTACTTAAAATTCCTAACAATTTCGTCTATCGTTTACATATTAAAAGACAACATTGCAGCATCAAATGAAAATACTAAAATACATAACTATAAATCTCCTCTAGATCCTTAAGAGATTTGAAACTCTATATCATTCTGATTCATTCACAGTTTACCTAGCAATTATTTATCTTCAGAAATATAGACTGCCTACTATCTCACAAATAATATAGACTCTACTTATGTCTCAGAC
This sequence comes from Onchidella celtica, assembly GCA_963931925.1. Lineage (NCBI taxonomy): Eukaryota > Metazoa > Mollusca > Gastropoda > Systellommatophora > Onchidiidae > Onchidella > Onchidella celtica. Next base: position 10,131,296 of record OZ007578.1, on the reverse strand, counting down.
GACAATATTAACTCATTTAACTGCTTATAAAGGATCAAACCGTCAAGACACACTGACGTAGTTAAGATAGATCTAATCTAGATCTGTTCTAGGATGGGCTGGCAATCCCCAGCCTCATCCAGACACATCAATTACAATTTACAAATGTGTATATCAGTCACTCGTTCTAGATCTTAATTGCAAGTAAAACTTTATGGTCTTGCATTCCTTTGGTCGCACTTCTACTGGAAAGTTAGGGTCAGATTCACATCATCTCGAATCATTGTGATGAAACTTACGATTGGTTCCCTGAAACGATTCAGGGAACTGGAGAAAATAGCTGTGGGTTATTTTCATTGTCTATCCAGGACATAGACATGACGTTAACAGTCTGTTGGTTCTCTCTGGCTGAACCGTATTAGCCGACGACCCTCGTAGCTGGAAGATCTACATGGAAGTGAGGTAGCATAAACATGTCACCGCTTATCTTCTGCAACTCACGTGACTGCTCAAATTTGATTGGTGCATCCACTTCGAGCTCCGCTCGCAGCGCCAATAGATTCTATTAATAGTAACAGACAAAGTCAGACCTAGGATGTCAAAACCTTTCGCAAAGTCTCTACACCCTAAACGTTTTATGTACGAATTTCTTCACTCCTTATTCGCCCCGTCTTTCCCTGTTAAAGTACACCCAAACTACGGGGTTGCAAACTGCATCGTCACTGTTAATTTATCCATTCGTTCTATCTTGCCCCACTTTCTCTCCATCTCTAAGAAAAGCGTTACAAAAACAAACTGTCCACGGGAATAGTTCAAGGACGTTTGCACTGGCTAAAATCAATGATGCCATGTAATAAACAATGCGTGACCTAGCACGGCAATTCAAATCCTAATCCTGACATATCCCCCACCCCAGTGAAAATTTTAAATAAAATTTACACGATAAGATCCAAGAAATCTCAAAGTTATTGTGGTAGGGGCTTAAGTAGCACTGTAGAAAGATGAGACCCAAGCTTGAGAAGAAAAATCTAAGTAAGAACGTGCATATTGGATGGACAAAAAGCACACAATTATTGATGCCACGTTCTATAGAATTTATTCTATTTAAACATTCTTACTGCACCCAATCAAAATTCTCAGAAACATCTATAATAATAATGAGTATATCACTGTATACTGCTGGATTAAAGTATAACTATTATGAAATAATGAAGCCTTACTGAAGGAATAGGCTTATAATTATATAGTCAACACACACAATTGCTGCTTATATACACATTCACACACAATATATTGTTAATTAAAATACTGTGGTATCCAATGGCAGCAGTAGCTCTGGTAGCTTGGTTTGCCATGTCTTCATCTCATTGACCCGCTGACAAGGGCGTCAGGTTTGCCAGAAGTTCAGGTCACAGTCAGGAATGACGCTGGTGGAAAGAGGATATTCACAAAAAAAAGGATTGTAAAACTGGTTCATAAAGTAATGAACAAGATAAATGTGAATCCATCCACCGTCTAGAATTGAGGGGGACAAGCACTATCCAACCCCAATACAAGACACAACACTCTTTAATAGGAAATTAAATGAGACGTGACAAAATATCAGCTTGGGAATTGTCACCGCCAGGGATAGCACGGATTACAAACCGGTATTCCTGGAGTGCAAGACTCCATCTCGTTAATCGAGCATTTTTAGCCCTGTTAGTCTTTAAGAATAACAACGGACGATGGTCCGTTTCAATTATAAATTCAGACATGAGTAGATATCTCGAAAATGCGTTTACAGCAAAAATGATAGCGAGGCACTCTCGCTCGATAATGGCATAGCGGCATTCCCTATCTAGCAACTTGCGGCTGGCGTATAGACATGGCCGCAAGGTATCGTCTCGTTCCTGTAATAACACAGCTCCCAATCCCTTGTCCGACGCATCAGTGCGGACAATAAATATTTGGTTTATGTCTGGCAGTATGAGAATGGGGGAAGTGGAAAACAATTGTTGAACGGTACGAAGTGTATCAGCACATTCGGTTGTCCATTTCACTTTATTAGGAAAATTCTTTCTTGTGAGGTCCGATAACGGAGCTGTAAGCGAAGAAAAATTTGGAATGAATTTCCTATAATAGTTAAGAAAGCCCAATAAACTACGAACTTCTTTCTTAGTTCGAGGAGGTTGGAGCTTTAAGATGGTAGTTATCTTCTTGTCATCAGGAGTCTGAACGCCGTGGGCAATTGTATGGCCCAGAAAATTAATTTTATTGTAGCCTAAAAATACCTTACTGGGTTTCGCCGTAAGGCCAGCTCGACGAAGAGCAATAAAAACTTGTCGTAGGGCTGCGAGGTGGCCCGACCAATCGGTTTCATAAATACAAATGTCGTCAAAATACGACAATACGGAACTCATACCCTGGAGCAATATTGTCATCATACGGGCGAAAGTAGCAGGGGCTGTAACTAACCCGAAAGGCATATAGCGCCACTGCATAAGACCCAACGGAGTCTGAAAAGCGGTATATTGCTTGCTATTCTCATCAAGCGGAATTTGCCAATAACCTTTGGAAAGATCGATTTTAGAAAAAATCGTTGCCCTCGCTAACTGAGCAAAAAGATTCTCCTGGTTGGGAATCGGTTCAGCGTCATATATCGTAACCTCATTAAGTTTACGATAATCAATACAAAAACGCACGGTATCATCTTTTTTTTTCACTAAGACGATGGGTGAGTTATATGGGCTCGTCGATCGCTCTATCACTCCCAGGTGAAACATGTTACGTACCTCGGTTATTATAGTCTCTTGTGCGTGCAGCGGACGCGGGTATGGTTTAACAAAGACGGGTATATCCGTCTTTAATCTTATAACATGCTGTACCAAGGAAGTATTACCTGGTAGATCAGTAAAGACTGTAGTAAACTCGTTAAGCAAATCTCTTAAATCTTGTCTTTGCGATTCAGATAAATCTGGATTTATATTCACATCCGAAGTGTTTTCAGAAGATCGAAGTGCGGGGATTGAATTCTCTATCTTAATAGGATCATCATCGTCAACTGAAACCAAGGCCGCATTGGCCTGAGCAATCACATTTCGGCGATTATTCTGTCGATTATCATCGTCGGACAGGTATTGCTTTAACATATTTATATGGAAGACTTTGTCCTGTCCTCGAATCCTGATAAGATAATTTACTCGAGAAAGTCTCTTTAGAACTTTAAAAGGTCCCTTCCATGTAAGAAGGAGTTTATTTTTGGTCTCCGGAAGGAGAACAAGAGTTTGGTCTCCGACGGCCAAGGTTCGCAATCGGCTACCTTGATCACGATATTGTTTATAAAGACTAGCATGCGCAGCCGAAGATTTTTGTGCGAGCTGACATGCGTTAAGTATTCGCTGGCGTAAGTCTACAACGTATTGATATGCAGACCGCGTATCATTGTCGTCGGTGTCTGATCCGGCGAATAAATCATGGAGTATGGCCATTGGACCACGCGGTTTACGACCATACAATAATTCGAAGGGGGAAAAACCCGTCGATGCGTTCGGTAGTTCTCGGTATGCAAAAAGAATAGCGGGGAGTTGTCGATCCCAATCACTGGGTTTGTCGGCGGAAACTCGTGCAAGCATACTTTTCATGGTAGCATTCCAACGTTCACAGCAGCCATTAGACTGTGGGTGATATGGAGATGTCAATCTTTGTTTAATCCCGACCAACTCCAAGACTTTCTTAAAAAGCTCAGAGGTAAACTGTGGACCTCTGTCCGATAAAATTTCAACTGGAAACCCAAGACGCGAAAAAACAGTAATAAGGGCTTCAGCGATATGATCAGCTGAAATGTCTTTTAGCGGAATGGCCTCTGGCCAACGGGTTGCGTAGTCAATGACAGAAAGTATAAAACGATGTCCTCTGTCTGACTTGTGTAGGGGACCAACTATATCTACGGCAACGCGCTCAAATGGTCTGGAAACCATAGGCATCTCCTGCAGAGGAGCTCTTGATGCTCTTCCTTTAGGAGTACGTCTCTGACATACGTCACATGTTGATACGAACCGGTTTACATCTGCGTAAATACTGGGCCAAAAAAATTGCGATAGTATTCGAGACTTAGTTCTGGCCTTTCCCTGGTGACCTGCCAAGGAAGTGTCATGCGCGAGACGAATAATGTCGCGACGAAAAGATCTTGGTACCACAAGTTGCATAACGGCCTCTCGCTTATTCCGAAAATTACGATATAATAAGTCATCTTTAATAAGAAACTTAGAGGTATCCGGTGCGGTAGGATCAACCTTAGCAAACAAATGTTTCAATGTGGGATCTGAATGTTGCTCATCATGAAATGCACTAGACGTTATGTTCACTTCAATAGTAGGATTACTCAATGGACTGTCTGCTCGTCGACTCGATTGTAAGCGTGTTGTCGCACAAGCAACACTCTCATCCTCATTCCAAATTTCCAAGTTACCGATAGGAAACTTATTTACTTGAGGTACATTCCCTATGATTACATCAGCCACTGGATTAGGCAGTACACATGCAGTAACAATACCTGTGAGAAAAGGTGTATCAATATAAACTTCTGCAAGACGGAATCGCTCTACAGATCCGCCAAAAGTAATACAAGTTACCTCCTTGTCCAAAAATTGTGTTGGACGGACTAGTGACTGTCGAACGCCGATAGTCGTGCATCCGGAGTCACGTAGAACAGAAGCGCGAATCGCGTTCACGCGGCCCTGGTAAAATGTTAATTCACCCAGTTCATGTAGGGCGGACATGACTGGAATAGTCTTTGATTGTCATGAAGATTCAGAATGACCGTCAGTCTCATAAAGTGTAGGTTTAACCGAGCAGGCATTTGCGGATTCCAATTTCACGTTACAAAATCTCTGTATGTGGCCTACCCTATTACACTTATAACATATAGTACGATTAGGATCGTTTCCACGATAGGGAAGACTCTGCGGTCTATTATAATTATGATTATCATCAAAATGCACTCGTCGCGGCGGTCCCTGAGGCCGGTTATATTGTTGGCCTGGATAGTTGCCACGATAATATGGGCGAGGCTCGTAAAAAGAATAACTCTGGTATCCTCGACGCGGGGATACATTACCTCGATTCGGAAAATCTCTCTGTCTACAAAAAGGCGGCTCTGATTGAAAGCGTGAATTTGGGGCCTGACGACGAGTCGGCCTTGAACGATCGTGTCCGGTTGGCGCTCCTTTGCCTACGTTGGCATAACACGGTGTTGTAGTTGAAGGCTTTGCCAAAGGACGATTTGGGTGGGCCAACGCGTATCGTTCGGCGCACGATGTGATTTCTTCAGAGGATGTCGGAGCCCTCTCTTTAAGGTGGGCGACTAAATCGGAATGACATGCGGTATAGATTTGGTCCTTTAAGACCAAATCGTAAAGTTGGGAATAATTTCCGGTAGTTACGTTCGCGAGCTCAATCCAGCGATCTAAATAATGTTTCAACCGATTGACATAAGTTGAGAAATTTTCAGATGGCTCAGGTTTACATGAGCGAAATCTTTGATGGAAGCCATCCTCGGTATGCTGGAATCGCTTAAGCAGTGCTGTTTTAAGCTTGTCATAATCGTTGGCATCTTCTACTTTAAGGCTGTGAAATACCTCTAAAGCCTTACCTGTTAATAAATTGGACAGGCATGAACTGTACATCGCCTGCTGCCATCCGACGCATTTAGCGTGTAACTCGAACCGATGTAAATATGCGTCGATCCGGTCGAGTTTTTCATTAAATGGTGGTAGTTTTGGTTTAGTAGCATAAGAATTGGTGGCAGTAGTGGGTGTTACAAGCGATTGTTGCTCTAACTTTTTCATTGCGAGTTCATGCTGTCTTTCCTTTTCTCTTTCTACTTCTTTTTCTCTTTCTCTTTCTTCTTTTTCTCTTTCTCTTTCTCTTGCTTCTTTTCGATCCTCGCGCTCTCGGTCTTGTTGTACGTGTCGTTCGCACCACGCGGCGCGTTCTTCCTCTGGTATGCCCAGAACTTTGGCAGATTCTAAATATTTAAGAAACTCAGCCATGATATGTTAAAGTCTGTAAATAGTAAGTATTTACCTACTATTAAGGTATATCGCGGTATCAATTATATTATATGAACAGTTATTGACTGTTAATATTAACTCAGTGTCTTATGTTAGCACTGCTTCGCGAAAAGAACGTTCTATCTCTCTCTCTCAAAATTATAGGCAGTATCACTTAAACTGCAAACACTTTATCTCTCTCTGAAAATTACAAGCAGTATCACTTAAACTGCAAACACTTTATCTCTCTCTGAAAATTACAAGCAGTATCACTTAAACTGCAAAAACTTTATCTCTCTCTCTCTCAATATAAATTCTAGTAAGGCAGTGCCGTCTATCCGTTGCTCCCACTGCAATAAAATACTATATATCGCCTTTACTGCGATAAATTAATGTCTCGAGTGATCACTCTCAAAATTTACGTCTCTCTCAACGCGACGAACCAGTGTCCTCTGTTATCACTGTCAAAAAACGAATCGCTCTCTCAGTGCGATGAATCAAAACTATATCTCTTTCTCAACACGACAAATTTGAAATATCTCTGTGTTCTCAAAACACTCTCAAAAATCTCTCTCTTCTCAAAACACGCACACGCAGTGTCTTCTGTTACCACTGCAAAATTATTCTCTGTAGATCTATCTTCAACGTGAAATTGTCACGTGAACCAAAAATTATTATATTCCTCTCTCTCTCATATATGTCAATACCAGATTACAATTCAACGTGGTTTTAGCACGTGAAACACCTCAGGCATATATTGTAAACATATCAATGTTAGTATAGTAGTTTAAAGTTTATAAGCAAAAAGAAATACAATAAACAGGACGTATACTGACAAGTAAAACGAACGATAACAGACCCTACAAGTCCTAACTTATATTACAGAAAGTTTGAGAAGAAAACAGGAGAGACATCTTCCTAAAGAAAAGTGAGGAAGTAAAAGAACGCCACAATCTATACGAATAATGGATCCCTAATAGAACTATTCACAGAAAAGCAAATCCCCCCGAGTTATTTTACATAGCCACCAAGGCCTCCAATATCCTTCGTAATGGCAAAGAAGATATGCTAACCTATGATCCCAACCAACCTCCCGCACTTAAACTAAACATATAGTAAATAGTAAAATGGCCTGGAATACACACACAGAGCGGAAAGTACTTCGCCCTCCCCAAGACTGTTAGATAGATGGATCACTTATCTTTATTTTTGAGGAATTCAGATGGTAAATATCCTCAATCCATAGCTCCAAGCCCAAACTTGTATTTCTGTCTGAAGTAGATCTGGAAGGTGAAAGGGTTCCCTCGCCGGTGTCCACGGGTCAATGGGATGAGTTCACCATATGAAATTGAAATACAAAATATTGGATTAATACAAATTGTTTAAACTCTATAATAAAAGACCTGAAAAGATAATATTACAAAAGTACAATATTAAATGATGGAATAAAAAATACAATAGGTGTTAAATAATTTATCTAAGTGGCATGGCGTTATCTAAGGTTCTTTAAGGGTCCCTCTCCAGTGTTACGAGCTGGGTCCTCGAGTGTTACGAGTTCAAAGAAGGGTGTTACAGATGGGGATTACTGTGCTCGTGTTTTACGGGGATGGTTAATTATCAATTTACGTGTTCGACTGCATTTAATAAATATCGAGGGGTTTTAGAAATTACTCTGCCATACCATGCCACATACACTAATAACAATTTCGAGTAGGTTATATCAAGGACCTTGTAGGGCCACAAATTTATTACTTAAAATTCCTAACAATTTCGTCTATCGTTTACATATTAAAAGACAACATTGCAGCATCAAATGAAAATACTAAAATACATAACTATAAATCTCCTCTAGATCCTTAAGAGATTTGAAACTCTATATCATTCTGATTCATTCACAGTTTACCTAGCAATTATTTATCTTCAGAAATATAGACTGCCTACTATCTCACAAATAATATAGACTCTACTTATGTCTCAGACGACAATATTAACTCATTTAACTGCTTATAAAGGATCAAACCGTCAAGACACACTGACGTAGTTAAGATAGATCTAATCTAGATCTGTTCTAGGATGGGCTGGCAATCCCCAGCCTCATCCAGACACATCAATTACAATTTGCAAATGTGTATATCAGTCACTCGTTCTAGATCTTAATTGCAAGCAAAACTTTATGGTCTTGCATTCCTTTGGTCGCACTTCTACTGGAAAGTTAGGGTCAGATTCACATCATCTCGAATCATTGTGATGAAACTTACGATTGGTTCCCTGAAACGATTCAGGGAACTGGAGAAAATAGCTGTGGGTTATTTTCATTGTCTATCCAGGACATAGACATGACGTTAACAGTCTGTTGGTTCTCTCTGGCTGAACCGTATTAGCCGACGACCCTCGTAGCTGGAAGATCTACATGGAAGTGAGGTAGCATAAACATGTCACCGCTTATCTTCTGCAACTCACGTGACTGCTCAAATTTGATTGGTGCATCCACTTCGAGCTCCGCTCGCAGCGCCAATAGATTCTATTAATAGTAACAGACAAAGTCAGACCTAGGATGTCAAAACCTTTCGCAAAGTCTCTACACCCTAAACGTTTTATGTACGAATTTCTTCACTCCTTATTCGCCCCGTCTTTCCCTGTTAAAGTACACCCAAACTACGGGGTTGCAAACTGCATCGTCACTGTTAATTTATCCATTCGTTCTATCTTGCCCCACTTTCTCTCCATCTCTAAGAAAAGCGTTACAAAAACAAACTGTCCACGGGAATAGTTCAAGGACGTTTGCACTGGCTAAAATCAATGATGCCATGTAATAAACAATGCGTGACCTAGCACGGCAATTCAAATCCTAATCCTGACACTTAGAATAGGTTTTATAAAGAATGACAGGATCTTGCCCACATGCGGAATAACTGTATCTTGCACACACCCTCACTCGCTTGCCATCCTTTACATACCCATCCAGATAGAACGTTCACGAACGGGAAATCCAGAAACTACGGGATGCACGAAGGCCATCTAATCGCACTTAGACACGTCACAGAATTGCGTCACTCCAAGGCCAACCTAGCGTAATTACTCCGACATGAATGATGTCGTACATTCTCGATGGAACTACAATAAACAATTACGTCACACAAAGAGAAGTAAAACTAACACACGAGGGGTCGCCGAGAATATTTTCTGACTGTGTCGTTATTATCATCAGCCAGAATTAGCTGAGTGTTTTGACTGCAGAAATGCCGTGATACAGAAATGTAGGCGTAAGGGTCTGTTTGATTGAAAAATCACAACAATATTTCATGTCACCAGTTACAGTACCCTTTCCCCCCTTTATATTCTAGTTTTACTGACATCAAGGCTATTCCCAATTTAAACCATGAATAGATATCATGTACTAACCCCCAGCTTAGACATTCATTGGCCTTTCCTAAGTTGCTCACTATCTCTTCCGCACTGGCCCAAACCAGCCCGTTGCAGGGCTTCAAACAGCCATTCTGAGGACTGAAGAAGAAGAGGAAAGAAGCAAGAACAAACTAGAAGAAGCAATCCAAGACTAGAAACAGACTAGAGCAGCGAAGCTCCAGATAGACAGACATCTGCAAGAACGTCCTGGAGTATCCTCTTGTGCAAGACCATTAATCTTCCAACATGTCCATTTCATATCCCATTCCTTATCTTTACTGATGTCAGCAGGTCTTCTTAAAGACCAACATCCCGTTCACTGGTCTTACCCACACTGGGCCAATTGCTCTCACTTGCACCCCTTACCTTAGGGGGCTGTGCCCTAGGGTAATCTAATCTTGTCAAGTACATGCAAGATCACATTGCAACATACACCTAACACCACATTGCAGGTTGTACAGAGAACACCAACGATTATAATCACTCGGCCCCGCAAACTCCAAATACCGAGCCTGGTCAACAGAATTGATCCTCTTGAAGATCAATACTTATATTATTCAGTGTGTCTGCGTACATCTTGATGGTCTATGATGACCTGTGATGGTCCATGATGGTCGTTGGTATGGCTGGTGTAATCTACCTCCGTAGTAAACTATGTCTGTAGCCGTCACTGATCGTTTGAGTTTGGAGTACTAATAGTTACGATAATGACGTCGTGCAATGCCCAATTATTTTTGCACTTGCCATATTGTAGGATCAGAAGGTACAAAGAAAGTCTCTGAAAGACTGTCTATATTTTGCTAAGGCAAGAGAATTATTGTCTTTATCAGTGCTGTTTCTCTAACACCTACTGTGTGACTTAAACCCTATTAGATATCAGGCAGTGTCACTTCCACTAATACATCTCCCTCTCTCTTCTTCATTCTTTCTAGATTTCTCTCTATTATTTTGTCTCTTCGTCTCATACTCTTTCGCCCACCCCACCCTTTCTCCCCCTCCCCTCTCTTTTTGCACACTCTCTGCTCACACGTGATTTCTTTGTCCATCACTCTCTCCGCTTCGACTTTTTGTCACAACATCTCTCTTTATCATTTTCTGTCATTCTCATTCATTCCGCCATGTCCTTTTGCTCTCCCTGAACCTATTTTCCTCCCTCCTCCCTCTCTCCTCTGTCTATCTGCCTGTCTGTCTCCCTCCTGTCTCTCCTCTGTCTATCTGCCTGTCTGTCTCCCTCCTGTCTCTCCTCTGTCTATCTGCCTGTCTGTCTCCCTCCTGTCTCTCCTCTGTCTATCTGCCTGTCTGTCTCCCTCCTGTCTCTCCTCTGTCTATCTGCCTGTCTGTCTCCCTCCTGTCTCTCCTCTGTCTATCTGCCTGTCTGTCTCCCTCCTGTCTCTCCTCTGTCTATCTGCCTGTCTGTCTCCCTCCTGTCTCTCCTCTGTCTATCTGCCTGTCTGTCTCCCTCCTGTCTCTCCTCTGTCTATCTGCCTGTCTGTCTCCCTCCTGTCTCTTCTCTGTCTATCTGCCTGTCTGTCTCCCTCCTGTCTCTCCTCTGTCTATCTGCCTGTCTGTCTCCCTCCTGTCTCTCCTCTGTCTATCTGCCTGTCTGTCTCCCTCCTGTCTCTCCTCTGTCTATCTGCCTGTCTGTCTCCCTCCTGTCTCTCCTCTGTCTATCTGCCTGTCTGTCTCCCTCCTGTCTCTCCTCTGTCTATCTGCCTGTCTGTCTCCCTCCTGTCTCTCCTCTGTCTATCTGCCTGTCTGTCTCCCTCCTGTCTCTCCTCTGTCTATCTGCCTGTCTGTCTCCCTCCTGTCTCTCCTCTGTCTATCTGCCTGTCTGTCTCCCTCCTGTCTCTCCTCTGTCTATCTGCCTGTCTGTCTCCCTCCTGTCTCTCCTCTGTCTATCTGCCTGTCTGTCTCCCTCCTGTCTCTCCTCTGTCTATCTGCCTGTCTGTCTATCTCTCTGTCCGTCAGTCTTTCTGTTTGTCTATCTGTCTGTTTCCCGCTTCCACATTTTTTCACACCTTCCACGGCCCCCTCCCCCCGCCCCCCGCCCTCACACCCGGCCTTTCAAACCCCGAACCACGAGCAAGCCATCACAAACAAACCTCGTTCACGCGGGTGCGTAAAAACGTTTTGACGTGGCAACTCCTTACTCGCCATCTGTTCTTACCTCCATCAGCACTTCACGGCTCAGCTTTTTATTCTGACAAATCAAAATTACGTTTGCTTATTCGTCCAAGAAACCCCTCTAACTGTATCTTTTCTTTAAGCGCTATCTTCAACCGTTCCAAACCTTCAGCTCCGGCTTGCCAAGAGTTTCCGGGAGTTCAATTCCGCACTTGTTAATGTTTTTTTCCAGAGTATTTTCACAGCTTTGACGCCACATTGTTTTCAATCCAATACTGGAGTTTTAATTTCACACGGCCAAATGTATCCATCTGTTTTAAAGAAAACATCTGTTGGTTACTTTACTCACTTAAGGGAGCTTTCATGAAAGGTATGACCTCCTCTGACTAGATGTGAGGGGCTTACAGAAAGTTTCATTTTTTACAGGTTTTTCTGGGATTTTCATGAAAGTGTCTTAGACAAACCTTACTCTTGATTCATTTATTTCTTGGGACGTCATGTGTCCTTTGTACGTGGTGCAGTTTCAAGACCGCTGAAGTCTGTTATTTATATTATAAAAATATTATATCATAAAACAAGCAAACCGCACCGTTTATTTCAAATAAAATGGTTGCAGTGCTACAGAAACAAGGCTTGAATGTTTAGTTTTCCAGTGATAATTGTACCTTTCCTCCGAAATCACTATTGATGAGGAGCAATTCAGTTTTGGCATATTGAACAACGAAACATGACTGGTAATTTCAGAGAGTAAATTGTAAACAATAATTGGGAAGACAAGAATATTCCAGGATTAACGCTAATGTTTAGTAAATTAATAATAACAGTTCCAGGCACGCAGCGGAAAACCAGACCTCACTTTATATCTCATACACTTTAACTCCCTAGCCAAAGTAGATCACATCTACCCTTCGGTACACACCTATTACGGGTTTTATGATTACAGTAAACACATTTTTTGTATACTCTTTTTCATTTCTCTGTGTGAATTTGTATAAAATCGTTTTATTTCTTTTCCTAAGTTCCATTTTGCATTCCACTCCACCTCCGCCACTCACCCACCCTCCACCCACCCAAATGTCATTTAATTTAGCCAGAAGGAAACTTTACAAACTGAGATTTTTTAGTTCTGTCTTGAAAAAGAAAAGGGAGCTTGGGCGGTTGCTAACGTAAACGATTTGCTCTAAACCGGTGCTAATGAAAGTGTTAGAATTGAGGTAAGCATTTTCTTCAGTGACGCCAGGGACGAGTGCAGCAAATCCTGAACAAATGCTATAATTACTGTACCACGAAGCATGGGAACGCCGAGGTCCGCCAGGGGTCAATTGAAGACAAGTTTGGTGAAAATATGCATTTCTCTTCAAGTACAGCTCGTTCTTCAGCTCTTGAGCACAATTTGTCTTGTGTCCTCATACGCAGGATAATTATCTGCTTTTAAAATATATGCATGTTGTTATGAGGATTTTAAACGGAGTGAATATTGCTGTAGTGTGCTATTACTGACATGGGTCTACGTTCTACAACAGTATATGGTCTACATAACTAGTGAGTAGCTGAAAACACAACGTATCCATACTCTACCAGTATGAATCGTTGAATGATATTTTAAATAATTATGTTATTAACCACAGAAAACCTGTGGGCTCGCAACAAGCATTGACGCAAAGTCAAAATGTGGACAAAAAGAAAAAGTTGTACGGTATGTTGCAAAGACTCGCGTCAGAAATAATGCAGAAACGGTACAACAAAACAAAAAGGAAAAGGAAAGACAAAATTAATCCAGCTTTCGGTCAATGGGCCTTCGTAAGGCAAACGAATGTACCAGTATCAAAAGATTTCTTTAGTTTTTTTTTATTTTGCTTTGCGTTTTGTTGCAACGTTTCTATATTATATTTCTTATACGAAACTTTACAACATACAAAGTTTTCTCTTTGTCTCATTTGACTCAGTATGAAACGTGACAACCTTAGCAAAATTGGACTTACTACGTCATTGTCAGACCTAATGTGCAGCTTCCATAATGTCCTGTATCATTTTAAAGAAGAAATCCATACACAGACCGCGTACACTTGTAGATGTGAATCCGGCACTCAGATTTCTGAGTTGGTCAGTACCAACGTTTCATTTTATTGGTAATGTTATAAAAATCCTTTTTAAAGAATAGACTCTACGGTATAGGGAGGCCACAGTTTTATTGTAATATCATGAAAATGACAAAATTATGCGCGTATTTGTAGTTATATTGATACTGTTTCAGTACATCAAGTACTAATCCAGAATTAAATGGACATTCCGGAATAATTTCTCAAAAAAAATAATTTAAAAATAGGGACATGGGATACATCCTGCATCTACTCTGTCAGTGTGTCAACTGAGACAGGAGTCTTTAACATGAGCCACCAGGCATGAAGGGTCGTGCATCATAATAACCATTTCTTCTTAGCACATCGTGGGTTGCTCTGCTAATGCTGCAATTTACTTTCCTCCTCAAGCGGATTACATTCACACGGCACTATTTATTGACATCGCAAGAAGCCGTTTCCCTTTGACGGAGTTGAAAGACGGTTTGAAAACATGTCTTGTCTTGTCAGATTTCTTTGTCTTAATTCGTGATTGATTCTGAATCTCCCAGGTCTCTTCTCAGTCAACAGGATTTAATTTTACATCAGATTTTACTTCCAAAAAAAAGCTGAAACAATTTGCTTGGTGAGGGGGCATCCCGGACTTTGTTTATAAATGTCGAAGAAAAAATGATAAACTCTGAAACTTGTCAAGAGAGGTATAGTAAACCACACGGCCAAAATGGCAGTCCTTCACCTGAACATGTTCACTATTGAATGGGAGAGAAAATGAAAAAAAAAAAAAAAAGATCCCACTGTAAAGGTCTGCATCTAAGGTTGCAGTGACTACCGACATTTTGTGAGTCCATCTACACTCCAACACTCTCTCATTGACGAATTCACTTCAGTTTCAATAAGGTCTTTCACTTCCTTTCCCTTGTTTACAGGGATGGTAGGGAATCTGACCAGCTTGAAATCCATCCTTTCTACCCCTGTCATAACAGTCAAATGCAATGCAACCAGCAGGCATTTTAACCGCTTAGACATATATCTCGAAGGTTACACTCATCAGCTGATCCACCGGCCATCTTGGGTGTCGGAGGAACAAAACAAAAACATTCTGTGACGTCATTCGCAATGGGCCTACGATGCAAAATACGACATCGTCGTGGAAAGCTGTATTTTTCTCACCATGTATAATTGGCCTGGGCTAGATTAGGGTGACTATTAATCAGAACAATCGGCTAAATGAATCCATTACAGAATTTTATAAACTATAATCAATTATTTTCCGTGTCTTGAAGTAGGTTAGAATGCCACTGCAACCCGATGACTGCACAAAGGAACACTTAGATTCAGGTTCATAATCGAGCTGCGGCCTGGCAGGCCCCATTGGGAATCAATTGCCGAAACACATGTGTTTACGGGGGTGCTCTTCAAACTATCAGAAATACAAAAGTCAGAGAAGTGGTGGGAATAACACCACTCCACCGGCATAAAAATGGAGCATGAGAGAGTAAGCTGATTTTGACATCATTCTTTTGTGAATGACCATCTCACAGCTGGCCCGTCGTGCATACAGCACACGATTCTCTGGATACAAGACCGGATGAAGACCAAGAAAGACTTGGACCAGTGGGGTCAAAGAAACTCTGACGACCCTCGGCATTACGCCAAGACAAGCCTCTCGGCTGGCTGCAGACCGAAAACTCTTTCTTCCTGCAAAACCCTAGATAGGTACAAGCCGATTGGAAAACAACAACAACAACAATTTGAATTTCGTCTGAACATCTCATAACTTGAGCTCCCAAGATCTTTCAATTCTTTCTTTCTTTCTTTCTTTCTTTCTTTCTTTCTTTCTTTCTTTCTTTTTTTCACTCCAACCTAGCAATGCAGTATAAAGTAATTAGCACATTTTCATAAGTCAGACACACATAACGACACACATAATATTTAAAAATATTTCGCCTATACTTTTCCTCTGTCATTTTAATGTTCTCCTCAACCTGATCAAACATGACAAATGAACAGTCAGTCAAGCGGGGTTTTCATGCGTACGGACATGGAAAAGGAAACGTCAGAAAACCTTCAAGCAGTGAAATAGAAAGAATGTTTCCATGTGTAGGGATAGGCAATTTCTGTGCACGTGGAAGCACTCTTTCTTTTAATCAGAGAATATGTATTTATAGAGAGATCTCAGTTCCGCCAAATCGCGAAACTAGGTCGCTGCGGTAACAAGAATGGAAAGAGACCGTCTTCACCAAAGACAGTATGCATATCTGTTTACTATGGTTTGTTCATATTTTTGGACTGATCGAAACTATTTAGAGGCGTGTATAAGTTCTTACGCCCCGTGGAAGAGCACAAACGGATATTGTTTACCGCAGCGACCTACTTTCCGCTCCATGCTAACAGTGGTTTCGCTGCGCCTTCCTGCTCTCGCAGTGCAAATCGACCAATAGTGAAACCTCTCTATACATACATACTCTCAGTTTTTAGTACTGAATGGATTTTTTACATTTCCGTTTCTGTACACAACTGTAGGCTATATTGAGGTCCAGGAGCGGAAAAATTATCTTGCAGGAACACATTCTTCTTTCACATTTATATATTGTATACCAACCAGTACAAATCCCGCACCCTCCCAATCTCTAGTAAACTTACGCCTTCAAAAGATCACACATGTCTTTGTAACTTGCTCATTTTCCATATTAAAAATTTTTCTCCTAAGTTCTTTCTCACTCTCAGTTTTGTATAGTATGGAATAATCAATATATATAGCTCTAAGCTTTTGCTCTTCAATACGATAGAGGAGCCGAAAGGTGAACATAAACACAAATACATAGTCTTATTTCACAGCGCCGGCTTCTCATCTCCTTGGAATAACCTTCTCGTGGCCATGGCGGGCGAAGTCGGTGCTCATAATATAGGTAATCGACTTCCAAAAAGTGAATTGTGGTTGGGGTCGATGAATTTGTTGTGATCAGATGGAGAAAGAATCAATATTACGATGTCTAGGTGGTGCAAGAGACAATATATTATCTCCATGTCCTAATTTTCGAGTTTAAAACTTTCTTTGCATTCACCCTTGAATATTATTGTCTGGTTAGTTTAAAAAAACAAAACTATTTCAAGTTCGTCTGTTAATGACTAGAGAGGATTTACGTTTTCTTTTCTTTTCGTTTGTTTTTATTTCTCGTGATTTCGTTTTTTTAAAGACGTATCTAGCTTATTTGTTTTTTATTTTAATTTTTTTTTTAAAAGTTTTTTGATAAGTTCATCAATCAAACCCTGTATGTTACGGGTTTGGTCAAGTTAACAAGCAGTTCTAATTTCCATACTTCTGGATTCATGTATTTCAATCTTTTTTTCACCGTGTCGTTGAAACGAGTGACATAGTCACGTCTCGGCCTAACATCTAGAATGCAAGGAGCTAGAAAAGTATTGGCGCCTTGAGCAAGTCTGCTTTGCCTCGGTCTTGTGGACCATGGAGTTAAACGGGACCTAACGCATACATGAGACTGAAAAAAAAGTCTGTTTCGTTGGTTGATTGAAAGGAAGATAGATGTAGAGTCCAAAAGGGTACAAAAGACACCCTTGCTCTAACTAATTCCACTAAGCTTTTATAACATTCAAGTCTCCCTCTGATACACGGAACCAACATTGAATGGCTGGATGTCTTGACAAAGACTTTCTGTCAGATTTTGTTGAGAATCCTTTGAGTAATGAACAAAAAATTGTTTTGCGTTCTGTATTGTTCATAATAATAATGGTAATGTACAAACTGAGCAAAAAAGCGAATTAGAATATTGACAAAACATTTCCGTCCTAAAAATTATGCTGTCTATCATAAACTGAAAATGATTATTAATATTATTATTGATGCTATTATTACTAGATTTTTTTCTAGGTTATTCCATTATTATTATTTTGTTATTACTATCTTTTAGAATAAAACAGGCTAAAAAAAAAAACACCGTCAATTTTTCTTGCATTTGACTCAGACTATAAGATGTGCCAAAACTGAAGACTTGTGGTCGTTACAATTTTGACTTTTTACAAAGTATTTTTAAATCAACACAGGCTACTGCTCACTGACACTTCCGGCCTCTCAGCAAAAGTGAGTTCTTGCAGGCGATCTTAGACTTGTTACAATGCTATAAGAAGCATAGCATACAAACTGGTTTGTCAGGTACATACACCTCCATAATTTAAAAGAAACAGATTTTTTTTTCCAAATCACAATTTTGAGTAATTTAATACAACTGATGCTGCAGCTATGAAATTTAAAATTAATTTTTTAATATCATAGTAAAATGCTATTGAATACAAACTTTCAACCAATAGACAGAATTACTGTGATTGATATCCTCGTCGGGTATCGCCCACTCATATAACATCAAGGAACTACGATGTAGAGATCCAAATGCGAGGATCCACAATCAAAAGAAGAGGTATTTCTTTGAGAAAAACAGATTCGTTCAACAATATTTATTTTGCGTGAAATTTAATCGCCCACCAATCACGCAATGAGAGGGTGCTTCTCTTTCAATAGATCTATTTCCCTTCCAAATGAAACTTTGTCTGTGAAGTTGTTTTCGAAAACCATCCGGAGCCATTGGACAAACAGAAAGACGGAAGGAAATTCCGGTGCCAGTTAAAAAGACATTTTCATCTGTTTAACAAATTAAAGCTAAGGACCTTATGTTTTCAACAGCCAGTTCTACACATGCGCTTCTGTAATATTCCCTGCAGATGGGGCACGGTTTTTTCTCTCTGAAGTTTTGCACGAGGATGTACTAATTCATGAATTGTCATGTTTCGGTACATATCATTTTATTCTTTAACATCAACAGTTATAACATATTGGGTATCATAATCCACGTCTCCAAAATGCAGTACGGGATCTCTATTGAAGCTCTGGGAAGTTATGCAAGAGGAAAAGATATCAATTACTGTTCATCATGTCTAAGGCCCGGGGCGCACTATCCCGCTTTGCCTGCTCCATGGCGCGCAAACGCAGATTTTTGCTTGCTTGGCAAAGAGTTTTCAGCGCTGCACACCACGCAAAAGATTGCTTGCATTGAACGGATGGTTAATTTTAACATAGTGCGCGCCGGGCCTTAGCGGCCTAATAAACAATAGTATTGGTGTTCTGAGTACTTCACATCGCTGTTAGTTTGCCTTTCGGTGTGGACTCTCTGGAAACACACACAACAATTGGCTGTGACTGGGGAGGTTGAATGGCTGTGACTGGGGAGGTTGAAAGGCTGTGACTGGGGAGGTTGAATGGCTGTGACTGGGGAGGTTGAAAGGCTGTGACTGGGGAGGTTGAATGGCTGTGACTGGGGAGGTTGAAAGGCTGTGACTGGGGAGGTTGAATGGCTGTGACTGGGGAGGTTGAAAGGCTGTGACTGGGGAGGTTGAATGGCTGTGACTGGGGAGGTTGAATGGCTGTGACTGGGGAGGTTCAAAGGCTGTGACTGGGGAGGTTGAATGGCTGTGACTGGGGAGGTTGAATGGCTGTGACTGTGGAGGTTGAAAGAGGTGCGCATGGAAAGCGAATGGGTGCAGTTTTAGGTTGGGGTCTGAGTTTAGGGTTTTATGGTGTGTCGCCATGACAACGGTTACTTTGCACCTTTCACAGTCTACTTGTGCCCTAAATTTATGTTCGATATTTAGAGCTTCATTAATTGCAATTTCACAAATAAAAATTAAATAGCTCCGCATAGACTTCATTACATTGGTAAAAATCTCAAAAATTGTTCTGTATAGTTTAAGTTTTACAAAATGTGTATACGCGCTTCCAAATCCAGCTGTAGATCTTATCCTCTTTCAGAAAGGGACAAGACACATTCTGGATCCACGTCAGAAAATAATTCCTTTGTGGATCCTCAGGCTTTAACTTTGAGTTTAAGTTTCGATTTTACACCGCTTAGGAGGGTGAGGGGTACAGGAGCGTATGGAAAGTGGTTAGGTACAGATTGACAGTTGTAATGAAAAACGAGGAAACCAACTTCTGCAACTTACATCACCACCAAATCTTTCCTTTTATTCTTTTCTACTGAGTACCGGGTAAGTCTGACTCGACCATAACATTATTATACCACTAGATATTTTGAAAAAAAATCTATCTATCTATCTATCTATCTATCTATCTATCTATCTATCTATCTATCTATCTATCTATCTATCTATCTATCTATCTATCTATCTATCTATCTATCTATCTATCTATCTATCTATCTATCTATCTATCTCTCTATCTATCTATCTATCTATCTCTCTATCTATCTATCTATCTATCTATCTATCTATCTATCTATCTATCTATCTATCTATCTATCTAAATTAGCCAACCGCCTCTCACTCCTCAGGTTCTCACACAAAAATTCATGTTCAGTCTTCATCCCCTTCATTTTACGTTCAAACGCCTCCACACCTACCAGGCAATTCCAACACCAAGTTCTCTCCCCTTGCTCAGGGCAACGCTTTTCGTAAAACCTGTGTTTTTCTTTCGAAATTAGCCGTCGGAGCTTGTAGACTCGCTGTTTGTACAAGGCGTGCAATAAGACAGCAGTATAATGGTTAGCGCAGTGTCGGAACATCATGGCTTTCCCATTAAGCGGCTCTAAATGCCTGTTTCATTTGACGCTATGTCAAGACTTCTTTCCCTTAGCAAAGGGGAATAATTTATTATATTATTCTTCTTGTTCTCGTAGGAGTGTCGGTTGCGGTTTTGGAGTTTGCAGAAGAGGAGTTGTGTTTCTTTTATTCTGATTTTATTTCATTCATGCTAGTTGTAGTTACTATGTCATCTTACAGAACAGAGAATGTGAGATGGGAAGATCTGATCAAAATATAAGAAAATGAGAGATAAGCTAAATATCAGGCTTACTTCAAAGCTTGGTGTCAATATGGAAAGCATAGGAGGGAGAAAAAAGATACAGATGGGTGGGGAGGGAATGAGGGGATAGGGTGAAATTAGGCGAGCTAATCTGTATAAACAACTCGTGTGTGATTGGCAGACTGAACAGAGATGAGTGGGTAAATGGATAGATAGATAGACAGATAGACAGATAGATAGATAGATAGATAGATAGATAGATAGATAGATAGTCTAGAAATAGGTAGATAGATAGATATAGATAGATAGAAAGATAGATAGATAGATAGATAGATACATACATAGATAGATAGATACATAGATATAGATAGATAGATAGATAGATAGATAGATAGATAGATAGATAGATAGATAGATAGTCTAGAAATAGGTAGATAGATAGATATAGATAGATAGAAAGATAGATAGATAGATAGATAGATACATACATAGATAGATAGATACATAGATATAGATAGATAGATAGATAGATAGATAGATAGATAGATAGATAGATAGATAGATAGATAGATAGATAGATAGATAGATAGATAGTAGATAGATAGATAGATAGATAGATAGATATTTAGATAGTCTAGAAATAGATAGACAGATAGACAGATAGATAGTCTAGAAATATATAGGTAGATAGTCAAGAAATAGATAGGTAGATAGATAGATAGATACAGAACAATGGGAGAGAGAGAGAGAGAGAGTGAGAGAGAGGGAGAGAATATTCCCTTCAATATTTTACGATTTACCTGTCTGGGGAAAGTGTCGTGTGTGTGTGTGTAAACAGAACTTTTTCTACCGTCACTTCACTGTTTTCCCTCCTCTGGTGTTTCTGACACAATCGCCTACTTGGACGTCAACTGAATCTTGGTGCTTGCAAAAGAATCCCATCATAAAACTTCCACCTTTCAGACTGCCCCCCCCCCCTCCCTCCCTGTGTCCATCCCCATATTTGTGGATTGATTACATTAGGATGATGGATGGAAAAACAGGAGAGGGCACTAGATGTAAACAAATAAACAACAAACAATGGGG
This sequence comes from Onchidella celtica, assembly GCA_963931925.1. Lineage (NCBI taxonomy): Eukaryota > Metazoa > Mollusca > Gastropoda > Systellommatophora > Onchidiidae > Onchidella > Onchidella celtica. The sequence goes on along the minus strand of OZ007578.1, from coordinate 10,109,766 downwards.
AGGGGGGAGGGGAGTTGGATGGGGTGAGGGTGGAGGTAGTACAGATGGTGGCCGGCGAGTTGGGGCAAGCAGGGGGCAAACAATATCAGCACCCCCCCCCCCTCCCCCCGAGGTCTTAAGTTAAGGACCCACTGAGCATGACTGGAAAGGTTTAGGGGGCTCCTGGCATGTAAATTTACGTTAGTTTTTGAAATAGGGAAGAAAATCCTATTGCTTTGCCCAGGGGCCCATAATGATGTTAAGATGACACCCCCCCCCACCCCCACCCCCCACCAGGCTAATAAACTTAAGCAAAGTTCATGTTAACTTGGGGTTTTCCTTAACTTCTGTTTCTAAGGTCATACGACCGCACGTGGCAAGCTCAACACGAGGTGATATTATTGGGAAGGAAAAAAAAAATGAGTGAAAAGCGTATCTTCATTTTTTTAAAAGTGTTTATGTATATTCTGAAATGTGATGGTAACGACCCAACAAATTGTTGCCAGAATTTTTAGTTTGTTTCGTTTTGTTTTTACTTTCAACGTCATCCTGGCAATAAAATGACAATGTTTACATATTTCCACGTCATTCTGGGGTTCGTTTTTTCTTACCTTCCGCTTGAAGTTGCAGTGAAGCTTTTTCATTTCCCCAGGCTCTTATTTAGATCATTGCCAAATAATGGACTAATAAACTTTAACACGAAACAATTTATCCTGTTCTATTTGGCAGGCCGCATCCTGAATGAAAGAACAGAGGAAGACGGGGTGTAAGAGAATTCTTGTACACGATATGGGGACCATCCATAAGGTGTTACACTCGGGGTTTTGGGAGGGTGGGTGGAGGTGCTTTGACACCAGAATATGAGCAGTGGGAATAAAAGAGGGGGAAGGGTCTAAGAGAGAGAAAGAGAGAGGAAGAGAGAGAGAGAGAGATGGGGAGGCAGAGGGAGGAGGAGGGAGGGAGAGAGAGAGAAAGAAAGGCGGAGCGAGAGAGAGAGAGAGAGAAAGAAAGGGAGAGAGAGAGAGAAAGTGAAAGAACAGAGAGAGAGAAAGAGAGCGAGCGAGAGGAACAGAGGGGGAGAGAAAGAGATAGGGAGGCAGAGAGTGAGGGAGGAAGAGAGGGAGAGAATATGCATAAGGTGGTCAACAATGTTGACGATTTAAAAACGTTAGTTTTACACATATTATTTCTTTTTTTTTAAATAGAAACTGGTGCGTCTGTTTAAGATAGGATACAGGCGCCACGATGTAACTAATGAAAGAATCCCAGTAGGCACGCTGAATAGCACTTAACGTTTTAAAGCATCAGACCTTATCATGGCACTCCGTGCAAGGACAACAGGGATGTTGAGGCCAAGCGTATGAAGACGTACGGAAAGTGTACGGTACATTGAGTGGGGGGGGGGGGGAAGCGCAATTGCTAGATTTGAGTGAAAAAAAGTACTTTATAAACGACCCCTTGGTTCGGATCTGTAGCCTACATGTGTTATACTTTTCGCAGTAGATTAAAAAAAAACGAGTTGCTTTACAGCAACAATGAAGAGTGACTTGTGTTTTTCCAGACTCTCAGCAAAGAAGAGTTCATGATTTTCTCGTCTCACAGTTACGGTTCGTTGGCTCCGCCATAACACTTCTGACACGGCGGAAATGTTTCCAGGCCGCCATGCGCGGGCAATGTACCGGAACATGTTGTTCTTTCTAGTCAAAACTCTGAGACCTGTTTTTGTATTATTATGGTTTTACAGCCCATGCGCTCAAAACTAAAAAAAAAAAAAAACTAAAAAAAAAAAAAATTACTTGCAAAGAAACAGGCCATGTAATGCCCGGTGTAAAACAGTGGGAAAAATAGAATTTTTGTTACATTTTCTCTTTATCTCGTGATGATAATAAACTCAGGTAAACTAGGAACTAAAAAAGAAACAAACTTTCTAGCTCGAAGCGGCCCACATTTTCTGTTTTAGTGGTCTTTGTCCACTGCATCCGCTATTTTTTCGGACAGTGACGGATGAGAAGGTAAATCACTCTCTGTCTCTGTATACTTGTCCACGGCATACGTTCCGTTCCGCTCCTCACCGCTGTAGAGGCAAAGCGAGTTTTTCACACGTCATTTTTCCGTAAATTTAGCGGAGCGGATGCTGTAGACAAGCTTACTTAGATTGTCATGTTTCAAGAAAGCATGCTACTAAATATGATTTTGTTCCCTCCACCCCCCCACCCCCCCCCACCCCCAAACCTCTTTTCATCCTTTATTAAAAACTAATTTAAAAATTGCAACTGCCAAAAAAAAAAACATGGGGAGAGGGAGA
>OZ007578.1:10029982-10102482 GCA_963931925.1 Onchidella celtica | reverse complement strand
CGGTACTTCACCCACGGTACTTCACCCACGGTACTTCACCCACGGTACTTCACCCACGGTACTTCACCCACGGTACTTCACCCACGGTACTTCACCCACGGTACTTCACCCACGGTACTTCACCCACGGTACTTCACCCACGGTACTTCACCCACGGTACTTCACCCACGGTACTTCACCCACGGTACTTCAGGTTCGATGGGCCCCTCACGCATAGAAAAAAAATTCATGGCAAATCATCAAACTTACTCATTGAGGGTTCGTTTATTGCATGTAATTGGAACTGTTAAACTATACATACAATAAACATTTTAATTTGTTATATATTTGAAATAGATACATTTATATAATTATGCTTCATGTCTTGCTACAGGTGTTTGGTCCAAGTCAGTGTCAGTATACTGCAGTCTTTAGTTTTGGTAGCGGACGTTGCAGTTTTGCAACAAAATTTATAATTTACAATTTTTCAAAAAAGAAACCAGTTTTACATTATTTTATTTTTGTATGGAGAGGGCCCTCTCTGGCGGGGGCGGGGGGGGGGGCTGGGCAATGATCCCCCACTCTTTAAATCCGGCTTGAGCACAAGGAACCATCCATAAGAAAACCCCGCCGAACGGCGCAACTGTGGCGACAACAGTAACTGGGCTGGAGTGACACCAAGGCAAATTTCCCTAATGGAATAAAGAAGTTTGTGTGTGTGGCTTGACTTCGCAAACAAAGATCTAGGGAAGGAATGTGTTTGTGTTTCTGGAGCCATGTCTGGTGCAGGCACGCTGGTGACTGATGAGGCCTATCCGAGATGGGCATACTCTGCCACAGCGACTCCAGGGGAAGGACAGGTCTGGGTTGGATGCTGGGTGCTTTCATCTCATCCTTTTCTCGGTTGCTCTGGCTCGTAGGCTTGTTTCAATCTTGACCGTAGCCTGCTTTGTACTTATTCTCCAGGCATCGCGGTCAGCTGCGAGCTCTGCTCACAGGTTTTCATTTTTGCCGCAGGCGATGAGAAACTTCTTGAGAGTGTCTTTGTAGCGCTTTCGCAGAGACCGCTGGTGCGGTAGTCACTAGGCAGTTCTCCATAGAGCACGGGTTTTGGGAGTGTGTGGTCTTCTATTTTTGAGACGTGTCCGGCCCAGCCTGTGCGGTTATTATAAATAGTCACGGGGATTCCAAAGAAGTACCTCCTTTCCGGCAACGCAGTGTAAAAAAGATTCTTGCGCCCAGCCCAGCTGGGTTCCTAGTAGCATTGTCTCAGTGTGGGTAGTGTCTGCCATTTCAAGGACCTGGACATTTGAGATGTAGTCGGGCCAGTGGATGTTGAGGATGGTACAGAGGCAGCATTGCTGGAAGCATCCCAGGCGGCGGGTTTGGCGGCAATCAGCACTTGGCACCGTAGAGCAGCGTGATTAGCACTTCGGTAGACTTTGATCTTGGTAGCTGATTAATTTCAGGTTCTTGGTTTTCCAGACTCGCTTATATGGATTAAAGAAGTATACAAAATACAAAATACAAATGCAAAAATAAATTAGGCAAGCTCGAGGGAAGGGGAACGGGGGTTTACTTCCAGCTATGAACAGCATAATTATATTTTGTGTCTGGGGGAAAGGCCGGGGAACATACTTGCCCTTTTGAATTATACTAATAAATTCGAGCGTTTGGCTTTTTTTTTACTTTTCTTTTTTCGGGAAATTAATTTACCAGATCTTTATCATGAAACAGTCGAAATAAATAGTTCATGCAAAACACCATTTAATGTTTTCAAACATCAAGGTTTTGTCGTTGACGATCAACATTCTAATGGCCATAAGCTCGTGTGATGCGGTGGAGAGTATCAAGGCAAAGCGTTGTGTAGGGAAGACTTAAATTGGGGAGGGGGGAGGGGGTGGGGTGGATCACTAATATCGAGAGTTCATGATTGTATTGTGGATAACTCCAAATGTGGCTATACTGAGAGGAAGAGCTTGTGTTCCTGTCAAGCCTTCCACGATCGAATGCCTTAAATACATCGCAAGAAACCAGTTAAGCTGGATCACAGTTCGAGCAGGTTTCGAACTTGGTACCTCTAACGGTCAGGTTAAGCGCTCTAACTACTTGACCACTGAGACATCTGAGTGCCTTTAATACACTGCCAGAAATAATAACACTCGATCCCGGCCAACGAAATTTGAACATAGAACCGCTAACGCTCGGGTTAAGTCCTCTAACCGTTTGACCACCGGAGCATGTTCGTAGGTGTTACTGTCTAGGGACAAGAACTTTTTGACATGTTGAATAACAGCGCATTTAGCTTTCGCGTTCACATGTTGGGTTTTGAGTCTTAGGTGATGTCCGCGGCACATTCGTGAACTCGACATAACAATACGTATTGATTCACATTACATATTCATACAAATGCATCATTGTTTCTATATCTTAGATAAAAATAGTATATTATAATTATGAATTCTTCTATTAATTTAATCAATATGTCTAAACACTTGACAAACTACGAAGGTTTGACAAACACACTTCTCACTGTCTGACGGTCCTACGAACAGGCATAAAACACACACACACATACACACACAATGAAAAGCGCGTATTCCTACACTAACCCAGAGAAATACTAAGGCATACACATTTGCCCACACACACGAACACAACCACGTAAAGAACCAAACATTTAGTAAAACCCGAAAAGCACAAAATCAACTATGCCATCCGTTTTCGCGGTGAGAAAACAAAAACAAAACAGCGAATTAAAAAACCCATTTGAAAAATTAATTACCCTTCGCCAAAGATCTGCTCCTTCTCTGTTCAATCCTGAAATTTCTTTTCAGCAAGTGCTTGTTGTGACGGGCAAGTCTAAACATTCCCGCCACCGTCTGTTTATAGCCGTGTTTCAAACATCTCCGCCGACGGTTCATAGACACCCATTAAAATATTAAATGTCTTTAAAGGCCGGGCCACACGTCTGTTGCAATTGCTTGCTTGGAGGGAAATCACCTCCTGTTTTTTCAGGAAAGAAAAGGAAAGAGGATATTGGGGAAGAGGCGGCCAGCGGAGGGAGGTGTTTCACTGGTGTGTGGAGAGGTGTTGAAGATGAGGAAGTTGGACATTTTAGGATTTCCGGTTGGATAAAAGACAGACAGACATTTTATGTTTCACTTGTTCGTTTGATGTATGCTGGTGAGTGTGTCGCAATCGATAATGTTTATAGTAAATTATGTTTAAAAACTTACCCCCAAAAAATAATTATTAGAAAAACAAAATACATTGTTGCAATACATTTTACAGTTCATTTAAGGCTGAAAGAAAGATAGAAGAAGGAATTGGAACAGAGGAAGTTCTAATCACCGGTGACTTTATAAAATGGCCTCCATTGCAGACCCCCCCCCCTCCCCCGGCCCTTCTGTAATATTTGAAGCTCCTGCCCACCTCCAACCATCTCTGCCTTTAAAATGTTAATATTTATTTCTACAACTTTTTTCTTTATTAATTAAACTCGACCTTTTCTGTTTAAATAATTATATAATTATTATAATACATCTCACCTTTCTAAAGGAGGAAATGATTATGAATAGATGACTGAATTTCCGATTTTTGAAAATCTTACCTAGATGGAAGGGGAGGTGGTGGACCCAAAGGGGCACGCCTAAGCTTTTCAGTTGCGGTAAAGAATCTAAAAATTTGGTTTTAAGCATTTGGTCTTCAGCAAAATGAGTTTCAAGACTGTATAAAAAATATGTTTCTGATGAAACAGTTGAAACTGATAATTCATGCAAACTGCCACTTTAAATATTACAGAACAATTTTGGGGGGGGGGGGCGGGGGGGGGGTGGTGTAGTACATGTATTCCACTAAGCCCCTGTCAGACACATTCAGCTGCTGTCAGGCAAGAAGTGTACACTATAATTTCCTATCATTTTCTTAGAAAATACGAGAGGACCCTATCAAACTAAGCCCGGGGCAGACACAGTCAGCTTCTGCCATTGTTTCTGCTGGCATCAACTGGCTGTGACATTCCGGGTTTAGTACTATACCTTTCTTGACAATGACAGTCGCCACTCAAATGGTAGTATGCTCATCTGAGGGGACAGGGGAAGTCAAATATCACCAAAATCCAATGTACGTACATTGTGCATAGCCCCTAAGTACCAAAAAAAAAAAAAAAATCTTAAATTTGGGAAAGGGGGGGGGGGGTAGTGGTGGGAATGAGGGGAGGGGGAGGGCTGAAAGGAATTTGGGGATGCCTGAAAGACAGAAAATGGACTGATATTATTGTAATCTTCCCTGCACACCTGGTTATCGACAGCCTCAATGTTCTACACATAATTTGCTTGTCTAATAGGTCACTGTACAGTGTAACACTGATGCTGACTAAACTATGGCAGTGGCGTAATGAACAGATTGGGAAGAAAAACAAAAGCACATTAAACTTGTTACTTTGTTTCGTTTTTAATTTTGACCCGACGAACGATTTAACGTCTGACCACGCGCATATTATTATGTTCTTTCATACTTAATTCTTCAGTCATTTGTTGTATGTTTTACATCTGTCACTCATTTTGAATCTTTTTTTTTTTTTTTCACAAATGCGGGGCCTTGCTTAATTCGTTTGTGTGTGTGTGTGTGTGTGTGTGTGTGTGTGTGTTGTTGTTGTTGTTTTATTTTACTACATTTTAATTTGATGGCAGTATGGTATACTCCCAGAGAAATTCCTTCATCTGGAGACATTGAATGAGTATACGCCTCAGCGTGCACTGGCCGATTTTAACCGGCCAGCTCGTGGAACAGTGACATGACGGCCTATAGACCCTTTTCATTTATCGTCCTCCATATCACGTGATTTGCAAACAAAATGGCGGCGTGCCCCACTTGTAAGGCGGAAGCGGTGGACAACAGACGAACGATGCTCCTCTTGTTGGGCCCAACTGTACAAACCCGTTACGTGCTGGTTCTGGCATAAAAATGCATCTTTGCTTAGACTGTGCACATATTCAGATGCCATCATTAAGGCAAGTGGAGGTTTTTGCCCTACACGGTGCTTTTCGATGCCGTGCGGCTCCCAGCAAACAACGGGAACGCGGAAGTGAAAATGGTCTATAGTTTCAGTGACATTTCGGCCCCCTAGCCAACAGCTTTTTCTCATTGATACTCAATGTCATGACGTAACCAACTAGTTGCCCGATCAAAATCGGTTCGTTACAATGTAACAGTGGGCCTCAAGCTAAAACGACAGCGCACACATTTCCGGATAAATACTTTTCTTTTTTTTTCTAAGGGTATCTGCAGAGCGGCTAGCATAGAAGCATAGAACTTAGATGGCAGTATTTTTTTTATTGATGTGCTTTGTCAAGATGAAATAAGATAAAAATAATTAAGTAGAATTTCACTAATCAACAACAACAAACAACAACAATAAACTTGACATGATCACACCAATACATAGAAGTCATTGACAAAAATAAGAGGGGAAAAGAAAATTGGAAAATTGGTGAAGATGTGAGCGTGAAGAGACAAAATTCAGATGAAGCGAGGAAAGTTTGCTTAATAAATACACCAATGCGTTTACACGACACTCATCAGGAGAATCAATTTGTTTTGTTCCAAAACAGTGACAGGAATGACTTGACAAGAGCGAGGCCCCCTGGTTGTTGTGCTCGTTTGCGGGAAACGGGGTGGTTAAATGGGATTGGACAAAAGGGAAGCAGGGAGGGAGGGGGGGGGGATAAGGAAAGAAAGAAAAGAAAAAAGAAAAAGATTATAAAAGTAATATAATTATCAACTTCAAGGACAAAGTGGGAAAGTTTGAGGTGTGGTAAGGGTTAAAAGTTGATACGGTTTAACCCTGATAGACTGACGGCTTGCATAAACATGCACGTCAAAGGTCGTCATTTCACAGTTGGCTTTAACTTTCTATCAGCCATTAACCCTTGAACAATCAAGGAAGGCTGACAGTGTTTATCAAGTTTCCCTGGGATTGGGGCGGGGGGGGGGGGGTAGGGATGGGTTGTGGTAAATTAAGGGAGAGCCTGGGATGGACAAGGGAACAAAGATTTGAAAGGGAAACGGAACGAAGCAGAGAGAAACTGGGGGAATGTGAACTGTTTGTGAGTGTGGGAGAGATATATAGAAACGAGAGAGAGAGAGAGAGAGAGATGACGTCGGAAGGTTACGGAAGGAAAGAGACAGGGGGAGAGAGAGTGGGTTAGAGAAATAGACAAAAACAGAAAGAGAGAGAGAGATGGAGACGGAGAGAGAGAGGGAAAGAAAGAGAGTCACACGCAGAGAGAAAGAGAGAAAGAAAGACCGAGAGAGAAAAAGGGGGGGGGGGAGAAAAATGTTCACGGAGGGAAAGAGACAAGAGGGCTGAGGGGATAGAATGAGTTAGAGAAACAGAAAGGCAGAAAGAAAGAGAGAAAGGGAGAGAGAGAGAGACCGAGACAGAAAGAGAGAGACAGACCGACAGAAAGAGAGATTGCGAGTGCATAAATTTCGTGGGGTCGTAGAGTGCACGAATGAGCCAAACTGCACTGAAAAAACACAGAATGAGAAGAAAAAACAAAAACAAGATAAAAAGAGGAGAAAACCAGAGAAGACATTTGATGATAGATCATTTGTCATCACATAAACGTAAGCACATAATACGGATTACGTCATAACCATAGAAAACAAAAACACACGCCCACGCGCACACACACACATATACTGACAGCCACGTTTGAACCACAACATATGCACGCAAACACAAATCAAATGCACACATACACATATACACACACATACATACACACACACACACAACTCTCGATGATCTCGCAACCTTCGTTCTTATTTGTTCTATCTTCATTTTCTGAAAGCCTGGAGATCTATTACTATGCAAAAGAGGTATAGCAAATGCACACTTTGACACTTGTTTAACATGCGTTGTGGCACTTATCAAGCTGTTTCACAGTTCCGATTTATTCTGACTCTTTATCATGATACTAAAGCTGCAAATGTTTAACGTGCATTTTTATTCAGTTGTGCAAAAAGTGGAGTTGAAACAAACAAGTACTGAGGTCGCCATCTTTCTATTACTAAACATCTCATGCTGTTTTGCCTGTTTGTCCATTCAAATACGCAGACTGATGTCTTTGCACCTATACTAGCTAACTAAACATCTTATGCAGGTTCACCTTTGGTCTGAGTTGCTGCCTTTTGTACAGTTAATGCAGTCAAGCACACACTACCGCCCCCTTTCACTTTTCTTGTCACCCTTCCCATAGAATCATTCACATTCAAAGGGAGCCAATTCATGAAAAATAATATAAAAAAGTAAAATAAACCCCCCCCCCCCTTCCCCATGCTCAGAAACCCACGTATTCTCTTTCTCTCTCCCTCACGTCTCTTTCTTTCTTTCTCCCTCCCTCCCTCGCTCTATCTTTTTCGTCTCTTCGTATTCTGGAAGCACCCTCCCACCCCCCCCCCTTCCTCCCTCATACTTTGTACGTACTATGTGGATGGCCCCAAAAAGCATTAGCCAAGTCCAAAGGTAGTGAAGACTAGTCAAGACCAATGTTACCCAAATGAACGCTAAATGAATGCCAAGACAAAGCTATAATAGATGCTGGTAACATGATCTATTGCACCAGTGTAAAATACAAGAAAACGACCTCTAAAGGCTTCGTTCTGAATTTCGCATGTCAATGAAAAAGTGAAATTTGATTGCAGATCAAATAAGCTCTGCAAGAGCATACAGATAGACAGTTAGGTGCGATAGAGAAACATAATTCAAGAAATGCCCAAATAATGGAAATTTTAACTCACTAGAGGGTTAAGGTGACGTGTTACAGTGACAATCTCGCTATATGGTTGTAGATGTTACAATAATATTGTCTTTTCATTCTACTCCCCTTTGTCAGCTCCACTTTTCATATTACTAAACCGTTTAGAGATGATATTATGCAGACAGATAAATAGGCACATACAGGATGGACCGAAAACAGAGAAGAATGGAGATCATTGATAGACAGCTACATCCTGCAGCGGAAAGACCAGGCCCAACAGAACAAACCAATCAAACAAAGAACTCGTTTAATCTGCGTTCACAATGCGTTTCATAAAAGTTAGAAATGAACAAAACTCGCTTACTTACAAATTCCGGAGGAATTCGCAAACCGCGTAATGGCAAAGCAGTCCTAAATTTTAACCGGTGCTAAGTTTGTATGTACGTGTCAAATGATTTATTTTCTTTCCGCTCATTTTGCACTCGAGTTTTCTATATGCTCACGTAAAACGGGGAACAGGTTCACGCGTCGCCCTCGATAAACGAGACATAAATTATGGGAAGCCGTTGTGGTTTGTTGCTCCAAACTGGCAGTTTCTAGAAACTTCAGGAAATTAACTGAGTGTTAGTTTTGTTTTGATTGGAGTTTAATCTGCTCAAATGGGGAATTTTTTTACTTTACGTTCTTGTTTTTGTTGTTTCTTTTATTAAGGCTGCCCCCCCCCCCCCCACATTTTCTCAGAGCTATTGTGTTGTTTTGTCAGCCGTGGACAGTTTAACAGATCGGGCGAGGAGACGCTAGGTAATTTTACAAAGAATAATTCATGATAAAATGGGGAAAATCAGTTTTCAATGTGGAAATTCGGCGCTGAGAGGATTTTAAAATGTTTAAATCAGTGAATCATCCGCCCATCCATCCATCCATCCTTTCTTTCATCCATCCATCCAGTTATTCAACCATTTATGCATCTATCCATCCGTCTATCTATCCGTCCATCCACCCATCCATCCATCCAGCTATTCGTCCATTTTTGATCCATCCATCCGTCCATCCATCTATTCATTTTTCATCCATCTATTAAACCATTCATCCATCCAGGCCTATCCACCCACCCGCCCGTCCATCCATCCACTTATCCATCCATCCATCCATCCATCCATCCATCCATCCATCCATCCATCCATCCATCCATCCATCCATCCACCCACCCGCCCAACCATTCGTCCATCCATCCATCCTTCCATCCAGTCATCCATCCCTCCATCCATCCCTCCATCCATCCATCCACCCCTCCATCCATCCCTCCATCCACCCACCCGCTTCCCTTCCCGCCCCTTATCCCCGTCCCTTATGAACCTAAAAACCTTTAAACCCACTCTGCCCCCCTCACTCTCCGCCAATTTCCCACCAATGGTGAGCTGTATGTGGAATGTTCTGGAGTAATTGAAATCCCTGTGAGTAACGTTGTGGGCGGCAAAAGGACTGCTCGCTGAGATCCCTGCTGGAGGTGATAATATGCTCATCTGCTTGAACGTGTCAAGGAGGGCAATCCTAAATATGATTTAAAATACCTTATTCACACACTACATTAGGAGATGTAAAATGCACTCGATACGCAATGCGCGTTTATTTATTTATTTGTATATTTATTATTTATTTATCTATTTATTTACGTATTTATTTATCTATCTATTTATTCATTTTTTTAATTTTCTATTTATTTTCTTTTTTTCTTTTTTTCGTTATCTATTTTTCTATTTATTTATTTATTTATTTTTATCTATCTATTTATTTATTTGTTTATTATTTATTTAGTTAGTTAGTTATTTAGTTACAGTATCTGTTTATTTATCAATTTTTTAGTTAGTTAGTTAGTTAGTTAGTTAGTTAGTTAGTTAGTTAGTTACGGTATCTGTTTATTTATCAATTTTTTAGTTAGTTAGTTAGTTAGTTACTGTATCTGTTTATTTATCTTTTTTTTTAGTTAGTTAGTTACTGTATCTGTTTATTTATCAATTTTTTAGTTAGTTAGTTACTGTATCTGTTTATTTATCAATTTTTTAGTTAGTTAGTTACTGTATCTGTTTATTTATCTTTTTTTTTAGTTAGTTAGTTACTGTATCTGTTTATTTATCAATTTTTTAGTTAGTTAGTTACGGTATCTGTTAATTTATCAATTTTTAGTTAGTTTGTTATGGTATCTGTTTATTTATCAATTTTTTAGTTAGTTAGTTACGGTATCTGTTTATTTATCAATTTTTAATTAGTTAGTTAGTTATGGTATCTGTTTATTTATCAATTTTTTAGTTAGTTAGTTACGATATCTGTTTATTTATCAATTTTTTAGTTAGTTAGTTAGTTAGTTACAGTATCTGTTTATTTATCAATTTTTTAGTTAGTTAGTTAGTTAGTTACGGTATCTGTTTATTTATCAATTTTTTAGTTAGTTAGTTACGGTATCTGTTCATTTATCAATTTTTTAAGTTAGTTAGTTAGTTAGTTAGTTAGTTACGGTATCTGTTTATTTATCAAATTTTTAAGTTAGTTAGTTAGTTAGTTACGGTATCTGTTTATTTATCAATTTTTTAGTTAGTTAGTTAGTTAGTTAGTTAGTTATTTGCGTAATTCATTGTAAGGGCTGCATGGTAAACTTTGTTTTAACAAATTTTTCAGGAAGGAAAAAAAAACTGAAGGATTTTCTTTATCAAACTCAATAATCAGATACGAAAAAAAAAAAAACAAAGACTTTATTTAACCCTTAAATTTCAAACTTTAAACCCATACTTAAGGGCTATCAAAGCATGTCGAGATGATAGTCGTCACCTTGTGGCAAGGAAAGACAGAACGTAACAAAAGTATAAAACAGCAGGAGCGGAGACCCTACCAAAAGAGCCCACCAACTGCCCGCCTGTCAAGGGTTACACACATATCATATACAATGTATCTCAATTTTTGAAAATTATTGAGTTATAACAGTTTACCGCATAACTCTCGATTTGTTTATCAAAATCCTTTTTTATCAAGAATTACTTTATTTGCTTCAGTAATTTTCTTGTTTCTGACATAATAAATGTGAAAGCTTAAAATCATTGTACGATTTTTTTTTTCTGTTACACATCTCCTCGAATGACAGTTTCATTCAACCCTTTTCATTGCTTTATGTATTTGCACTTTCAGTTTAATTTTCCCTGTTCATCTCATTTACACCTACTGGGTTTTGTCCCCACATGCTAATGTCAGAGCCTTTCAAACTTCCAAATCAAGGTAATAGCCAACGTGTCCAATCTGCGGGGTAATCTGTGCTTTCTCCTGTCATCCTTATTAGGCGAGGGAGGTTTCTGGGGGAAACAGGAGAGTGGGGAGGCGGGGCGGAGGAAGAGGTTGATGGAACGTTGTTGGAAGGATATTATTTTAATCTACGTTCACTTTCCCCTCTTTCTCCATTTTCACATAATGAGGTGAGGGAGATTTTCAGAGAACTAAAGGACGGGGCGGTTGGGGAGGAAGGAAGGAGGCGATAGGACATCGCAGGATATTTATCTTGTTCTTCATTTCTCCCTCCCACCTCCTCTGTCTGTCTCTGCGTCTGTCTGCATGTCTGCCTGTTTTGTCTTTTTTATCTGTCTGTCTCTGTGTGTCCGCATTTCTGCCTATTTGTCTTTTTGTCTGTCTGGCTGTCAGTCTGGCTATGAGTGTGTCTACATGTCTGGCTGTCTGTCTGTGTGTGTGTGTGTGTGCATGTCTGACTATTTGTCTTTCTATCTGTCTGTCTACACCCCCCCCCCCCCAAGCCCCCTTGCCTAATGGTCAACAAGTACGATTGTAAGACTGAACTTAGAGAGAATTTTCGAATCCATGCGCCGCAAACCAGCATGACCATGGTGCTTTCTGGAAACTGTAGCAGTGCTCAGAGCCAGATTTTCTTCTTTCATAAAACCATTCAATAAAACTATATTTTCACGAGACGGCTTTTCCATTATGCCTAATAATCATCAATAAGGCAGATGGCGCACTGATCAAGTCTATTTTGTCTCGGTTGTGTGGACTATCAGGTTAAATGGGACCCCGCATACTGGTGAGAATGAAGCAAGTCTGTCTCTCTAGTTGATTCACAGATACTAGACACTATAAGATGAGACAGCTAGCGCGTTTAGCGAGCACAGATTTCGCACTGTCCCCTAGCGGCGAATTCACGGAAGTCATGAACAGTGCCGTATTTTACGAGGCCAAATAGGGGAAATACTGAATTTTCTTCACTGTTCAGCTATCGCTGTAGGCCTTGAACGACGTCACTGATTTTGTAATTATAACTTCAATCGCTGTGAGAAAACTCTGGATTTTTTTATTTTTTTTTAGTCACAGTAGCACTGTAACTAATCCGCATCATTAATTGATCATAATATCAAGCATTATTTTTCATGTAATGCGCCATAAGCCACGTCCCTAATCAGGGCGCAAACCGCGTGCCTGATTGTTTTAGGGGGGCGCAGAAGGGAGTGTCTCATCTTATCATTTCCGGTATCTTTGGTTGATTCAAAGGAAATTCAAGTCTGAATCAACGCCGACGCAAAAGAGGTATGACCCAGTGTGCTGCTAGCCCGACAAGAAGAACAAGGCTGACACAATAGAAATACAAACACACAAACAAAAACAGATAAACTTACAAAATCAACCAAAAAGGAAATACAAACCACAGTAAAACCAAACAACAACAAGAATATATTTACCATGGAATGTTTCTAACCAAGAAAAGAGGCCAAACACAATGGCTTCGGGCTTGCTTTCGGCCGTTTTGCAGAAAGACGTAAGTCTCAGTGAAAAAAAAAAAAAAAACGGAAGGAAAACGGAACACTCTACGCTCTAACATGCTCTGTGAAGGTAATGACACCTTCTCGGCTCTACGGCATGATGAAACTGAAACTAAAACTTGTCCTATAAATCAACCGGCCAGTCAGAATTCCTTCAGTCTTACCAGTGCGCAGAGGGCCCATTAAATTCCATAGTGCATAAATCCAAGACAAAACAGACTCGACGCACTGCACTATGAAATTTCCCTTTGCACAGCGCAAGGGAAGAGCAAAAACGTCCTGCGAGCCACTCTTATTATCTCCTGCACATATTGGGAATAATGTTCCAAGTCCTTATACAACACTCGAACCAATGAATATCATGCTAAAGTGCTTGAAGATATAATGCTTTAAAAAAGTGTCCAATTTTGTAAAATAAATATTTTTTTAAACAGCGAGTTGAAATTGAAAAGTAATATGCTATGAAAAGGCGGGATGTTTTGGGTTATTTTAATAACCAGTCGCTAGTTCTGACATACGATACTCTTTCATGCCACAAACGATAGCACTAAACTGGTCTAATCTTCACTGAACCGTTTTTATCAATACCCAAAGCCGCCTGATCAGACATTAACATCAGCTAGAAAGAATCTTCACCAGCCTGGTTCTGTGTAATGCAAATTGGCATATCAAAATTTTATTACAGCAGTGAATCTTCCCAGGCGGGGTTGCCAGGTGAACGGAGCTGAGCTCGAATTTACTGCTTTATCAAAGAAAATTACAATGGCTTCTTTTCGCTAAGTTTTTTGTCATACGCAGCATCAGATAACATCCTAGCTTCCTCAGATTGCCATGACATCAACCTAACTTGTATATTAAATTGAGGTTGTGTAGCAACATCTCCCTAGAAAAGCAGTCAAAGAGTGTACAACAAAACCTGCAGTGCAAAGTCAAAATGACATACAGACATTTCTGAAAGAAAACTAAACTTGAATTGATAAGATCATTAGATCTACATTTTTACACGTAATTCCTTTTTCCCTTCCACTTTTTTGTATTTTGGTCGATGTCGGAGTTAGAGAAAGTGCCATAATTATCTATCTTAACTTCTCAGGGGGAAAAAAAGTTCAAAAACAAACAAGACTTCTTCCAGTTACATGAAAAGACCCGCAAAGTATGATTTTTAGCTGACAAAACGATTGGCGTCTGTTACAATTGTTTTATAACCAACCTCTATGTCTGCTAATGGAGTCTAATGAAAGTGAAAATATACCTATTAAAGTTCATTTGGAATGGATTTTAATTTCCCCAAAAAGGAGACAAAATTACACGGTCCTAGATGAACAAGGGCTAGCACCTGCCACTCTTACTACACTAAGTACATAACCAGAGACTGTCTGCTAGTTTGAATCTCACAGAAACAGACAAAGTTACGCGGTTTTAACTGACAAAAACGGCTGGGATCTGTTACACTTGTCCTATGATGGATATAACCAATCTCTATGTCCGCTAATGGCGTCTAATGAAAGTGATAAACACAATTATGAAAGTCACAAATATTTATATGACAAGTCTCGGACATACATCATCACTGCAGCACTCCTACTAACATGCATATTTCAAACAAAGGCTTGATGAGCACCCCTTTCCCCCCGCAACTTCCTGGCTCCCTCAGAAAAGCGACCTGTGAAGAATGTTGTCCCCCCCCCCCCACCACACACACACACACCCCTCGCTCCCTCAGAAAAGCGAGATGTGAAGAATGTTATACTTTTCAGATAATGACCACATTAAAATTAGTCATAGGCAAAATAACCTTGACCCAAAATGTAAAATGCGCCATATATATAAACAGATTGGGGCAAACAAAATAGGAATCGCTATGTAATATAGCAATGTAGTACTTGGAAAATGTAATTATCTGAAAATAAAATTGGTATTACCTTTAAAAATACATTTAATCTACTAAGTGTGATTTAGAATCACAATCTTTTTTGTCAAAATGTATTACGGATAACCAGACAGACAGAGATGTAGACACACAGGCAGACAGACAGATATAGATAGATAGATAGATAGATAGATAGATAGATAGATAGATAGATAGATAGATAGATAGATAGATAGATAGATAGATAGATAGATAGATAGATAGATAGATAGATAGATAGATAGATAGATAGATAGATAGATAGATAGATAGATAGATAGATAGATAGATAGATAGATAGATAGACAGACAGATAGATAGATAGATAGATAGATAGATAGATAGATAGATAGATAGATAGATAGATAGATAAATAGGTAAATAGATAGATAGATAGATAGATAGATAGATAGATAGATAGATAGATAGATAGATAGATAGATAGATAGATAGATAGATAGATAGATAGATAGATAGATAGATAGATAGATAGATAGATAGATAGATAGATAGATAGATAGATTGATAGATAGACAGATAGATAGATAGATAGACAACATTTCAGCTTTACCAAAGAACCATCTCTGAGGCTTACCGCGAATAAATACCGATTGCTCAGAGGTCTAGATACTTTATACTTTGGACTATTGGCCCACATGTTTATCTGTCACATGATGTTGACAACGCCGTGCCAGTAAAACTAAAACATTTTGTCTAACTCTTGTCAGGCTAATCATTACACATTCCTAACTACGACAGATCGGTGTCCTTCAGGAACATTGTTATTAAAAAGTAAATTTAAAAAATAATTAAAAATGAAGCTTTTAAAAGGAAGTCAAGCACAGAGTTGTCAGTTTACTTCAACCACAGCCTCTTATTGATTGGCGAGACATTTTGTTGTCATTTTCTCACGCATTTTCACAAATGGGAAAACGATGGCATTTGAGTGTAGTAATTGTCTATCATTTTCCACTTAGGCTCAGTTTCCATGTGTACAGAAACGGAAACGGCAACGGAAACTTCAAAAACCCTTTAAGTAGTGAACTGGATGGAATGTTTTCATGTGTATCTAAAGGCCGTTTCCTTACAAATGGAAACACTCTTTCTTTTTTACTTCTTGATGGATTTTTGCTGCCTCTATTGCCGTTTCCGTTTCCGTACACATGAGAACACAGCTCTACGGATTCTCATTTAACCCGAATTTTACATTGCTATTTACCTTAATATGTGCACAGGTATCGATCTTTTCAGGATCTCTTGACTTTTGTTACGGAAATTAAAAAGCCTGTGCGCTTTAAGTACTATTTCTCCGATCAAAAGAAAGAGTAATTAAAAGAAAAGTAAATGGATTTCGAAAAGTAACAGAGGAACACCTGCAAATTCAGTGGGGCAATTATAGCAAAACAAGGAACACTAAATAAGAATTCACAGAAATTTCACAGTATCTCACAGGCATATCGCATTTCCTGTTTATGCCCACCGATCAGCAGTCATTCAGCAAAGCGGTTGTTTCACACTTTCACACGTTCATACTTCAGAACTCATTCACCTTTCCAGGGCTCACACGCGTATCCCCACTTGATAGGATTATAACCTTTTTTCTGCCTCCTACTCTTTTGAAGCCAGATATCTGCTGATCCTGTCGTCATTTAAGCTTTTCATGGCTTGCGCAAATGTGACGACAATAGAAAAACAAACATACTTAACTACACTAGATTATTGCAATACAAGCACGTGGATATTTTTATTATATCATTTTTTATTTATTTTTTTTTACAATCATGACAAGCACGTGCACTGGAATTCTTCACTCCCATAATGCCCTGAGCATTTTTTGTTCTTTTGCAAAAAAACACACAGATACCGCTTATCTCAAACTGTTTTGGTGTGAACTTTTCTATCTCTGTTGTGTGTCTTCGCATGACATGGGGCTATCTTAATAAGGTAATTAAAACAATATGCTTCCACATGAAAATACCACCGACATGCAAGTGAGTTCTGTCAATCCCCCATACATACACCTGTAATGATGTAATGTAACTTGACAATGCTGCATGTTCATTGTAATAGGGCTGTGAGTTAGTGCCTAAAAGAATGTAAAATGATATAAGGATCCTGCATCAGGGTTAAGGGAGAAAGCTGAAAAAAAAAAATTATTTACTGCCAAAGGGACAGTCAGTGTTAGAAATTCAAAACTTTTTATGGAAGAATTTCTTTTCCTTTTTACTCTAGGCTTTGGGCCATCCATAAAGTATGACAATGTACTCTCAATTTGGGCCATCCATAAAGTATGACAATGTACTCTCAATTTGGGCCATCCATAAAGTATGACAATGTACTCTCAATTTGGGCCATCCCTAAAGTATGACAATGTACTCTCAATTTGGGCCATCCATAAAGTATGACAATGTACTCTCAATTTGGGCCATCCATAAAGTATGACGATGTACTCTCAATTTGGGCCATCCATAAAGTATGACAATGTACTCTCAATTTGGACCATTTTTGACACCCTTTTCCCCGATCACTATTTGTAGAAAAACCGGTGAGGAAAAGCTGAAGCCTTTCAATAAAATGCTTGCTTTGTTCGGATTTTGGCTCATTAAGGCATGTAAAACGCTTAAAAGGTGTGCACGGTAATTGATTCTGTATTCTTCAACTGATGTGTAACATCTGATTGCCATGACTGACCTCAACAGCCCCTCCCCCCCCCCAGCCCCCCCCCCCCCACCAACCACCCCACCCGACCACTGTACTGCTATATTGAAAAGCGTACACCCCTACCCCACCCCGCCCCCTTTTCCCCCACCAAAAGAAAGAAAAAACAAGATTTTAAGAATTTCATACGCTGACAGGCTTGCCAGATAGGCTACCCGAAGGCCACATTTCAGGAAATGGGTGGCCTCCAACATTTCATTTGGCCTCCATGTCTCCAGTTGCCTGTTCGTGGCCTCCTTGTCTCCACCAGTAAGAATTAAGGAATACAGTGTCTTTATAATCAAACTTTTCACGTTTCCTAATCCTAAATGAAATTTGCCAGTTTCCTAAACAGCACTTTGACTTATTAGTAATAAGCCTGGGCCTAGTAGACTGCAGTGCCAGTGTCAGCCAATTGTCAAGTGTTTTCAACAATTAGCATCCCTAATTGCAAATTGATAATTTTCTGTTTTTCATCTTTATCTGTTCTCACTGATCCGCCCGTTGATTGGTCTAGTAGAAGTATAGGTATAGTGAGATTTATATTTGTATGTTGATATATTATTTTGTTTATATCATAAGTGTCTGTTAGGTCACTTTAATTTGTAATGTTTAAACTACATTGTGACTTAAATGAAAAGTGATTCAAGGTTAAACATTAACAGCTACTAACAACAACAACAAATAAAAAGAAAAGGCCACTAGCTAAATGTTGTTGTTTGGCCTCAAAATCTGATGCAGTTGGTCCCCGAAGGCTTTAGATATCTGGTGAATCTGCGCTGGAGGCACACACTCCTCCCTCGCTCCTTCGGAGAGTATGACCTATACGGCTGACCCGTTGTTTGATTGACAAAAGAGTCTATTCCATGACCCCTTGACTGACCGAGAAGAGTCTTTTCTGTGGCCTCATGTTTGATTGACAAGGGTCTATTGTAAAGAACTGAAATGATTATGAATAGGACTGTCACGAAATAATTACGTTATGAGACGTCTAGTGAGGGTGCAATCTTTTGATGGCCGATCTGGAAGAGAACTATGACACATGGTGAAAACGAAAACAAAAGTGCAAAAATTGTTTCCCTGGGGTCTTTTCATCTCTGGACACAGATAGGCTAGGTGCAGGGTTACAACGGGAGAAAAAAAGGTGTCTTTATGAAGCGGCATTCACTCCCGCAGGGCTCAACAAATAACACCGTTTCCCCTTTGTAACCTTACTCCTTTCATCGTTCCGTTTCATTAATATTAATAAAGGGGACCCTTTAGGACAAAGCAGCACGTCTTTTCCTGCTTCTCTGTCACTATCCGCTCATTATTGGCTGTTGCAAGGCTATAAACCAAGCATGGGCAACCTTTCCAGCAAGACCCGAACATTTTAAGGATGCAGAGAGCCAGATACCCCCGTCTAATATCAAAGCCCTTAGATGAATGCCATGTTATTTATTTGGATGTTGATCTTTAAGGACATATTACTTGTTTGATTTGGCATGGGAGTGGGCGTGAATGTTAGTTATGTTTCAATAGCTTAGCGACTGGGCTCTAAAGTAATTTTAATTTTCAATCAGCCTCGATGGCCGGCCAAAATGGCTGCTCGGGCCGGATCCTGCTCAAGGCAGACTTTATAAACACATTTTATGCACTTTTTACTGATCATGAACTTCAGGAGAAGGCCATCGCTATTTGGCTTCTTTCGATGTAATCTTTGCCATCCCAACTTAAGACACTCATTGTTCGACAAATTTTGGTTGAGGTGGTGGAATTGCTTCACAATAATTTTTATCATACGGACGCTGAGAGCAGAATCTTGTGGGGAGAAAAATTCTATACTCAGTGGATGAAAAAAGGGCCGTTTATTTTCAATCATCAAAAACCCTAAAAATAATACAAGGTAGTATTGGGATACTCGACACAACTACTCGAATGTTCGAATAGCGACCTGTGTCGAATATTCCTTTGAATAGTTTCAAAATTATTCGACACTCGATTAATTTTGCTATTCGACCCAAAGCTGATGCAGAGTTGTAAGTACACGAAAATGCATTGCACATGAGGTCCAAAGCAGGGGGGGTGGGGGGCGGGGGAGATAAGAGGAAACAAAAGTCAAGTGAAAAAATGTTGTGATGTTTAGTTTCTTGGTGTTTTTTGTTTTTTTTAAATAGGGTCTAACTCCGCCCCTCCCCCCCCCCCCCCCCCCAACCTTTCGCACACGTACGCTCCTCAAGTCGCTTCCTATAGTGGCCTTTCGTCTCGCTTGACGTTATTTCCCCTCACCACATCCTTTTACGTCCCCCCATGCAGCCTCACATTTTGCACAGTAAGGTACATTCCTTAGGGTAGCCACACAAAGGCCACCGAATTCGGTCGCCGAGCCACTAGGCGCTTTAGGTGAGAAGAATTGCACTATTATAATTTCAACAACTGCACACAGAGCCCACCTAAATTCGGTCCGTTTATGTAGTGCAATTCTTCTCACCTAAAGCGCCTAGTGGCTCGGTGACCGAATTCGGTGGCCTTTGTGTGGCTTCCCTTAGGCTGGTGGGCCATGAGTCAAGTCTGTTTCACCTTAGTTTTACTGTGAGATGTATACTACCCTACTTATGGACTTCAATGAGACATTGCGCACTCTCGAGGCTGGAGCTTTAAGTTTATCTCACAAGTTCAGGCGCGTCGAGACTGTCTTGAGCCTGCTGACAGTACGAGAGAACTCGTGCACGGAGACAGAACAGACACAACACAGGCTTGACTCAGTGGTGCATCATTCTTGTACATTTCGTGACACATTGTTCTTTGAAACACCATCATTATCATCAACCACAACAACAACAACAAAGACATACCCCATCTTTGAGTCTGGGTTTGGAGAAATCACGTCTACCCAATGGCGTTCACATTGTGCCATGAAGAAGCAAGACGATAGACAAGAGTATATGTAAGAGAATGATAGAACAGCAGGAGACCGTACCAGAAGTGCCTGTGTAAGCTTAGAAGCCGTAGAATGAAACATAATTATTCATGATCAAACCATATAAATTTATAGGTTTTATTAAGTACAATATCATAAATTCAGAGATAATAAGTGAGTGCTTTGTAAGAGGAGGAGGAGGTTACTCAAGAAAGACTAGTCTGTTGCTGGATCAAACAGCTTCTACAGCCTCATCACCTCTACAGCTCCTGCCACGGCTTCTTTCACAGGCCACAAGCCATAAAATGTGCATGCTTTTGCCAAGCAGATAACATCCGCGGCGGTACAGGAGAAAATGCACTGCAAAGTACCGCGCAGACATTCACCTAACACTAATGAGTTTATCTTCTCCGTTACCCCGCGTAAATAAGCGTAGGCTCTAGCCAGGAGCACCCGTGAAACGGGAGAGTCGTCGAAACAGGAGAAATTCTCTCGAGCCGATAGCTACAAGTAAAACTGACATTGTAACCAGAAGCCTACCAAAATATCCACTTAGTGGATTGGATAAACTTTAGTTTGACCACAAGAACGGGGAGCGCGGCCGTGCACAGAAATGGTATCCCTTCCTAAAGCTGTTCTCCCCTTGTGTCAAACTGGAGGGGCTGCAACTCTATCTCGTTAAATCTTCTAAGGGAGAATACGTTATCACATCCTTGGCTTGACGAACGCATGACGCTTAATGTAACGATAGAGACAGGAATGCAGTTCTTACAAAGGATAGCAAATTTATTTTATTTTTTTTTTGGAAAAAGAATATTTCCCATGCCATTACGTTTAATTAAACAGATTTTCACACTTAACGATGGAAAATACGAAAAATGCATAATATTTGCATCAATCTTACAATATTGTTTGTTGATTTTCTTGTAATTATATTTCTTCATTAAAATTAATAAGACTTTGTTCGCTTTATCTCTAACGCCTCCCAATCTTCTTCTTCTTGTTTTTTACACCATTATTAAAAGTAATTATTAATTATTATATTATTATTACTATGATTATATTTTGTATTTGTATTTGTATAACTCTTTAATCCCATTTGGGAAATTTTGCCTTTGTGCCATTGCAGCCCAGTTATAACTGGAGCAGGCACGTCGTCGCCACAGTGCAGCGCCGGTCGGCGTTTTTTTTTTTTGGGGGGGGGGGGGAGATGAGGGGGGAGGGGGAGGGACTGGTAGAGATGAATTTAATTTAATTTTGCCCGGGCAGCGGCCTGTTCGGCCTGCTCTTTACGATTTCCAACTGCCAAGGTATCTTTAACGTGCGCAACGTGCACACGGGCCCTCCGAATTTTTTCGTCCTTATCCGAGAAGACTAGGTACTCGATCCTACCCCTCAATAGAATCAGGGACACGAAAATATGAGAAAAATCCCAAACTTCCAACATGCCTGCACGGCCCGGGTTTCGAACCCGGGACCCTTGGCACGAGAGGCGAGCACCTTGCCTCTAGACCACCTTGTCCCCTTATAAACATCAAGAACTCACTGATTTTGTTGCAGCTTACCGTTCTTATTTTATTCTTTGTTCTACATTGTATATATAGTTATTCAACATCAGTGACTGATTTATCGATTTTAAGTCCAAAGTTATATAACAAAGATAAAATAGATCATCGTCCTGTCTGCCTGGCTTTTAACTGTATGCTCAATGTTCTCCAACATAGACAGCAAGGTCTGAAGTTCCCTTTAGTGAGTGCTTGATTTGTCTCATGCTTGTCCCAAACTGAATTTTAAATGCTCTATTTTTCTTTGTTGTTGTTTTCATTAATATTCTTACTATGATTAATGATACTGCATGATATCAATGGTTCACAATGTCATAAATGGATTTTTCTGCCGTTGGTGAGTTGGCTTGTGTGTTTGTGTGGGTTGGTACTTTTTTAGGGGGGGGGGGGGGGGAGGTAGATAAATTTGAACTATATAATTCGAAAATACAATCTACAAGTATGTACAAATGGTAGAAACTGACGTTGCACTGTGCACCATTTCCTCTCTGTATTATGTATACATCGTTAGGTGTTTCCCACATTGCTGTATGGGCATTCTTGCCTTTTCCAGAAAATGAGGACGGAAATTTTGAAGTGTTGTGTAAAATCAGGGTTTTGTTCAATGAGCTTCAAAATCGAAGGTTGGATAAAAATGCCCAAGAAAAATATATCCATACACTTATACAGAATAAAATTAGGAGCGAGAGCACAACTCTCATCATGAAATCTATAAATCGGCAAAATGTCCCATACAGCAATACGGTCCCTCGATTTATGTACATGTATATTGTTTCTATACACCGTTTTCATTGCTTTTAATCACATCTCAAACTCGATAATCTAATAACATTAACCTATATAAAATATCCTTCATTTCCTCAGTAGTTTTGCTTAGAAGAAAACCGTGGCTGTTTGCTAAATGCTACCGCCTTTTCTATGTCACTTAATTTGTACTGCACATTTTGATTTCTTAATACTGATTTAAATCTGCGTAAGAAATCCATTCAAATTCAACACCAGTGGGCTATTGTAGCACTTTTTATTGGGCTCGCTGCGGACTGAGTCAGGTCTGTCCTGTCTCTCATTTAGTGTGGGACGTGGACTTTGCAGTTAAACGGAACATCTTGAATTCGTGAAACTGGAACAAGCCTGTGTGGCTGGTTGGTTGGAAGGACTTTCTTGTCTGAGACAAAAACCCACACAAGACAGACTAAAACTTGGACCAGTGCACCTTTAATGTTATGAACGCAAACAAAAGTTATAAATTGATTGTGTGATATGTTTACAAACTGCCAAGAAAATAGATGGTATGGTTGTGTTTGAGTCTTGCTTTGTCTGGGTCTTAACTCTTGAAATAGGGCATTTTAATGGTTTCTAATTCCTTCCAGACTTGTTCAGGTTGTTCAGATACTTACACAAACTAGATAATGTTTCTGCATTATTGCCACTGTCCGTCTTACCACCCTGTTTATTTATTTGTTATCAATTAAATCCCGGGTGTCAAACTGCTTTCTTTTCAGATGCTGGCATTAAATGATCTTATCTGGGTGCCGTGTTACGAAAAAACACCGTATGTGCCAATCTTGGTCAAATTCCCTTTTTTAACCATCATCAAATTTCTTGATCATTCAGGAGCAGCAGGATAATAATAATTATACATGAAAGGAAACGGAGAAAGTAACAGAAGATCGTTTTTGCCTTTCCAGTGCACCTCAGTTAGACATTACTGGCAAGATGTGTGTGCCATATTTCACTAAGATTCATTACTATGTCACTTCATGTAATGTGCCTGTTTTTGAGTTTACTGAGTTGTAGTACGTTTATGTGACGATGCGGACGGTGTGTGCACCATGTATGTGCTCTTAAATGCTCACATGGGATAATATGGTGATTCTCATCCTATCTTGTCTTATCTTATCTTATAGAATGAAATTAAATCTCTAATTGCCAGGCACATATTCACTGAACCAACACAACAATTCTGAACCTTGTAAAGCTAATTTATAATGGCCAAAATGGATGCAGAAATATAAGTATTTTTCACGGAAAATCATTTATTTTATTGATCAATATAGAAATGTTCCAATTGTAGAACGTTTGACTCCTGTGACGTGTTTCAGATATGGAATGCTGGGCACTCGGGGGTTAATGTTGATTATGTTCTATCTTTCTGTCTAGGTGATAATGTTTTACCACCAATAATTTCTTTTGATCATCATTAAATGGGAATTAAGCAAAAAAAAAAAAAAAAACGGGGCGCAAGGAGAACTTTTTGAGGGGGGGGGGGTACTCTTGTAAAATTTTCTGTTTGGCGTATACAGTCTTCTTCCATAGCAAGGCAGAATGGTGGAACTGTATGGACTTATTATGCGGTTTGGACTTCACCGTCTCGACAAGCCTTTCTTTGGCACAATATTTTGACGTGAGCAACTGACATTAACGATAAGTGGCACTCTTGCTCTCGTTTGCGTCCTGGCACAGGAAGACATGAGATGACAGTACAGCAAGCCGATAAACTCAACCGGAGGGAAATAACCTTACACAAACACATTAACTCATGTCGTAACTCACAATACGGGCCGAAACAACGGTACGTATCGGCAAAACGAAACGAGAGCTTGAACTGGTGACACCCCAATGGAAGACACGGATCGGGTTTCCCCGGAAGCCATGTAAAGGGAAACCCCCAGATGTCAGGTCGCGTAGTTCCCCGTGACGCTGAAGTCTCGATGGGTGGCAAGATAAGTAAGGAAGCAATAGCTACCGGAACGACTCGGAATTGCATGTCCTAACGTATTAGCCTAAATCAGAACAGTTGTAATTACGTGTTTAGAGATTTGCTGAGCTCTAATGCATGCAAATGTAACATGTCAGATCTACAGCAGGGCCGTAGAGTGAAACTTTCAGCTTTAGTTGTAGGTGTATGTAGATTATGGACGGCGCCAACTACATCACTGTAAGTACATATAAAATGCCCTTGTATAATTATTTACACCTGCCATTCCTGCTCGTTAGTGTATAAAGATTTAGTTTTTACAAAATGTACATAATTATTCTAGCACTTACATGTATGTGAGTATAAATAAAATAATGTCCATTGTTCTAGTAATAATTGTTGGTATCTGAGTATTATTTTCGAGTGCATTACATTCTTACACCTAGGTTGTGTAAATGTACATAATATAATAATCTTTACACTGTAACTGTGTGTACAATAAAAATGTGGCATGTAATGAAAAATAATGTTAAAAATGGAAACGGGAAGAGGAGTTAAAGAAAACCATCTAACTATGGTTAATCTTACTTAATCAAGCACTTAATTAAGCACAGCAACACATGTCACCCTCGGTCATTTGACTCCATGCCTCTTAATTTTTCACAATTGCCATGAGTGAAGTTTAATCAGTACAACATTACTGATTGCTCATACTGACATTCTTTCCCCTTTCCCCTGTTTTTCCTCCCTCCTTCCCCCTGTTTTCTAATGTCAGTTTGCCAAGAGAGGAGGTACCCGGCACGGCCCTGGTAAAAGCTGCCCAATCCCAGTTAAGACTGAAGCGGATGTTGTTAAGTTGGGCAAAAATCCTTATCCAAGAGCTCTGGATGCGCATTCTCACTGGGAATTCAATATCGTTTTGTCAGCTTAACATAGGGGGATCTGACATGTAGGAGGGCCATGTAACGTGGTAGGAAAGAAAACCTGTAGACGAAGGTTGATCTTTGTTTTTCTTTTTTTTTTGGTTGTTGTTATTGTAAGTTGCCCTGACAGAAGCATGTATCATCGCATTGCTAGGGCTAGGCGCCCACATGCAACTAGCTGTCGTGTTTGCAGTCATGTTTAATTTCATGTGCCCTTGGACTCTGTATAATGTCTATTGTC
Source organism: Onchidella celtica (assembly GCA_963931925.1). Classification (NCBI taxonomy): domain Eukaryota; kingdom Metazoa; phylum Mollusca; class Gastropoda; order Systellommatophora; family Onchidiidae; genus Onchidella; species Onchidella celtica. Next base: position 10,076,994 of record OZ007578.1, on the reverse strand, counting down.
TCCCGCATGTGGCCGCATCTCCATGGATCCGCCTGGATTTCAAAAACGGAACAACAACGCAACAAACTGGCATTATTATGCAAGCATTCTCCAAATGTCTTTGCCAAATGTAGGCCTACGCGTTTTAATACATAATATAATAATGATAAAAACAGTGATAATTTAATAATGATAAACAATGGAAATAATGACCACTTGAACATGGTACAATTGAAGAACACAAGACACTGCCTAATAAACCCTATGTCGGTATTTCACATTTTGTGTAATTTGACATAAAACATTGTATTTTTACAAAGTGTTAGATTTAAAGAGAATTAAAATGGAGAGCTAATTCTGCACTTCAGCATCTTAGAACAGCCCACCCCATTTTTGTTAGGAAGGGTGGGGTCTATTGTCAAGCCTAAATTCTAAATCATTTTTCAGTTATTTTCTATTTGTCTTCTTGTCTTCCCGTGTTTGGTTTCGTTTAATCACTTAACGGTTATTTTGCAGTCCACAGATTAGGTGCTCTGACGCCAATTTAGCATGGACCAAAGCAAATAAAATAAACAACAACAACAAAAAAAAATGATGTAGGAAATGAATTCTGTTGCATTTCTGGAGTGATGGAAAACCCATTGTGTATGGAGCTTGTTCTGCCTGGCTGTCTTGACAGTGGCATTAGCCAAAATTGGCTGTACATACAAAATTACTCTGTGACAAATCAAGTCTTTCTTTTTTTTTCGTGTTTTGATTCACTGCGCGAAGCTTCTATTTCCGTCAGCTGGTTCAGGACAATTCTGACGCTCCAAAACTATTGAGACCCACATTTTTTGGTCTCGCCAGTGAGCGTAGTTTCTTTTTATTGCATAGTTCACATATCAAAATAAAACCAGGACAAACCAGATTTGACTTAGTGCGCCACCAGAATTTTGAGATCGGAATTTATCATGCCAAAGAAACATCACACCGAACATAAACAAGCTGTGAACATAATAACTGAATACTGCAAAGTTCCCCTGCCAACAGTTTTTTAATAGTATTGTGCTACAAATGATAGTCATAATGTCATATTTAGTAATTGGACTTGAGTTTCACATACGGGCTACTGATGTTAAGCCTTGCTTGGTATATCTGTAAAGTTTCATATAAACGATTCAGAATAAAGTATCTCTGAATGCTGGCTATAGAGGAAACTGAAAAGCACAGAGATGCATGCTTACGTCATTTCTTCACCTGCACGAGAGCATTATCAGAAAATTTAGACGTCATCCCGTGCAAAAGACAATGTTTGCAATTCCGATCAGCGCAGCATCTTAATATTAAATTCCATCCAGATTTTGGCAAGGTAATGAATCTGAATATTTTGATTATAATTTATTCATTTATTTATTTATTTATTTTAAGCATAATCTGATGCATAGCTATTTTTACAGGTTAGTTATTATACCACGCATTAGATTTCCCATCATGCTGGTTTTAGAGATGTGGGCTTCAATTTACTGTTTGATTCAAAGTCTTCTTGCATAAAATGTGAAGATCTGTTTTGAAATCTTCGTGGGGGTCGGGAATGGGGAGGGGGGGGGGGGAGTTTTTGTGATTTCACTGATTTGCCACGGCAAGGAATACCGAAGTTTCAAAGTCATTGATAATGTGTCTGAAAATGTCATTTCGTTTTAGCGTTAAGATTAACTGAATTCCGCTATTTAGTGTACGCCATAATCTAAAATATTTAAGAATGTGCATGATCAGTGGAAGCAAAGTGACTGATGGCAGTGTACCAGGTAACAGGAAAGGGGTCTTGGGGAGGAACGAGAGTGGGAGGGTGGAAGGGAAGGCACTCCTAGTGCAAACCGCTCTGTAACCAAGTTATGCCCCCACGGTGAGCAAGTTTAGTCAGCTTTTTCCATCTTATGACAGACTCAATTTGTATGTGATGTATTATACATCATTCATTCACCACTGGCTTTTACCAGTAGTACTGCATCCTCCATCAGTACTTTAGTCATACTGTAATTCGGCACCTGCCTATGACTTGCACCAAATCCCACCTAAGCGGTACGAGGTCTTTACAAGCTTCACTATTTTGTACACCGGTTATGAGTCACATTTGTATCAACTTAAAGCCTTTAAAAATTACAGATTCTAAATGTCTAGTGATTTTGTTCCAATACTTTCCTTTTCGCCTGTTCGTTTTTTTAAATTGAAGTGAACGCCCTATAACAATACCGATGCCACCGCCTTCATTGTACTGTTTTCGATTTTGTCCGAATATTTTGTTTTTTCCCTGTCCATTCTTGAAACTGAAGTGAAACGTTTCCTACTTGCCGGTTTGACATGTAGGATGCCAAAGTCGTCAACTGTGGCATTGATCGCGCATCAGGTTAGATTTTCGTACTTTGACTTTTTGCATTATAGTACATCACCCACAATAAACATCACAATTTTGTTTGTTTTCATTTCTGTTGCAAAACGTCATCTCATGCTAAAGCACGGTACTTTCAACCGCAGGTGTTTTACTGTATTTTACAAAAGTATGAAGTAATTAAATGCCAAGGGATTCGAAGAGTTGATTAAAATGTGGTTATGAGTTGTTTTATTTTGTCTTTTCTTGCCCAGAGCCACCGTATCTCTGCTCAACGTAGTATCCTAACGTCATTCCATCACTGCCAAAGAGAATGGCATGAAAATGACCCTTTCTCTCCAAACAGGTGAAACAAAATTACTTTGGAGACAAACAGGCAATATACTTATTTTTATTCATGAAAAACCAGCATTCAGTAACATCTTCCAATCTCACACTGAAATACAAACGAACGGGCAAACAGTATCGTTATTATTTATGCCAGGCCAGTGACCAGTGACAGAAGTTGTTCCAGGTCTGGTGTCTTCATTGGATAAAACAAAAACAACAACAACAATTCTTCACCTTTGTTCGTGAACATTTCATGTTATGAAACTTTGTCAAAATCCAGAAGTTAATTTTGTTATTTTTATAACCTTCTCCACAAAGACCTATCATAAAATCTCACAATACTCTATGTATCTATAATTTAACATTGAATTGGATTGTTTTCAGACCCTTTGTTTGTCTGCATTTTCCAATCCAACTTTAACAAGAAACAAAGGATCATACTGGCCAATCAATCTTTATACATTTTATAAACATGTTTGGGGAAATCTCCGCTATATCCACACATTCCTCACGTCCATACTGCTATTAACATTCAAAGGTAAGACCGTTTAGCAAAAACAAACAAACAAACAAATAAACAAACATATCTAGAAAACGACGGTTCAACATCATCCCAAATTCATACTATTAATGACTGTAAAAACGCATCCTCACAAACATAATATCTCATACTCACTCTCTGTTCTATCACACTGTTATAGACATACATTACAACTACAAGATTGGAACATGCTGAAGGGGCAACGGCATAGCGAAAGATACGTGTAAAATAAGAACTAAGGTTGGTCTTTAAACTATTTCCTTAACAAAATATCTCTGGGATTACGGAACTAGTTAAATTTTAGCTGCATCACGAGACTTCACAAATATATATATATATATAGAATATTTCCTTAAGGCACGAATTTAATTTGAATTCGGCAAACTTTAGTATACACAAATTCTTAGAAAGGTTCTTAGAAAACAGCAGACAATATCAGAAATAGAGTCAATTTGTAAAAATATTTAAAACAATAGTAAAATAATTAATGAACAATAGAAAAGGCACCCTATAGATGTTGACAAAGGCACTGATCGAAAGAGCAATGCCTGCAGTAAAAATTTTCATTTGCTGCATAGAATTCAGAATGTCAACGAAACAATTATATCATAATAATTATGTACAGTCAAGCAATACGCCTGAAATCTGGAAGTTTGTGACTAAGTTTGTGTATATCTATAGCAAACAAGGCACACGGCTCTGCAGCAAAAGCACAATTCTGGAGGGGCAAAACCAGTGTAAGGAATTAGAAAAAGTAAAGTTCAAACACTGAAGCTGCGAAGAGTAGGCAAAATAACGATAGAATCAACGGTGTAAGAACTGACCCACTTTGTCAGGGAAATGTGAATGTAAACCATACGGTCACAAGATAATTTGTACAGATGGTTTCACCGTGGAAACCTGGCAAGTGTGAGGAAGACGATGGAGTGGGATTTTCAACACTGTATCATTCTCCCTCACCTGTCCGCCCAGTAGCTGTTGTAGTGCGCGGAGTTGAAGGCCTCCCCCTGCTGCCGACATTGGAAGCCAATGGACGCCCCGCCACCAACGGCGCTGTACTCAGGAAACTGTGGGTACGGGGATGAATAGTTAGACGGAGATGGCATACTAGGGGGGACTTGGGGGGCCGGGGCCCCTAGCCCCACCCCCATTGACATCCCCATGCCCATGCCCATACTGGAATACTGGTGAAGTCCATTCAGTGCTGAGTGAGCTGACACGCGTTGACAGGAGCGATAACTTGGGAGCTGGGTCATACCCATGTTTGTCGCCCCTGTGTTATGGGTCAGAGCCCAGGGCGCGTAGCCCGAATATTGAGAATAAGACGGAGGGTTGAAATAATTGTTGAAGGCAAATTGGTTGAGAGCGTGAGTGGGGTCAGAAAACAGCGGTTTGTGAAGAGATAAAGTTGGTCTGTACGGCCGTTTCATTCGTCTTCTTCTGCGGTAGTTTCCTTTCTCGAACATGTCTTCAAAGGCTGGGTCGAGGGTCCAGAAGTTGCCTTTCCTCTCACCGCCCCCTTCTCTGGCCACTTTGACGAAGCACTCGTTTAAGCTTAGGTTGTGACGTATGGAATTCTGCCATCCTTTCTTGTTTTTCTCGTAGTACGGGAATCTGCCAATAATAAACTGGTAAATTCCACTTAAAGTCAGTCGTTTGTCTGCAGATTCTTTGATAGCCATTGCGATGAGAGCAACGTAAGAATACGGCGGTTTGACATTGGGATCTTTGAAGGATTCGGGATTGTCTTTATCGTTGGGAGTCGTTATCTTGGTCTCGGCTAGGGAATTCGGCGATTTTGATGAAGACTCGTTGGAAGTCGTGGATTTCCCGTGAGAGTCGCCGTCCGATTTGCCACCTTTGGCAGATCTGCAAGACACTTCGGACACTGGCTCCTGTTTGGGTATGATAGTGCCACAGCTGGTTTGGGATTTGTTCATTTTAATATGTCTTTCATCCGTGGAGTCATTCTTTGATGTGTTGCTGGTTATGTTATCACTATTGCTGCTCGTGTTGCCGCTGCTGTTATTGTTGTTGTTATTTGCATTATTTACATTGTTATTATTATTCATGTTCTTAAGTCTTTCCTTGTCTTTGCTATTTTGTTCACACCGATCGAAACATGAAAATGGTTTTAATGAGCTTGCTACAGATTCGTTGCACGTGTTCATTTCGTTGTATCGAGTCTGATGTCTGTAGTGGGATAGAGCGGAGTTGTCTTGGTGTGACAGATATTGTTTCTCATAACTTTTGTCACTACCGGGGGTGGGTGTACTCGAATACGGCGGATAAAACTTGAAGTGAGACAAGTATGAAGTATCTGAATCTCCCCCGTAGATTCTTGAGTACAGAGACGATGCTGACGCCGAGGATATGGGAGGTGTATTTGCTGAAGTTTGGCCTACAGGGCCGAAGTCTTTTCCGTTCTCAATGTCTAAAGAATTCCGTTGTTGCGAGTCACTTTCAACGTCTTCGGGCACAGAATTAGACAAACCAGGTGTCCCATACTTGCCAGATAGGCTGACCCCGCCGTACTCAGCTCCAGTCTGGGGGAAAGATTTGGCCACATGCTCGTGAAGATTGGCCAGAGGTCGAAAGGAGGACATTTCAGCCTGGTCGTCCTGGGAATTTGTCAGTCGCTTCATGAGAGGATCGTCCAACGTGTATGATCTGCAAAAGAAAGATGGATGTTGAAGAACAAACATAAAGGAGATACTCATAAACGGAGGGCCGTGTTGTAAACTGTCGTAAGTCGGTTCTTACACTTTTTCAGGTGTAGCAAAAAAACTAAATTATATTCCTTACCAGGCTTAATAGTTTCGATGTTTTGTTGTTGTTGTTGTTGTTTTTTAGATTAATCAAGCTTTAGCCATCAGAATTTAATTCCTAACTTATAACACAACGCGCAGGCTGTCAAGCTGCAAGTATGCCAAATATCACAATTTCTTTTTTTTTTAAAGTCGCACTACGACAGTTTACTATACGGTCCTCGAACTATGATGGGTCTATGCTGTTAACAGTCAATGCAATATTCTTTTTCTTGGGCATTTTTTTCCTAGTTCACTTGATTCCAGTGCATCTTTTAAATAATGAACGGGACAGACGTGGATTTTCTTGTAAACTGTCTGTTGGATTTATTTGAAATTTTGCAAGTGGTCATATTTTACACTAAACCTTATGGAACTGGGTTTTATTATCATTATTATTGTTAGACACTGGCCTGGTCTTCAGTTTGCTTTTTTGTGCTTTGCGAAAAAACCACGAGCAGATATTTATTCAAAGAAAAACATTCTCACGGTACCAACTGTGAGAAACACCCAAATCTGTGTTCACATCGAACAGGAAAACGATATATGTATTATATTCATGGGGCAATACTCCCAGAACTAAAGGACAAATAATTGTCCGCTGAACACACTCCAGTGTTTCGCACAGTTTAGTGCTGTGGAGATGGTTTGTTAACAATCCACTGGACTTAATATTTTTCGCAAAAGGCAAAACAGCAAATGCCACGAGCAGAGTTAGGGTCTAGGGGAGCATTCGACTGCACGAGAGGCAGCTAACTCACACTCGGACACAACCACACAAGAAAAGTATTAAACGACTAGAGGATCTATATATGTCAGGCCGGTCAGGCCATGTTTTACATAAATATTAATAAACAAAACAAAAGACAATAGAGGTATATTCAAAGCAAGAAATTCTAATTACTAACTTAATCTATGATATTCATGTAATTATGGTTCCTTATTGGATGTACTGCAATCAATAGCAAATAGGTATATTATACGAAACTAGATATCAATTTAAAGTGACAGTTGAGTCGCCACTGGCCAGTTGCCAGGCAAACTCTCCCTAAATCATATGGGCTTGAATGTTAGGAGAGCCCAGTACGTTCAAAGCCTACAGAAGCACACTTCGGCTTGTAGGTAATTACGCAGTTGCAAAAAACTATTTATATATATGCACAATCATTATTCAATTCATCAACAATGTGCCATATTACTGCAATCATACTATGGAAATAATTCTATAACACAGGCCACTCGTCGTCGAGTGCCAGCTGGGGTTTCCCTAGACTTCCTATGAGGCTGTGGTTCTCTCTCTATCTCTGATCTTCTATTATGCTTGAAGTTCAAATCAGATATATTACCATTGGTCACGCCTACTGGTAGGCGCGAACATCAAAATAGCGCAGCGTGGGCTTTCAAAGGTCAGCCCACTCAGACCTTTCTTTCTAGAGCTCAGTCAGTCCGTTAGCAAGGACTTCTAGTCTTCAAACCACACAGTTCAGGTACTGGCCAACCGGAGATACTTCACGACACGATGCTTCTGCTCGTCTGTATTCACTAAATCTGAACGTTACACGATGTTTTATACTATCTGGCTACCCAGCAGTGCTAGTCCGCTGGCCCAATTAGTTCAGCTATCTCATAGGTCGAAACCTCCCACCATTTTAATTGTAGTAATACGTCTGCACTATTCTACCAGCCAGTTAACGTGCAAAAACTTGTCTAGTCATACTTAACAATGTCAACTATCCCCACCTTGTTTCACCCCTACTCCATTACTTATTAATCACGAACATTAAAACCGACAAGCGTGCATCTAACAGTTTAACTTTACCTTTATTTACTCACCAACTATAATTCGCGAGGGCCGTTCAAGGCCACCAGCCAATTTCTCATGGCCCTGGTAAAACAACAACAACTCACTCTCTGCGAGAGTTTTAACAACATCTGAATCATGACACTTAAAATGAAACTAGAGTATAACAAAAATAAAAAAAACAAAGCCAGTTCCATAAAGTTTCGTTTCGTTTCAAATAGGAGCCAGTTCAAAATTTCAAATAATTCAACAGACAATTTTCGAGAAAATCGATGTTGACCTCGCCCATTCTAAAACAGACCACTTTAACAAGACTGGTTTTTCTTTGTTCAAGAATTTTCAGTCTTGTAGTAAAATTTCAAGTAATGGGATGTCAAGAAACAGACACAAAAATGAAGTTCTATGAGGCATCGTCATATGCTTTACCGCTTTCTTATTTAAAAACTTCGTAACGGTTCATGAACATCTTCTTTGTCCACCAGTTTTACCCTGCAAATTGTCACGTCCCTATATCTCTTATCTTGTACGCATCATTTCTTCATGACCCACCCTAAACACCTCCCTCCCCCCTCCATCCAGGGAAAGGCTATTCTAAACATAGACACATCATTTCAACATCGTTTACGTTTTGCTTTGACTAACTTGACTGCGAAAGGGATTTTTAGGATACTTTGCCAAGGTTTGCTTGACGTTTTAACTAAGAGTAGGACTAGAGACGTTCCATATGCTGTTACGCCGACCATCTGCTGCGTATGACAGGACGTCCACCATAGTGTTGGTACTAATGAGTCTGTACTGAATACTACGGTAGTTTTGTTCATCCTGACCTCTTGAACTTTTTCCTCTACAAACAACCCAGCCATCCACGATCATCCCGTCACGTGACATAGTCCATGCAACCAGAAATTACTGCAAGATATTAAGGCTTTCAAAAATCTGACCATATCCAGCTGATCATGTGGCGTTCATGAGGCTATTGTCGTCGTTGCTTTTGTTACAATAAATGCAACCGGCCGATACAAAAGTGATATGCTTGGATAAGTTGACATTTGAGAAGATTAATTTTATAATTTTTGAAACTAAAAGAAAGTGCAAAAAAACAACAACGGCACCACGACGAACTACTCCCACAACTATTCTTTTTTATGATAAGACCAGATAATGGCTAATCTTGGAAAGTACAATTAACATTTAATGACATTACTTAACAAATTGTTTTGTATACCTGTAAAAATACTATTGTGAAATATCCAATGGATAATGAGCTTTAACTTCTCTGTTCCATCTCAAATTGTTTCCGGTTAATTGGCTCTTTTGAATTACTCGGCGAAAAATATTCGGTAAGAGAACTATGTCCTCCTGAGTTCATTTGTACAATATTAAGATTCAAGAATATGTAATTAAAAATCCGCATTTCTATCATAGGTAAGAGAGACTACAAACCTTAGAAATATAGCACATAATGTTAAACGCTCAAAATTCTTATTGCAACATGAGCTGTTTTAAACAACTGATGAGTTTACTTATTTATTTATTTGTTTATTTATTTATTTATTTATTTATTTATTTGTTTATGTATTTATTTATTTTTAACTATTTACTTGAGAAGATCAAGAAATAATGTTATCCCTTCCTGCAGGGCAATAACAGTTTACCCCTCATGACAAATAAAGTTTTCACGTTGTCTTTTTGTTGTTTTTTTTCAGTCGCTTTAACAGAAAAAAAGAAGGAGCAAATAAAAGAATGTTTGTGTTTAGATTTAAACTGGGTACAGGTTTTTAGAAACAAACATTACCTGTCTTTGATGCCAAATAAGTCTTGCTGTCCAGTGACCTGACCGCCAGTTAGTCCAGGGTGGGGGAGGACGTGTAGGTGCTGCAAAGCTTGCTGTTTCATGGCGGAGGTCATATCGTCTTCAACACCGACTTTACCTGTGGGTCACATCCATAATAGATAATGATATAGGAGTCGATGAAGATCAGAAAAAAATTAATAAAATATTTGAAATCAGAATATTTCACCTTTCACCTAAGCATTGTTCACCCACTGCAGGATGTAGCCCCTCCAATAATAAGTTCCATTTTTTTCTGTCTGATGTTTTCCTCATCCACGATGTTCCTCCTCTCTGTTTCATGTCGTCTTGCCATCTTCTTCCTGGTTGTCCTCTTGTCCTTCTTCCTGTCCCCGGTGGCTATTCCCCTCATCGTTTTGTCCACCTATTGTCATTTATCCTTCCCAAATGCCCAGCCCCAGTTCCACTTTTGATGCAGCATAAATTTTACTATGTCCGTTATTGTTGTTCGTTTGTGTATTTCAGCGTGAGCGATTTTATCTTGCAGTTGAGTATTTTTCTTTCCGTTGCCCTCTGGGTGGTTCTTAATCTATTCATAAGTTGTTTTGTTATCGGCCATGTTTAGCAAACCATAGGTTATCGTCAATGCGCCTGGCCAGTTCGACGATAGTAGGCCAAAACCCGGTAATGAAAAATCATAATTTAACTCTCATAAATATAAAATAAAAATTAAAAAAAAAAAAAAAGAAAACAGATCATAATGGTAGTTCTTGTGATATCTTTAGCCAAATAGTATCGTTAACATCATAAAATCATGATTATAAAACGACTCATAAATACCGTGCCATTTCCTGGTGACCATTTTGACTGTCATTGTCAGAATTCCCAATATGACTTTTACTTTTACCGTCACTCATTTTTGATGATGTTGTGTTTGATATTGCAGCCGGTATTCTGGACATCATCGAACTATCTGAAGACACTACAGGCATGTTACACTGGTGGTTAGGCAAAACTTGCGTTACAGTAACGCTGTCATTTTCCAGGCTTAGATTTCGTTTTAAAATGTCTCTCAAGCATGTGCCATTGTCAGTCAAAAGCATTGTCATCAAATGCTACAAGGTAGTAATACAACAAAGAATTTAAAAGATTTGTAAAGAGTTGAAAAAAAGTTACAGGTGACATAATTATGTAATTTGGCATCTATAATAAATAAGTACTTGATTTTATAGATAAATAAATAAACAAACATTAAATGAATCATGAAAATATAATGAAATAAAATAAACAATGAATGAATAATCATATAAATTGATCGATAACAAATAATAAATAAAATGATTTAATAAGACCATAATTAACACAAAAAAAATATGAGAAGAAAAGGATAAATAAATGTGAAATATCTACAGATTTATAAATGGTCAAAAACATTTTACAACTCGAAAAATAAATTAGCAAACCATTCTTATGATTTACCCCATGACCCATTATCATTACCATAATTATATTATCAATTAAATTTGAGGACTTCCCGATGCTTGACACCAATTACTGACTACACCGTAGACACTATAAGCTCCACATTTATCGCATAGGTTACAAACTGATACTCAGATCATAGTATGACCATTGATAATTACCAATTCTAAGCGTCTGTATTTTCAAAACATGTTGTTGTTTTTTTTTGCGATTCACTTTGGAAGTAATAGTTCTATTCTAGCAATAGCAAACGCGACGTCTAGCAATCTTAGCCTTCTAGAACCCAGACATAGAGTCTATGGTAAAAAATATCCAATCATGTCGAGCCGATTTAAAATGGTCAAACCAATGCAAAATTATGAAACGTTTATCAAGAAAAATTATTTATAAGTAGTAAAATTAGAAAGTGTTCTAAATCTAGAACGGTTCAAATAAGGAACACATTATATTTTTGACAGTTAATTCTAAATTTCAATTAGTGGAGGAAAGGAAGATGGTAGGAGTATTGATACGTGATGTTATGTAGCCGGGACGGAACGATTATATTACAGGCCGTTTGTGATGATTCATTGTTAAAACGAAAATAATTATTCAATGGTATGTAGTTTTAACATCTTACCACGTTGCGCACTGATGACGGTTATTCTGTACACGAAAATTACTGTGTAATAAAAATAATGTGACAAAAACATCATTACTGTGTTGTCCGTCGCTGATGTTCAACTCTATGAGTATCACCCAAGACACAGGATTCCGAGACGGACCAATTCGCCATATTCCCTCCGTCGTCTTGCGAGCGTATCAACAATGTCAACAACGCAACAATGCATACCAAACCCCTTCATAATCTTATTGTATAAAAAATAGTGGCGGGACTAATATATTGTGGTGCAATTTTGCTCGAAGCTACAGCCTAAATGACAGATTCAACAAAGATAGAGTTAATTTCCCAAAGTGTCAACTAATCCAGCCTAATCGCTTTTGTATGGACCGATTGTGTTGATTCAAGTTTCAGATATTTTCAAATAAAAAGTTGTAAAAATGTAAAATACAATGATCTTTGTTTTGGCTCTCTGTAGTAAGCCCACCGCACCGGGAACAATGTATTAATACGTGTACAGTTCGGTGTGCGCAATGTCCCTACCAGAAATGGGTGCACAGTGCTCTGGGCGCATGAAATCTGTAGTTAGACTGTAGAATATAGGAAGCTTTCTAGACAAAAAAGAGAGAGAGATGGAACGGTGCGTTCACGGTTTTGCCCGAATAATGACGGGAACTTCATATAGTTGAACGAAAAAGACTAGCACTCACCGTATTTATACGCGCGCAATTTGTGGACATATAACGGTAGAAGGAATAGTCCGTCTCGGTATTCTGTGTCTCGGGTATTACTTTTGGGTGTATTAATTTTGTGATCCTTGGGTTGGTGACGCGCTGAGTCAAGTCTGTTTTTCCGAATGTTCTGTCTTAATGCGTGAGGCCTCTCTTTCCCCCAGTTGGCCCAAGACAGTTGTTGAACTCGTGAGACAAACTTGCCTCAGTTTTGCCAGTAAGCGAGGTCCGGTTTAACTCTCTAGTCCACATCTCACTGGTCTTGTCCACAGCATCCGCTCCGCTCCGCTATTTTTACGGAAAATGGCGTATGAAAAAGTAAAACACTTTTTGCCTCTGTAGCGATGAAGAGCGGAGCGAAATGGATGCTGTGGACAAATATACGGGGACAACGAGTGTCTTTACTTTTTCATACGTCATTTACCGAAAAAAAAAAACCAGCGGGCCTGAAGGGATGCTGTGGACAAATATACGGGGACAACGAGTGTCTTTACTTTTTCATACGTCATTTACCGAAAAAAAAAAACCAGCGGGCCTGAAGGGATGCTGTGGACAAATATACGGGGACAACGAGTGTCTTTACTTTTTCATACGTCATTTACCGAAAAAAAAAAACCAGCGGGCCTGAAGGGATGCTGTGGACAAATATACGGGGACAACGAGTGTCTTTACTTTTTCATACGTCATTTACCGAAAAAAAAAAACCAGCGGGCCTGAAGGGATGCTGTGGACAAGATCAGTCACAGTAAAACCGCAACAAAACAGACGTGAAACATTGCGCCATCGGCCTCGTTATTGCTAGTACTCACCAACAGAGGCGGATAAATCGTGACCATGCATAAGGTGGTGCTGGTGGGGCTTCAGAGCACCCAGTTCATGGGCGGAGAACTGCTTGATATGCGAGTAATCCATGGTAGACAGAGGCTTGACGGAATCTTCCAGCTTCATGCCGCCACTGTGGAAATACTCCGGCATCATGGACATTTTGAACTCCATCATCCTCGGTCTGTTGGAGGATATGAACAATAGCGTGAGAGGTCACGTCTATAATGGCTGGCTCTGTGGTGAAAATTTTTTCGCACAACAGCAGAATAAAAACTCAGTTTTGCTAATTACTTATTCACTATTTGAAAAACTTTTATTATTATTATTGTCATTATTATTATTATTATTGTTAATAGTAGTAGTAATAGTAGTAGTAGTAGTGGTAGTAGTAGTAACAGTATCGTTGTTATTGTCCTTGCTGTTACTGTTATCATTTTTATCATTATCATCATAATAGTATGATTATTATGACTGACTCAAATCCTCACCCGTGCACTATGAAATTGTGAAAATAGAGGAGTATAGCCATTATTGATTAATTTATGTGTTTAGGTCTTATTTTTGAAGGTTCGCTGCCATTTGGCATTTACGCCTCACTTTTCTTGGGATTAATTAACTCATTTATTTATTTGAGTGTTTATCAAGGGGGTTACGGTAATTCAAATATTATTATCTATATTAATAAAAGTGAAACCTTACGACAATTGCAGCGCGCCTTTCGCTACTCCTCTCTTAATGCTGATTCGGTGGCCCTCAGATTTTATACAACGCTTAGTATAGACTGTCGTCGTGTCCCCGGCACAGAAAAAAATAAAAAATTAATAACTCGCAGAACGTTTGTATTAGTTTCTAGGTTGCGACACATTGGCTTTCGGTCTATTTTTTCGGCAAATTAATGTAACTAAGATTGGTTCCGGTATAGACTGTACCACACTCACAAAACAACTTCCGGTTAGGACTGGTTTGAATGATGAGATTGAGTTCTAAGACTATCAAGTATAAAACTTTGTGTGTTCTCAATGTGCCTAGACTGGGAAAAAGAAAGGGTCTGGAATAGGGAGATTGACGCTGCAGGGCCAAAAGTACAGGTTTGTGTTTTCAATATGCCTACGAAAATAGTATAATATTTCTTTTCCATTAACACATGACGTTATCACTTCCTGCGATGTGCAAACAAACTAACCTGTGCGCAAATCATTTGACGGATGCTGGCGGGACGCGCAGGACGTCAACGAGCAGTAAAACGTATCTAAAAACAAACAAACAAACAAAAATAAAATAAAGCTAAAGGAACAGGCAAAATGAAGCAGGTCCATAATAATCACCCAGAACTGAAACTAATAAATCGATTTATCCCGGGCAGGGCCGGGAACTCAGCTAGTTTATTCATAAAGTTAGAAACGTATTTAAGACAAAGATAACATTCCAAGTTAAGTGTTGTTTGTTCCCCTCTCCTGCAAAATCAAATCCTTCACACTTTTGCTGTTTCATGATAAGATCAGCTAGCTATGTGTTTATAAGTATCCCAGGCATGTCACTGGGGGGGGGGGGGGGGTGAAAATAAAAGGGACATAGTTGTCACCAGAATCTCTTAAATCAGAGTAAAATAAAAGAGAAAGTTAAAAGATGATGAACAGTTAATGTCCTAAGAAAAGTAAATAATGTTTAAAATGTACATGAATGTCTTAAATAAGCGAATTGTGTGCATATGCGTTTGAGTATACTGTAGGTGTGTGTTTTAGACTTTTTGGGGGCTCAGATTGAAAGGCGGTTTGGTCTGTAACCATCGTATGTATGACTCCGTGAACTTTATATTGAATAGAGTGGAGGAATGAATATATAAGTAAGTAAATAAAAATATAATAATATAAATAGACAAATACATAGATAGGTAAATACAACGTAAGTAAATAAACAAATAAATAAATAAATAATAAACCCCATAAATAATTGGGTAAATAAATAAATGAATAATATGATAGATAAAGTACGTAGATGAATGGATCACTAAATCGCTGGGCAGATAAATAAATATATAATTAGATAAGCCTTTCTATCTCATGACCAGCTTTCTGCAATGACTGTCCTGAGTTTCGGACCTACATGAAGTCTTTTGCATCCCAGAAATGTCAACTGAACTCTATGTTTTCGCTGTATTGAACCCCAACTGGGTCATTTCTTTATCAGCTGACGGTTTTATAGTCCAGTATAGGCATGTGGTCTATTTTCGTATTTGATCATGTTTTCAGTTTGACACATAAGCATGTTTATGTTTGGTGGAAAAAACATGATATAGACTGACAAAAGATATATATTTAATATAACATAACACATAAGAGACAATGAATAAATAATATAGAATATCATTAAAATTTGTAACATTTGCAATGTTGATATTTGTATTTTCCATTGTTGACAGGCTGCGAGGAGGCACCCCAAAAAAAAACAAATAAATAAATAAATTTAAAAAATGAACAAACATATGGATAGAGGAGAAAATGTGTTTTAGATCTTTAACGTAGGAGGTTCACTGCCCATGACATTTACACCTTCACGTTTCTTGCTTTTATTTCCTTATTTCTTGTTTCTGTGTGTCTTTGTGGTAAAAGGATTAGGTCCTTGCTGATTTTTTTAAATAGAATTTTGCCCGGTTAGCGGCTTGTTGGGTCTGCCCTTCTCGAATTTCAACTGCCAAAGTTTTGTTAACGTGCTCAATGTGCACACGGGCCCTTCAAGTGTTTCGTTTTTATCCGAGAAGACTAGGTGCTCGAGCCTACATACCATAGGATCAGGGACTGGAGCCCCCCCCCCCCACCAAAAAAATATTCTAACATGCCTGTACTGAGCGGGGATCAAACCCGGTACCTTCGACATGGGAGGCGAGCACCTTGCGTCTAGACCAACCAGTCGCCATAGGCGGTAAGTACTTTGGGCAACCCATCACGAGTGGAAAGACAAAAAAAAAAGACAAAGCCTCAAACTTTCTCAAGAAGATCTATAATTAGCCAATAAAATAATAATCATCTAAAAGATTTGAAAAAACTTCTGAATGGCCATGCGTGGAAAAAAAAAAAAAGTTTTGCACTTGTAAAGTCCTGCAGTCGTACCTGGACAGCGGAACTGAAAAAGAAGTACCCATTCCGTTATCAGAGGCACCTTCCTTAGACTAAAAACATCTAGAGGCAAACGGAAGGGGTAAATGTCAGACATCGTAAATACAACATTATATTGCATGGTTGCGTGTCCAAGAATTCCAGTTTAGAAGTCGCATTTGATAGCTATCCGCATTTTTAAAGAATTTTTCGATTTTTTTCTTTCTTTCTTTCTTTTTTTTTTCATCTACAACTTTTTGCCTGATGAATCTCTTTTCACGGAAAGCTTGATTTCTCTTCTCCTCTCCTTTAAGTTTTGATATATCCTGTATTTTTTCTTATGCTAGGAAGGCGCAATATGGTCGTTATCATGCCGTAGGGCCGTTAAACTCAAACTGAAACTCTTACGAGAAGCTTTGCAACATATAACCCTCTCCTGTCGCTACATTTCGACTTTGCATTGAGCCGTACTTGGGCCTTCAGTGTATTTTGTGTTTTTAAAAAATAATCTTTCGTAATACGTTGCAGTGCCACCCAGAGCAACTCTGTGTTTGTTTTATGTTCGTTCACCTCATTTCTATCGTAAAGAGGTCGATGAGAATACTTAAAGAAACAATTGGCCAAAGACTGTCAGACACTTGTTAAGTTTTCTTAAGTTATGAAACTTCAAAACACCAGATGTTTGCTACAAAGCAAAACAAAATAAAAATAACAAAAACAGTCCCACAATTTCTGCTTTGAATACGCAGTCAGTGAGGGTATCTGAGCTGAAAGTAATATTAACATACAATCCTGAACACTCAGTGTAAACGCTGAGCGGGCCCGGAAGTGAGAACAAGTGAACGACCAGAGTCCATAAAGAAACAAACAAACAAACAAACCAGCAAACACGTAACGGGAGGGTAAAACGTGAGGGTTATATGGGACGGGGGGGGGCGTTATGCTTTTAGGTGCCATTTGCCTGGTTATAATTATTATCCATTTGAATTTCACTTTATGAATCTTGAAATCGGTTTCTCTCTTCCCCCCCCCCCCTAGAAAAAAAAACCCACCTCCCCATCTCCCTCCTCCCACCCTCCTCCTCAGCTAGCTGCCCAAAACTCAAAGAATAGAACTATTTTGTATCTCTATGTTATTCTTCTCTCCTTATTAGATCTTTTCTTTTCTATTTGTTCAATCACGAACAATCCTGTCTCCTAACTTTCAATCCTGAAATCAAAGTGAAATATTATCTTTCATCTTTTAATAGCTAATCATTTATTCACATTCAGTCGAATTTGCGCTTCTCACTGCAGATTCTTTTTGGTAACTAAAGTTAAAATTGACACATATATATCTAAGGAAACTATCATTTTCCTCCCCCCTACCCCCCCCCGCCCCACCCCAATCTCCCCATAGGTACATCTTGTTTCCCTCTAGGTGTGCACCCAGCCACGTCTGAGTTGTGCTTTCTCTCTGTCATCGCCTGGACTGGAAATTTAGAGGTCTGGGATTTGCCTGTCACTGTCCATGCGCGCCATCATGCGCAGAAGCCACTTCCGGTCTTTCAGCCTGTCAGTGAAGGGAACAGAGCCCCCTAGGTCCCGTGTAAACACACGGCTCTCTTTTGTTTACCCCCAGTATCATCAAGACCCCCATTTGACCTTGATTCAAAACATGTCACTCAAAAAGTTGCACGTTTTAAAAAGTTATTTATCATAGCCAGCGCTGTCTAATCAGGCTATTTTTGACGCTAGGAGTAACAGTTTTAGTAGATGAAAGTAACGCGCAGATGGGCCAAATTTTCCTCACGAGGGTTACCAAATGCACTATGTTACACACACAAACACCCTCCCGCTATCCCTAACCATCCACCCAACTCCCGCCATCATATCTCTTTTTACATCGTTCCTCGGGTAAATGAGTGCAATGGTAGGCCTAATTAAATTTTACATTTTAGCTTAATATGTAAATTCGGGTTCAGTCCTCCATCATAGGCTTTGAAACTGGATAGTGTCGCTCAAAGACAATGCTTATCGCCACCGTCATAACACTTTTGCTTGGGTCATTTTATAACAGTTTCAGAAAGCTAGAAAAAGTATCTTGGCTTTGCAAATCTGGTGACTTGCGCAAAAATAGTTTCATGTCAAAATGTAGTCTTCGACGGCTCGATACAAAACTTCGTGCTTCTCAGGAAACAAGGCAAACGAACTTTATCTTATCTGGAACTTAAGGCCCTACCTTAAAAATATTTTAAAATGACTTGGGCAAGTGGGCTGTGACTATGACGGTATAGTAGCCAGCTGTGCACAACCAGGCGTTCTGTTCATGTTGTTCTGTTGCATTTTGCTCCAATATCAGTTAATTTTAATCAAAGAGCATTTTGTCTAATATTGCAGTATACCAGGTTTTATGTATTCTCTTCACACCACTGGTTTAAAAACAGTTATTTTGTTGCAGTTCTGACCAGATGCCACATTCACATTTTCAAAAGTACCTGTCATCAACTTTGGCTGAGCCGCGCCGAGGTATACTAATTACACCACTGCCCTCCCAGGTGTAAGCGTATAAAGAAAATACAACAATAATTATGCATCGTTTCTAGCAAACTCAGTATCCTCTCCTTTTATTTTTTCTTACTAGACATTGCAGTTTCTGAATACGCCTAGTACTTCTGATAAATATTTGCAGGTTGATGACATCGTCGGTTGTAGAAAATTAAAACCGGTTCATTTTCTCCGTGTTTAGTCTCTCCAGTCTTGTATGTATACACACAAACTCCAACCACAACACAGTGGCTTCCATACCTTTTGTTTACGCCTAATTTTGTTTTTCTTCACCACAACTCGCGGAGACATAATACTGCAGTGGGAGGTGAGAAGGCAATAAAAGTTCAATTTATTTAGGTTGTCGAAAATGTTAGTCATCCAAATTTGGTCCTGAGCAAATCGGGCTATGGGAATCGTTGTCTTAAAAGCAATAATATTCATTTCGATACCTGAGAAACGATCTTGTCGGCAGAGACAACGGAAACATGCAGTGGAAGGGCTGGGGGCAAAATATACAAATACAAATACATGTAAATGTACTTCAACTGTATTAGAGCGATTTGGAATGAAGAAAGAACCCAGACGAATATGTTTCAACGATTTTGCATTACCAACACTTGTCGTGGCTTTGAAATCTCAAGCGACGGTTTGTGATTCTACTTTCACAACAAAAATGACAGTAGTTTCGTAAGATGATCTTATTTGACTGAATTCTGGCGGTCGAGATAATTCAGATACACTATGGACGCTAAATTAAAACTGCCACTCTAAACAACAGTATGCGAGCAAACTCTGGCCATTAATTTTGATCAATACAAAGTATCATAGCTACTCGCCATCCAATTTTAAGAAGAAAAAAATATTAAAAAATTCCGAGATTTAGTGACGGGAAAATGTGAATGGAATTCATTTGCTGCTGACGATAATCTCGTGTGAGCTTACAATAGTATCCATAGGAACCACCCACAGATGCGACATGGCAATAGAGACTGTTACTTTTGCACTGATCTGTTCGGCCACAAGAGACGCTGCTCCAGCAAAGCAGGCAGTCAAAACAGTATGCAAATTTCATGGCCGTCCTAAAATCCAGAAAAAAAAAGTTATTTGTTGTTTTTTTGTCCTCCAATTAGAGCGGATCATCTTTGCATTCATAGAGACTTCCATCTGCAACCACGTCATTGTAAAGCTATCTCCTGCTTTCTGAGTTTTGAGTTTGGGTTTAATGGCACGATAACAGCCACTTTGCGCCTTTCAGGTCTTTTTTGTTTTCTTGTTCCTGACTTTGGGCTTTAGATTGCAGCCCTCAGATTCCTATACATAATATAAAATGAAAGTGAAGTTAAAAATCTAAAGGGAAAAAGGCTCGCTCTGTAAAGTATGTCTAAAACTGTGAACCTTGTTATGATAAAAATCTCTTAATCAACTTGTAGACTTCAAAAGATGCGCTGCGGGCCCATGTCAGAAAATAATTCTTTTGTTCGCAGGCATAACGCCTTCTTGGGACGAGCGATACCCCACAACGGATCAATATTATATTCAGAGAAATAAGCATCAAACCCTCTGATGTTTCTACACATTTCTGCAGACACTAAATTGATTCCACAAAAGACACACTAACATGTTTATTCGTTTTTTAATGATATTTTCATGTCTTTAATTGTTTATTTATCGCAATAATTTTATTTATGTATGTTTATATTGTTGATAATGTATGCATAAACTTCCTTTCAAAATAAGATTAGTGGCTTGTTATTAACATCAGATTTTACAGTTACGTGTGCTCGTGTCTGTGTGAGATATAATTGTTTTTGTCGTTGTATCCTTTTTTTCTCTTCGAAAAAGATAAACAGATATTGCGGAACATAACTTTTTTATTACGTATTCTAGAATTACACAGAACATGTTATCATACATCTGTAACACTTGAAATTATCGGGAGGGGCAGAAAAGATAGAATTTCACTTATTTTTTTGTTCCATTTTTGTTCGCTGTTGTTGTTGTTTTCAATTTTCATCACTTAACCATAATTTTCACAGAACGGCCGCTTCCATTTCAGATTGCCTCCTGTCGTTTGCATTCAACTTGAAACATATTTCATGGATGAGCACACTCTCTCATCGTTATGGCACGTTCTCGACAGTTTTCATATTGTAATTCCGTGTACCGGGGTATCTGTATGTGTGTGAAGGGAGGCTGGTTCGCTTTCGTACTTAACGTCCTGGTTCCGGACAGTGCTGAGTTATTCTAGCGGGGCATACAGATGGTTAGGATTACATGTAAGCCAATAAGCATTTTGAACGTCAAGTAGACTGTGCGCCCGCCCCCTCCCACCTCTCCCCTCTTCAAATAGATATCTGTAACTAAAGAAAACAAAAGTTAACTCTTTCATCGCGATGTGGGAAGTAAAGAATTATCGGCAGACTGAATTTTTGACCTCAGTCAAAATTCCAATTTTGTTTCCGGTTATATTATATCCTATTATTTAGTTTCAGTTTTTGTTGTCGTTGTTGTTGTTTCATTTTTTCCTCTTTAATCCCATTTGAGAAAATTGCCTTAGTGTCATTGCAGCCCAGTTACAACTGGAGCAGACACGCCGTCGCCACAGTGCAGCGCCGGTCAGTTTCAATGTAGTTTCATTTCACTTGCATCCCGCCAGAAAACCTATTAATGGACGTGGCGCATTCACATTTTACCCCTGATAATGTGTGAACGTCTGGGCTGTAGACATTGTGGCAGTCCAAAGATGAAAAGAGAATCACTGCAGAGATGAAGGGGGAAACTGATCGTGGGGTTTCTTGGGAAGGCGGAAAAAACAAAATGCCGGATGGCTGAATTCTAGGGGCGAGACAAGTCACAATAATATGGCACTGGTTATGACAGGAAAAACGCAAACAACTCAAAAAGAAACCAACGTCAAAAGGCAGAAAGAAAAGAAGATCAACGGGAGGAATAAAGTGAGGCAACGGATGAAGAAAGAAAAAGAAAGTATTTACTAAAGGGGAAAGTGGGTGCGATGGAGATGAAGAGGAAGAAGAAACAACAACTGTTGTCATGGAAACCATCAACAACCTGAAAGAAAGATCCGGGTGTAACGCTAACACTGAAGTAGATCTAAAGTACCAAAATCAATTCATTAATATAATGATCTGCAGCTACAATAGCAAACCTTAATTTGCATTTTTTTAAATTACCGGTGTTATTACTAGTTGACTAGTTGACTCGGAGAATACACATATGTAAGTTTTAAAGATGAGGTTCGATCACCGAGGTGTAAATTGAGGCATAGAACGAACTCTCCGACCATACTTTTTAATTCTACTCGAAGAAAATAAGAAAATGAGGGGGCGGGGGGGGGGGGTCAAATTGTCGGAACATGTTATTCTTTTCAAGTCAATGGTGGCTTAAAGTCAACGAAAGTATTAAAAATAATAACAGCGAACTTCAAGACCTTTTAAGATACTATGCCCACGAAGACCTTAACGTCTTCCTATCAATTATGATATTTCGAAGATTTTAAGGATTAGCGGTTGAAAAGCTTTTCATGATTACATTGGAGACCTTTCTTGCTTTATAATATGATGATGATGATTTTGCTTCGTTTTTGTTTTAGCCGGTAATTTTAAGTGAGCAAAGATAATACTTTCATTCATCCACCTGTTAATGTGTCATCTTATTTCAAATTATCTCGGCTGCCAGGCACGCTGAAGTTTGGGTGTATAAGTCTTCATTGAGAGCCAGAAAGCCACGAGACAAGTCCGTTTTGCGCGGGTTTGACTCAAGACTTTAATTTCCTTCGATTCGAGACAGACTTGCTTCAGTCGCACTAGTACGAGAGACTTCGCCAAATTCCATAGTCCACACGGGCTACTAGAACTGAGGCAGAACCAGAGAGATCTCTATCTCTGGGCAGAACAGACTGGACATTGGGACACGTTGGTCTAAAGGCAGGGTGCTCTCTTCTCGTGCTGAAGGTACCGGGTTCGATTCCCGATCAGCGCAGGCATGGTGGGGTTTGGGAAGAAAATTCCCGTCTGTGATAGGATCGAGCACCTAGTCTTCTCGGATAAGAATGAAAAACTAGGAGGGCCCCTGTGCACGTGGCGCACGTTAAAGATACCCTGACAGCTTAAAGTCCAGAAGAACAGGCCTAACAAGGCCGGATGCCGGAGCAAAATAATAATATTTTTTAAAAAACTAATCCCTACCATAGAAGCACACAGAAACAAATACAGGAAAGGTGAGGTGTAAATGCCCACAGCAGCGAAACTCCTAAAATAAAGACCAAAACCAACTTGACAGTGCGCTCGGTTCTTGAAGGTTTTGTGTCGTCATACTAAAGTTTTGTTCAGCATGCTACTGATGCACAATAGGCTACAATTAGAGTTGATTTGAGGTCTTTATTTTAGGAGGTTCGCTGCCCTTGGCATTTACACCTCACTTTACTTGTTTTATTATTTCTTGTTCTGGCGGGGGGGGGGGGGGGGGGAGATGATATGGATAAATTTTAATCTATTAATTTCAATTTTGCCCGGGCAGCGGCCTTTCGGCCTGCTCTTTACGATTTCCAACTGCCAAGGTATCTTTAACGTGCGCAACGTGCACATGGGCCCTCCGAATTTTTTCGTCCTTATCCGAGAAGACTAGGTACTCGATCCTACCCCCCAATACGACCGGGGACTTGAAAATATGAGAAAAATCCAATTTCCAAGAACTACTCGATCCTACCCCCCAATAGGACCAGGGACTTGAAAATATGAGAAAAATCCACTTTCCAACATGCCTGCACTGCCCGGGTTTAGAACCCGGGACCCTTGGCATGAGAGGCGAGCACCTTGCCTCTAGACCACCTTGTCCCCCTACAATTAGAGTTTTAAAACTCGCCCGTTTATATAGTAGACACATTTAAATGAACACAATAAACATGGCTCTCACATAGGATAGAATTGGACACCACATTTTACTGCCAGCATGCACATTATATAAAAACTAGATGAGCTACCGGGCATTGCCCAGAATAAACAATCATGTGCCCCCCACCCCCTCTCTCTCTCTCTCTCTCTCTCTCACACACACACATAATAAAAGTAATAAACTACAGTCTTGCTTCAGAACTCATGCGCACCAGAACACTACGCACCAAACTGAACGCTTGATACGGTTACTTTTTATGACATGCACGGTACTATAATATATTACGAAACAAACATGCAAATATACAGATGTTACTTAGCAATAAACATTGTTGTTTTTTTTTTAAATACGTGCTTGAAGTAAACAACTTTTAATTATAGCCATCATCTTCCTTATCTCAAATGTCACCTTCCTGCTAAATTTAAGGCCTGAAGAGTGTATAGTTTGGTCAGTTAGTCGTGCCAAAGGTTGCAAGTTACTGAAATATATAATAGATAGATGATGGACGTCATATTACCCACTGCCGCATTCAGTACACGTAATTGCTCACAATATTTTTTCTTTAAGGCAGAAGGAATATCTTTATGTCCTTTAAATAAATGCAATACTGTTCTCGTGGGGAGGATGTCGCAGGGTGGTTGTAGATGCACTGGTCGACTTGACTTGCATCATTGATTGAAGTCGATGGGAACTTCTGAAATTGTATTTATTTATTCATTGAATGATTTATTTATTAGTCATTCGTTTATTTATTTATTTATTATTTGTTTATTAATTTGTTTATTATTTATTTATTTATTTATTATTATTTATTTATTTATTTATTAACTTTTATTAGTCTATTTATTTATTTTTTTACTATTATTTTTACTTATTTATTTATTAACTTTTATTTATTGTTCATTTATATATTCATTTATTCATTTATTATATTTATTTACTTATTTACTTATTAACTATTTATTTATTCATTTATTTCTCGAGCTGCCAGCCTAACGTTCTTTCATACTGGACAGGTTTTTATTCATAATTTATAATTCAAGAATGCACGGTGGAACTCATGAAACACACTTAAGTTATAAAAGCCGGACGAAAGTTGACAGTCATTATAACTTTTTTTAGCATGTCTGTTATTGTTGATTTACTACAACGGCTACTCTTGATAATGGGAGCTGGGGGTAATGGGAGGTGGGGGAAATATTTTGTTTTTATACTAAACTTAATTTTTTTTTTTTTTTAAATCGATCCAGTTTCCTATGTTGTTAGTGGTTACTGTCTCAGATATTGAAACTATGAACACATCTTCACAGTTCCTAAAGATACAGTCCTACCTCAATGAACTGCTCCTCTGTACACCAGATAGAAAATTAACGTTTCGTTACTTTTAATCACCTGGTATTTTGGAAAGAAAAAGAAAACGTTAGATAATGCAAAAAATACCTCAGATAATTCTTTGCACCAGAAATTTTGCACTGTAAAATATTACATCACTATTACTATTATCATTATTGATGCTGATTTCTGACTATAAATTGTATATTTATTTGTAGGGTGACACTGATCATACATAATGCAGGCCTTTTAATATTTAATCTTTTTTCTGCCGAAATTTTAAATTATAATATTAAGCCCATTAAGCTAATTATCAAAAAAGAGTTTTCCCGACAGTGTTTGTACTATCTGTGCTGCCCTGCGATTGAAGAATTACTTCAATAATGAATGTATACCACGTTTTCCCTCTTTCATCATTATGATAGATCTGGCCTTGGTAAGCAGTGCAACATTCCGTCACACTCATTCCACAATACTGCCTATGTCATTTTTGGTGTTTTCTAAAAATCAGAGAAAACTGTTTATTTCGAATATAGTGGCAGTTGTTGTTAGGGACGCGCAGTATTTTACGTAGAAAGTTATAGCTGAACAGTGAACACAACCTGGTATTTCCTCTAATTGGCTTTGTAGCTAGACTACACTCCCCTAGCAACAGTGCAAATGGTGGTTTAAGTAAGTGTGGGTTTTCGTTTAAAAACCGTCAGGTCAACAAAACAAAACAATACTGTTAAACGGTACAACATGACTGTCTGAATAAGGGGGGCATTTCATCCCAAAAACAAAGAATGATTTAAGCAATTCTTGAATAACTGCGACGATTTTATACTCTCATTTTGAGCAGTTTGATATTCTTTAACATTTTGTTTGTAGAAAATTGGTTCTTGCATGCACTATTATGACTATGGTCGCAGCATGGCGCATTTTATGGATACCTTCAGAGTTTTCTCAAGATCTCACTATAATGAGCTTTGAGGTTGAAGACAACAGAAAAAAAAAAGGAAATAAGAATAAGTAAAAAGACAAGGTATAATTACATTTTTTTCCGTGTATTACAGCTTTTTCTCTTTCTTCACAAACCGCCCTGCTGCCTTTGAAAACATCTCTGTTCGTAAGTAATGGTCAAAAAAAAAAAAATCTAAGAAAAAATAAGACAGTCGTTTCTATGTAAATAATGATTTATGAACGACGGAAAAAATGAAAAAAAAAAAAAGAAACACTGATAATTGAATGTGAAATAAACGTTTTAGCAACGGAGCAACTAACTGGAAGTGTTAATGGCATCATTTAGTCTCGTTTCGTTTTGCGGTTGCTTTTCATCACTGGAATGAATTACTGCCTATCTGCTCGGGTTTGAGAATTTATCTTGCAAAGAAATAAAACTGTAGAACTCGGAGTATCTGACTAGATCAGGAAGCTAAGCTGAGAAAACTGACTTTGCAAATGAAACAAACAGGTGCTGTGCTGGGTGTAACTAAAAAAGACAGTAAAATAATTATGCAAGATGATCAGACGGCCAGAAATATACCTGGAAAAAATTCAAACATTGGAGTTTATTTCAGTAACGTGGGTAGAGGTCAACACAATGCTTTTGTAACTCTATTTTGCTTTTCTCCGATATTTGCAATATTTTCAATATTTGCTTTCGTCATCTACGACCGCCTTGAAGGCCAAGAATTGAAAACAGGTGTAAACGGAATGAACACTAAGTTCATATATCCTTAAATAATACATGTACCATATAACCAGTGGCAGTATTGGCAGAATGGATAAGACATTAGCAAAGTTAAAGGCCGAAACATCTAAGGAAAGAATCAATTCTTCCTCAGAAGATCGTCATATGTCTCGCTCCACCCGAGGAGTTTCTTACCCACCAGCCCATCTTGAAATTTATGCTGTACAGTAAGATATAATTAATGTTATGGGCGTTCCAATTACTCCCCGTGTATCAAATTTCAATCTCCTGAGGCCAAGTGTAATGGAATGTAAAAATTAACTAGTATATCCCTAAAATCCACAAAAAATGAGTACTCCAAGGCACTGAACTAAAATTAGAAAAGGATTAACTTACGATCAATTCAGCACGCTCTTGCTCACACGCATTAACACATCCTAATCTACTCTCGTCCTCAATCCTCTGTGACCAAAATGGACATCGTTCAGTTTCAAAGAAAACAGTCCTAAGCTATTCAGTCCTGAGTCTATTTCTAACTGTGCTGAGGTTCTCTACAATGTTGTCTATACAAACCAACTTACAGGCAAGGCGGCAAGGACTAACCTGCATACATGATAAATAAGGCATATTTAACAGTATAGTTTGATCACTGCCATTTACACGGGAGTATGATCCAAGCATTTTTTTAACCTGCCAAATGAAATTATCAGGAGCAGTTTACGTTCAGATTAACTGAATTCAAAAAGTTACTGTAACTATTGCACGGTGGTAACTTTCACAAAAAAATGTACAAGAGACACACGAAAATTCTGAATGTTTCAAAAAGTATTTTGGAAAGAAAAAAAAATACAATCAACTATAAAATGCAGTAGTTGCAAAAGATGATTGCTGTCAGAGGAAAAACAAAACATTCCAAAAATAGAAGGGTGGGAGTAAGAGTAAGAACGAGAAAGGGAACAGTTAAGAAAACGTGTCCTTGATCTAGCGCGACAGCAAAATTATTATTATTATTATCATATTAAAATGGTTTATTAGGATTGATTCTGTGTAAATCTTGACAATCGGAAGACGTTAATAGGGCTACAGTCTCTTTTTCCTCCGTTTTGACTCAAGATTTGAACTTCTTTTGAATCAGCGAGCGAGACAAATCTATTTCAGTCTCGCGTGTGCGCCAGGCCCCGCTTCACTCCATAGTTACACATCTCACACTAACACAGGGACAAACAGACTTGACTCAAGTGTGCTGTTTGCCTGTTTATCCACCGACACTTGGTTTAGTGATGTTTATTTTGGGAACAATTCCTTCACAATTATACAGAGTCCGCAATAGTGAAGTGGTCATCATTTCACCTGGCGTTCGGGTGACCGTGATTCGATTGTAATCAGGCGGGTATTTTTCTTCTTTCTTTTTTTTTTAATAAAGCCTTTTTGAATAGGAATCAATCTCTTTAATTTTTTTTTTCAATATTCAACAACAATAGGGATTAAGTCCGGTATGTATTATTTTCGTATATCAGCAAAGGAGTGACATAAATATTGTTTCAACGGAATGACAGCTTAGAAAAATGAAAAAAAAAATGACTCAAAGGATTGCTAGCTCAGAAGACTGACACAGCAGAGGAGTGACATGAATACTGATTGAAAGGAATGACAAGTGAAAAAATGGAGAAATAACTCAAAGGAGTGATATAACTCAGACGAGTGACATAACAAAAAGAATGCCAGTTCAAAAGTTATTGGACTGTTCTCTAAAACTCACAAGAGAGGCAGTGGCTGTCTCAGGGACAGAAAAAAAGGGGGTCAGGAAAAAAGTAAATAAAATTAGAGGGTATCTTAATAATCCAACACAATCACCCCAAAACTGCACATCTCACCCATATACCACATGTGCGCAGCTGTATCTAGGTCTGTATGAATGTGTGTGTGTGTATGTGGAGGAGAACAACGTTACTGAGATTATGAGTGTCAGTATAATTTATGTACCAGTGCGTACACGTGTGTGTGTGTTTGTGTGTTTAAGAAAGGGGGGGGGGGGGAGTCATTTTCTGAAAAGCTCTTAAAAACAATTTGAACTCCCACACAAATTAACCCAAGCCAATCATAGCAGTATATCAGGAAAACAAAAACATCCCATGCTTAAAATAGGTTTACAGTAGCTGAGGAAAAAAATTCCATGGTACGTAAAGTAACTTGTAGATGAATTAATAGCTCCACCATCCATACTAATACTAATACTATAATATTACTACTAATAATGATATTACAATAACGAAGTATTTATAGGCTGATAATTGGTTTAGTAATGTAGCGCACAGAGCATTTTAAAAATGGATATGCGCTATAGAAATGCCATCCATCTATACTATATATATTTGTGGACTTGAGATTTTTCGTTGCAAAAGGCTTCTGAACCGCTCAACACTCACTTCAAATTTTATATGGTACATCAGAATGGATGTAAGGGTGCACAGTTTTTAATAGAAGTCTCAAATCGGTGTAGTTTTTTTTCATTGGAAATTTATTGTTTTGCCATCATTTAGATCTATTTCGAGTCATGGTTGGCCATTTTAAGGTTTCGTTATCACTTCCTGCGATGTGTTCACTATCAAACACACTAATCCGTGCGCAAATGATGCTGTTGTACTGGATGCGCAGTGTGTCAACTCACAAGGCAGTGCAGTAAGACTTATTTAAAAACAAACAAACAAAAATAATATAAACAAATGGGAACAGGCCAGATGAAGCAGGTCCATAATAACCACCCAGAACTGAAACTAATATTCAAACCGATTTATCCTGGGCAGGGCCGGGGACCTCAGCTAGTTAATGTATATTTTGGAAAAATTTCTCCACAATTACAAAGGGTCCGCTTTAGCGCAGTGGTTAGCATTTTCGCCTGTCAATCGGGTGACCGTGGTTCGATTCTCAGCCCAGATACTTAGTTTTTTATATATATATTTTTTTAAATTAGGAATAAATCTTTTTTTTCTTTTTTTTTAATCCAACAACAATACTAGGGAATACATGCAATTGTTGTTGTTTTTATTGTATTTAATCAAAACCAGTCCTGGCCGATCAAACCCTGTAGTATCCCCAGATGATGTTGGCGGATAATGGCAGCCTTATGATAGTAAGAAGAAGAAGGAGAAAAAAGGAAGAAGAGCAATAAAAATAATGATATAATAATAGAATAAAGATAAAAATAGTGATAATAAAAACACCAGCCTGTGATTTAACGTAGCCATTAACTTTTAAAAGCTGCAGATCACATTAACTTTAACACCGTCATCATCATCAGCAGCAACAACATCCACATCAATAGTTCAATGATTCTCGCTATGTAAATGATTTTCAAGAAAAAATGGTAAAAAATCTCTTATCCCAAATTTACTTGCCTCTCACGCCGAAGGTACCGGTTCGATCCCCGATCGGTACAGGCATGTTGGATTTTTTTTTTTTTTTTTGGGAGGGTAGGGGGGGGGCAGGGAATTCATATCCCTGATCCTATGGTAAGTAGGATCGAGCACCTAGTCTTCTCGGATAAGGACGAAAAACTCGGAGGGCCTGTGTGCAGGTTGCGCACATTAAAGACACCTTGGCAGTTGGAAATCACGAAGAGCAAGGCGAACAAGGCCGCTGCTCGGGCAAATTTCCCCCCCCAAAAAAAAGAAAAAAAGCGGATCCCTACCAGAATAAGAAACATAAAAGCAAGAAAAGTGAAGTGTCAGTAGCCGAGGCCAGGGAACCGCCTAAACTAAAGATCTAAACAAAAATGACTGATTTTCCTCAAGTAGGTAAAAAAACCTTCAGTTTCAGCTGACTGCACTTTTCCTTTCATGCTTTGTTGTTGTTGTTTTTTTAGGTAAAGTAAAAATTTTTTTTTTAAAGGAGGGGGGGGGGGGGGATAAAAAAATAAACCGAGGGGGGGGGGGCAGGGTATTTATTACAGCGGACCAAAAATAGTAATATTCATAATTTACTGCAGCTTAAAGTCATACTAATTGAATTGGGAAAAAATCATGAATCAAGAAGTTTGTGTGTGAGAGAGAGAGGGAAACAAATGAATGAACACCATGAACTTCACAGCAAGTTATAGAAAAGTTCCGCATGTTTCTGAAGTCTTGAACTATTTTTTTTTTCGTCACAGATCAAAACAAAGCCAAATGATTATCATCAATTATTTAGTTTAAAAAAGAAAATATACACAATTCTGTTCCGCAATTTTTTGTTTCAGTACTTTCACTCTCACAAGATCAAAATGCGATGACTTACTTTACAATAAATCAATACTTTTACTCTCACAAGATTAACATAAAATGTCTTACTTTACAATAAATCAATACTTTTACTCTCACAACATTAACATAAAATGTCTTACTTTACAATAGATAGAAGCTCTTGTCGCTTTCTTACTATGTTTTCTAACTTTTCTTTGGGTCGTATTTCTGCTATCAGAGGCTATGGATGTCTTCTCTAGTCTTACCAATTTGCCTCTTTTTATGTGTTTTATTCCTTTAAGGATTGGGAAACGGAGTATGGTGTAACATTGCTTTGAATCCGTTGATACCAGTGTCATAAAATATATTGTCATGAGTGAACAAAAAAAATTCAGACGTATTATATTTCTAAATTACAAAAAATGAACTAAACTTCAACACATTTTCATACTTGTTATTTCCATCAGAAGACTTAGAACTGAAGCAGAAATCATATTTATTCTGTTTCGAAGCACTGTTCTGATTATTCTGAAACTGAAATTTTGACCTGGTATTGAGAAGAGGGTGAAAGTTATGGATTTTAAATAACATATCAGTTTCCTGAAAACTTGTTTATGGTCTTAAGATAACCACTCACACTTAAAGGAGATCTCACAACAGTACTGGTTCATGGAGTAAAACAAGAGCTGTGTATCGAAACATTCATCAGAAGATGAACAGTATCACTTGCATAACCATCACTCAATCTATTCCTGCAATTTATTATAAAGTAGGTGTACATATTTCCATGTGGACTTACTAACTTGGCTCTGCTTTCATTTATTTCTATACATGAATTTATTTGGAATTTATCATGAAGTAGGCTACATACCCATGCCCAGACCAATATACTACAAAGTAGACTGATTCATTTTGCCTCTGCTTATTTTGTACATACGTTTATGTACAATTCATTATGAATTAGGGTACACATTCATACAAAGGCCTAAATTTCACCGAGTAGATTTATTAAATTTGCCACTCCTTATTTGTACATAAGTTTATGTACAATTCATTATGGATTAGGGTACACATTCATACATAGGCCTAAATTTCACCGAGTAGATTTATTAATTTTGCCTCTGCTTCTGTTTATTTCTACACAAACGTTTATTTTCAATATGCAGTGAAGCAAATCCGTACCTAAATCCACGCATTAACAAGTAGACATAGGCACAGGCCACATATTACCGAGTAGACTTATTAATTTCGCCTGTCTGCTTCCATTTGCAAATTTCAAATTTATTTTCAATGTATCACGAAGCAGACAACACACCCATGCGTACACATTACCAAGCAGATTTATTACTATGGCCTCTGCTTTCATTTATTTCTGAACTTAATAAGTTAATTTACAATCCATTATGAAGTACGTTACCCATTTTGTTATCGATACCTAGGCCTACATAATCAAAATTGGGCAAAAAGAAAAGGTTGTATGTTGCGAAACCCTGCTTCGCAACATACAACCTTTTCTTTTTGCCCGATTTTGACTTTGCTTATAGCCCTGCTGCGACCCCACAGTTTTTCTGTGGTTTTTATGTTATTTCTAGGCCTACATACTACATTAGCCCCTGATTTCATTTATTTCTGTACATAAATATATTGGCAACTAATTATGCGTCAGACCATTACATCTACACCTAGACCCACTCGGTACCAAGTAGGCTTATTGATTTAGCCTCTGCTTCTATTATGAAGTAGATTCAGTATCAATATCTAGGCCTACATAATACCACACAGACTTATTCATTTAGCTCTGCTTTCATTTAGATCTGTACGTTAATTAGCAATATATTATGAAATAGACTACATATCCATACCTAGGCCGACACACCCTTGCTTTCATGTATTTCTGTACAAAGTTTGTAAGCTGACCAGTGATTCTCAGTGCACATTTATTCAAATTCCCTTTTGTTTTAAGTCCTCTTATATTTCAAGCACTGATGAAAGACGATTGAATTCTGAGAGCATTCAGTAAATCTAACTATTCCAAAGATGCCAGATATGAATTCCATTTCCTTACATCATTAGGGTACAACAAATTACACCATTTATTTAAAATCACAGAGACGTTGAGTACAAAAAAGTAAAGCTCATTACTTAAATTTTAATTTCAGGACAAGATTATCAGTTGCATGCTGATAAGATAATAATAATAATGAAGCATTTATATAGCGCCCAATCCCCCCAAAAAATTGATCTAGGCGCTTTAAGATGTTATTTTTTAAATTGTTCAAGAAGTTATAAAAGTTCTTTATTTCTTATGTAACGCTTTTAATAGACAGCATTAAAGTGTACAGGTCTGGTTTCATTGTAGTTTGATACGCCTTGCTTTACTGCCACATCCTAAGCAATATCAACCTCAAAAAAAATTATTCCCCCTGACAATAAAAATTGTGTGCAGCAAAATTCAGCTGAAATCTGAATCTCATGACTCAAGTTAGTCTTGACTGCAGTTCTCAGAGGCTGAATGTACATCATGTCAAAACACTAGCATCAAATATATTTTCAGTAAAGAAACTGGTAAAAACTGCTGGGATTAATGTTTCAAATTGTAAATGCGGATAGTAAATCATTTATCATAATTTATGGCGTTAGAAATGACCACGTTCAGACAACTTCTGTGGTAGAATTGGTGGTCACCTAGAGGAAGCAAGAAATTAGATTTTACTTGTCTGTGGACCATAATATTGTGAGAAATTGTACACATTCAACAGTTCAGGACGATAGACCTTAATGAAAGACCGTATGAAATGGCATATTTGAGGAATATGATCATTCATTTTTTCAGTCATTTAACACTTTGCATCCCCGTAACTTGTTACAGTATTTTAGACACCCTATGACGTCTTGGTTTGCCCCGCAAATCAAATTGATGAGTTGTTTATAGATTATTAAATTCTTGACTGGTAGAGTTAAATAATCAATCCTGTACCAAAATTCAGAAGCAAAATTCAAATTACTTTACATAATATAACTGTAAATGATCTGGGATAACTGCAAACAGCTTACACCGGTTTAACAAGTTTGGAGCCATGCTTTGGAAAAGCAAAATTAGCATGAAGCTGTTTGGATTATTAGATACAAAATGCATTCCTATTTACAAGGAAGGTAAAAAATTTTCTGTGCTAAATAAAAAATAAATATCGTAAATATTCGGCCACAGTTTTAGATTTGACAGTAATTTGTGGCTGATTTCCCGACTGTCTTTCCTCTAGGGCGGATATGCATTTCACAGCCGAACGCCCCGTGTTCAAAGAACATTCCTGTATGAAATATTACAAGCAGTTAAGGTGCAGAAGGGCTGGAAGGAGCTAGATTTATTGTGATTATGATGGTAATGGGGAAGCGGTGAGATGACGGGAAAGGAACGACGGGAAAGATGGAGCAAAAGATGGGAAGAAGAAGAAACAGAAGTCGATGAAAGAAGAAGACGAGGAGGGAGAAAGATGAAAAGAGAGGAGGGAGAAAGATGAAAAGAGAGGAGGGAGAAAGATGAAAAGAGAGGAGGGAGAAAGATGAAAAGAGAGGAGGGAGAAAGATGAAAAGAGAGGAGGGAGAAAGATGAAAAGAGAGGAGGGAGAAAGATGAAAAGAGAGGAGGGAGAAAGATGAAAAGAGAGGAGGGAGAAAGATGAAAAGAGAGGAGGGAGAAAGATGAAAAGAGAGGGGAGTCAAGAGAAAGGTTGGAAAAAAAAAAAAGAAAGGAACGGCAATGAAAAACAAAAAGATTAAAGTCCAGAAGAAGGAATTTACTGGTGCAGAAAATGTAATAACATCGCTCTCTTCATTTTAAAATTGGTTCAATGATGTTCATCTTTGTCAGCGCAGTTCCCAATTTAGATATTTTATACGATTATATATAATCACAAAATTAATTGGTGTCCATGGTTACTGATAGCTCAGATGAACGTCAGAAGAGGGAGTAATTACTCTGAATAATTAATATGAAGGGAAAGCGTCGTTATTTGGGGTAAGAGAATCACCAAATGCGCTGTCTGGGGCTGGGAACTTAATGTTGAACAATATTGAATGGTTTCAAGAAAGAAAAAAAAATATATTAATGAAATAGACTTTAATCTTAATATATACTTTCGGGTGTGCGCACGTAACTCCACTTTTTGCCCAATTGAGAAATCCGACGGTAAACGTTTAAGCTTTAGTTTTATGATAGAGAGACAGAACACATAGAAACTGAAACAAGCTTGGTAAGTGCCACAACGCATTTTAAACAACTACTGTCAAAGTGTGTATTTGTTATACTTCTCCTTTATACTAAAAGACCTAGAGTTTTCCAGAGAAATGGAGATGGAACAAACAAGAACTAAAGTTGCAATAATTACATGATTTTGAAAAAATACAAGGAAAAAGAAAAGTTCCTGTAATTTGTATGTCAGCTTTGCTTGCTCGCTGCTGAGTCCTTAAGAATTTGGAACGCTCAGCCAACTCGTTTTGCAGCTCTCAAAACACGGCTTAACGTGTTGGTGTTAAAAAAAAAATAAGAAAATAAAAAAAGAATGTGTTTTCCTGTATTCATAAGTCTGTCTTTCCTGCAGAAATACACCAGCTGGTATGATGCAAGGGTTGAAAGACAAGCACATATCCAAGAGCGATGTTTCATGCACAGACCACTTTTTGAGGTGTAATTTTTTTATTTTATATATATCTTTCAGGGGGAGGAATGAGCGAAAATATTCTTTCGTGTTTGTTGTTTTTATTATTATTTTTTAAATAACTTATTATCTCGCAGTTTCACAGTTTAGATTTGCGAGACTTCAGAGGTCTGAATAATGGGTTTCCTCCCTATCTGTATTTAAGTTTTGAAATAATTCATTATCCCGCAGTTTCACAGTTTAGTTTGGTTTGACTTCAGATGTCTTGGATTAAGTATTTCCCCCCATATTTATGTATTCAATATTTTAAATAATTTATTATCTAGCAGTTTCACAGTTCAGTTTGGCTTGATTTTAGGTGTTCTGAAATAATCTCTCTCTCCTAATGCTTTTAAAGTACAATGAGAACAGTGGATTCCATGTGACTAGGACAGTCATTAAAAAGAGTATCCTTTGGATGGGACGCCAGTGGTTGTGGCAAAGTCTCCTCCTGTCTTAAATACTTCTCTCATATTCTGTCAGTCGCCCAGCTCTCCCCTGGCAGAATGTGATCGCTATCGTATCGTCGTGCTTTCTCCAAACTCAAACTCCGACCGAAGCCTAAAATGGGACTTTCGGTCCGATCCCCTCCTCATTATTTGTATTGATCGTTTTAATGATCTCGCGAGTGATCTCTGGGCGACGGATAAAAATTTCACTTATGAACTCATCTGCACAAGAACTCACAAATTACAGCAAAAAATGATACATGACGCTTGATATTTTCCAAGACCTAATTTTCAGTGTATGAACAGTAGTTGAAAGGGATTACAGCCGATTGCTATAATATTATTTATTTCAAAATTTCGCTGCTAAATTTATGAAACCTTTTTTTTTTTTTTGCTTTTTATGTGTGTGTGTGTGTGTGTGTCTGTGTGTATGGTTTTTTTTTTTCTACCTTGAAAAAATTCTTCCATGCGAATGCTAATCTGTACATTCATTTCTTGCTGCCTAACGTGAGCCGATGGATACTAAATGAGAAAAGTAAACAGTCGGTTCCGGAAAGCTGACTTGATCGTTTAAAAGTCTTTTTTCCTTTGGAAGGTGTAAGATTTGTATCCAGTGTGACATAGTCTTCCGATCTGTTAATCTTGCTGAATTTAATAATAATTTTTTTTTTTTTAAATCACTATCTGACACTACATGGACACAAGACTGTAGACGTTTAGCCATTTTGTTCAAACTTGGAAAACTCACACTAAGGACACAGTAGACTACTTACGTAATGGTCCAGTCAAGATGTATAGATGCTCACTCTGTTTGGGCTGTCTCTGACACAAAAGTCACTCTTGTAATTGATTTACATGATGTTGTAATAACTCCCAAGTCTGTCGGATCAAAACATGATTCCTAAACATGCAGCAGTACAAAGTAACAAGCTAATTAGCTGATAGATTACTTGAGAGCCTTCTGTCCAAAAGCCTGACTTTAGGATGACTTTTGAATGGAATGATGACCACGATTTTCCTTGAAGTCATCCACTACAGTGAGACTTTCCCCGAGTTCCACTGCAAAAGCTTTCACTCAGGGAAAAAGAAATATTTAGATTTGGCCCTCCTTAACTTGGACAAACAGTAAAACTGTTTTCCTCAGACTCCTTGCCTTTTCTCTCAACACCTCGGTTCTGGAATTCTAAGCCCTCGTGCGATCCTCATCAAACGGAGACGACAGACACAGCACTCGTCTGTCAGCCCGCCCAGATGCAACACCATTGGTCCGTTAAATTCCCTTAGCGGATACCTAACCAATCGCCGCCTGGGAATTCCGCTCGGCGGTGCCAGATCGTTGACGTTGTGCCAGCCCCGAGTCAGGCTATGAAAATGATGTTTCGTCTTGTGCGTGCTCTCTGAGATTCGTTCCGTTATCGGAGTCCGTGGCAGGCTATACCAGAATGGAAAGCTGGCGTTGGTTGGAAAATTGTGTTTGGTCACCGGGGTAACCACATGTTACTATTCAGCCCTGAGCAGAATTTTAATAACATTCCATATAGTGTTGCCTTAGCAACGGCTGAGTCTTCTACGAACTGCACCACTCTCACTGTTATCGTCCCTAATAATACGTGACTGTGCACTGAACTGCCTCGTTCAGGGCCAGATTACCATTTCGTAGGCCCCTGGGCTACATAAACTGACAAGCTCCCAGTAATAATTAATATAGCCACGAATTTCGGATTCTTGAAATCAGTTGATTCAACTTCTACAAATAATGTCATATAAAATATAATTTATATATTATTAATGAAACACCTACCAACATTTTCATGAGAATAATACTACTAGTGTTAAGAATGACGACCTGTAATAAAAATTAAAATAAAGTTTTGATATTGATAGTTTCACTTAATCTCCGGAGGCTCCCATACTGCAACCAATAAAGCCCATGCCTGGTCCAGCAAGGGCCTTTTTATGAAAAGTGGTAGTAGGCCTATAAGTCGGAGACAAAAACTTAACAGACGAACAACAACAAAAAAAACCAACACATTCATATTCCTCTAAGTCCTATTCTTTGTTCAATTTTCATTTGCGATAACCAGAAGAAGCTACAATTCGTACAAATGCATAATCTACATAGAAAAAAAAACAAAGCTCATTTCAGTTCATAAAATGACGTTGAAAATTGAATGTCACTAGACTGTCAGATACAGTGTTTTTTCTCTTAACACGGCAAAGTATTTCATTTGTAAGCAATAGTATATTGCTCAGCTATCCACGAGAAGCCTAAAAATACAAAGGAAAAAATACTAATCGCACATGGCTCCTGCATAAAATTTAAATAGATTCATGAAAAATCTATTTTCAGGACCGTCTTGACATTGATATGGCCCCTGTGTAGGCAATGCAATAGCCTGCATGTAATTTGCGCGCATGGGGCGCGTTAAATCGTTGTGCTCCTAGGGCAACTGCCCAGTGTGATCATGCATTAAGACAGATCTGTCTATCCTCTCTGTTCTTTCCCCACAGTCACACAGAAGTCTATACAGTACTTAAATTAAATTGAGAATACCATGAACATGTTGGGTTCAAAACAGTCTTTCACCATCACTAAAACGATAATGATCTTAAAAGTGACTCAGCGCCATCCAGGTGATGTGGCAATGTACTGTCAAATCACGGTTCCGCTCTACAGCTCTCTAAAGGACTTAGCACAAATACGTTTTTCCAATATTTTCAAACGAAACATTAAAAGTATAATGCGTTCTGGGGAGATTTCCCACAATCATCCTTATTGCCAGATATTTAAAAAAAAAAAAAAAAAGACAGAAATCAATACCGACAACAAATCGAAAAATTCCGTTCCGTGCTCGTTTTTTGTTGTTGTTTTTTTTTTGGTGTGTGTTTGTGTGTGTGTTTGTGTCTTTCTTTTAAATGTGAATAAAGTGAAATTTCGGATAAAAACTAAATTCTTTTAGTTTTCATACGGCTCCGAGGCTCAGGTGTGGAATAAGAAAGTCTTCACGCAATTCAACGATTTGAGAGAGATTAACAACAACAAATACTGGACGCGACAAAAATATGTGACAGTTTGCAAATTAAACTGGATAAGAATCATTTCTAGAACATCTTCATTGGCAATTTTTGTAGATTTTGTCATCAAAGAAATCACTTGGCTACATTATATCGAATTTATTTAGTTTCGGATATTAGAAGATGAAATCAGTAGTCCAGTATGGTGTATCTGCAAAAATGGGAAGAAAAAACAATGCATTTTAAACACCTTAAGGCATTCTATATTACTGAGTCTACCCAAATGGTCATTGTTCTTAAAGTCAAGCCTACAGTAACCTTCAGTAGGCATCTGCACAACAGGCACGAACGCTGGGGTGTTAGTCAAGTGCACGTTCATATTAGGAATTAGTGTAAATCAAGTTTCGGAAAGAAATGTCGAAAATAAATATATTAATTATTATAATAAAAAAAATATAAAAAATGTAATAAACAGAACAAGTAATTAAATCAAATCAAATAATTTATCAAATAAAATTCTAATTTGAAAAATGATGGCGGGGTATTTCATCGTGGTTCGCCCATTTACTGTTCAACGCTAGTGCTTAAGTAAAAGTTTCAAAAATTAATTATAAAATTAATTTTCTCAAGACTCAGATAATGTAACCTAATCACTGAAGTACCGACCGATTGTGTCTATCTAAGTTTCAGAATGTTTTTTCATTAAAGGTGTAAAAAAACACAAAATACAATGATCTTATTTCCTGCTCCCTTTGACAAGCCCAATGTACGGGAGACTTCATTTAACACGCTTTCAATCTGGTGCCATTTCCTTGTCCAGAAATGACTGTGCATATGAGGTCGGTAGCAAATCTATATTACATGATTGTATTACAGTGGCAAATGTCCTCTTGTTATGGCAAACCGATCGTCACTTTCTGTAAACAGTCACCACCCCTCTCCCCCTGCCCAATTTCTTCCCTTTTATACACGCCATTTAATATAGGGCATTATTATGGTTTAAGTATATTTCATGGTGAAATTACTGACAAATTATATAGATGATTCACAATCGTTAACATTATTGAATCTGTCGAAACATATTATTAAGTCTGTAAGCTTTTTAACACGTTGATATGACAGAACTTTCCACTTCAAACGTGTAATAATTACATTATTGTTATTTAACAATTTCCTTAGGAATAAATATTTTGACTGGAGTGAGGGGAGCATCTGCCAGGTATTGGGGAATTGGGAGAATGTGGGTTGAGGGAAGTGGTGAAGCGTTTAGCAATTAATGTCCTTGATTAGGCAAACCAATTGTCACTTTGGTCAGACGGCCAAGACCCCCGCCTTCTATTATTTTTTTTTTCTGAGAATTCACAAAACTTCTTGATATTTCAGTTTTTAGGTGGGTTTGTTCTTCTCCTCTATCTCCTTAATGTTATCGCTACGTTGTTTGTACGTCAGCAAGTAAATCAATCAACACTTCAAGCAAGAATCGAAAATGTAACGAGGAAAACAAGAAAAAATTTTTATTGGAAAGAATTCCTAACACAGGTATAAATTCTCGTCTCATTCTTTTCATGTTTTATGAGCCGGGAAAAAGAGAGACATAGATAATATTTATTTTGTAAAATCCGGTGTTAAATTTTTTTAGATTGTTTCAAATTTTCGTATAAGTCTCGACCTAAATGTACACACATTTCCCATGACCCACTGACCCCTCAGACTAGACAAAATGGGTTTTAATAAAAAGCACAATAAATTTCGAGA
Organism: Onchidella celtica; assembly: GCA_963931925.1. Taxonomy (NCBI): domain Eukaryota; kingdom Metazoa; phylum Mollusca; class Gastropoda; order Systellommatophora; family Onchidiidae; genus Onchidella; species Onchidella celtica. The sequence continues at coordinate 10,036,073 of OZ007578.1, read as the reverse complement.
CAGAAAATCTCCAGCAGAAAATAGAATAAAATAAATAGAAAGAAAATAGAATAAGATAAAAAGGCTGTTTGACATATAAGTGGTTTACGCCAGGTTGAATTCTGAAACCCGTTACCACAATTTACTGATTCCAAACTCTTAACATTCAATTCTGCCCTCGTGTATCATCCTACCTGTTTTTTGGTTTGGTTTTGTTTTGTTTTCAAATTGAACAAAGAATACAGCTGGAAGCAAAGCCAGATGGCTTTTCCGTGTCCAGTAAAATTTGGCATTTGGCACATACAGTCTGTTCCCATACTAGAACGGTTGAATGCTTACTGAAAACAGAAATATTTCATTAACATTGCTGAATGGTCGTGAGTTCGCCACTACCGAGTGTTTGGTTGGGAGGGGAAATTTTGTTTTGCAAGCATGTGGTGCTGGTGTTGGTCGGAACTACAGCGAGTCTTAATCAACTATTTTGTACACAAGAAGCTTCAGAGCGACAATTTCCATGATGTTTTTGCAACAAAGAATTATCCACAGACTCGCCGTGGAAAAGCCTGGAACCTGCGGTATCGTTGAAGTTTATGCAGTATGAATACGTCTTCATGTAAATGATACAGAGCAAGAATTTCTGCATCTAGTACAGGGTCTTTGTTGCTGAGTGATGACTGTTTAATGGCAGTTGATAAATGTAACATGGCCGTGATGGCAGGTTTAAAATATAAATTCTGTCTTTTACCGACGTTTCTATCCATAATATCTGCCATGGGTTATAGTTCAAATGACGCGAATACCAGGAACGGTAACTAATGCTTGCCAAGAGCGGTAGCACCGCTGTAGTCGACTCCGGCGTTGCTGTTTATTTGTTGAAACTATCGAATAAATTGTTTGTGAAACAAAGCGAGACATTTCAACACTGGCTGGTTATCCCCGCCGCCTAAAATGTTGAACACATCTATGACTTGTTTAGAAAACAATAAAGGTAGATTTCTGCAGTACCTGCTGGGCTGAGCGTGGACACAAACATTTGCTTTAGTAGACCCTGGCTCTGGTGGTCTTTGCTGGCAAATCAATGTAAATTTATTATTTGTTTCCAACAGACAAATCGGTATAAATTTATCATGTTTCCAACAGACAAATCGGTATAAATTTATCATGTTTCAAACAGACAAGTCGGTATAAAGTTATCATGTTTCCAACAGACAAATCGGTATAAATTTATCATGTTTCCAACAGACAAATCGGTATAAATTTATCGTGTTTCAAACAGGCAAGTCGGTATAAATTTATCATTTGTTTCCAACAGGCAAATTGGTATAAATTTATCATGTTTCAAACAGACAAGTCGGTATAAATTTATCATTTGTTTCCAACAGACAAGTCGGTATAAATTTATCATGTTTCCAACAGACAAATCGGTATAAATTTATCATGTTTCAAACAGACAAGTCGGCATAAATTTATCACTTGTTTCCAACAGACAAATAAATATAAATGTACCATTTACTTCCAACAGACAAATCGATATAAATTTTATCAGTCGTTTCCAAACTGACTTTACCATTCGAAAATTCCAAAATTGTTCAAATTTTTAGAGTGAATGTGGCTATTTTTTTATTTATTATTTTTTTTAGAGATGATACACATAACACAACTAATAATCATACCATGATAGTGCCAGAGAGTGAACATGTAAACACCAAAAACGTCCTGGCGAAGAGATAAAAAAATTTTTTAATGAAATCTCGTATACTGCCCCAATGTTTGACAATAAATTAGGTGGATACGTCCCTTTTGGACAAAATTCAGTCTTTGATGCTATTTATTTATAACGTTTTTGAGCCGCAAATTGGAGATGCATTTTCGCAGAGTATCGGAGGAATAGAAATATAATTATGATGGGGAACCTTAAAAAGCTCTGTTAATTCCAAATGCCGTTATTAACATGACTTATTTAAATCTACATATACAACTAGGCTTTGTACAAAATCTTCGCATGATTTATCTTGTTCGGGTCGGCTAGTAATCATAATAAAATAAATTTCATCATATTACATGTAACAGATAGTACATGTCTTTGATTTTCTCTACCTTTCTAGTATGTAATTTCACAGCATTTTTATTTTCTTGCAACTGGGCATCTGCAGTTATGCCAACAGTCATGGTAAAAAATGTTATATGGAATTGCGGTTTCTTGAGTTTTTATGCAGGTCACGACAAAACAGTCTGCGCACGTTCAGTAAACGACTTCCCCCTCCCCGTTTCCGTTTGGCAAAGACGCCCCTGAAGCACTACGGGAACATTATGAAGCCATGTCTTGGCGACCAGAAGTGAACAACAGTTTGTTTTATAACACGCCAGATCAAGAAATTCGAAGCTCCCAGAAAGCAGCAATGAAACATTGCGTGGAAAATCGTAGTTTGCATTTTGTGTGTGTACATGTGTATTTTTCATCAGCTGACCTACAAATATCGGCGAAATTGTGAATGGTAATTCTTAGTGATCTTGTCCACAGCATCCGCTCCGCTCGCCTATATTTACGGAAAATGGCGTATAAAAGAGTAAAACACTCTTAGCTTCTGCATACGTGTCCACAGCATACGTTCCTCTCCGTCCACCGCTGCAGAGGTAAAAAGCGTTTCCTATACTTCATTTTCCTAGAAATAGCAGAGCGGATGCCATGGACAAGACCTCTTAAACTGGTCGCGCGCTGCGTCAAGTGCGGTTTGCGCCTGATCTGACCCAGTGAGCCAGGCCTCTCTTAACGCTGGCTGACTCAAGATAGTTGTTCTGAAGCGTCCAATCTAGTGCGACAGACTTGCTTCAGACGTCAATGCGCGAGGTTCCATTTAAATTCATAGTTCGCATCTTACCCTAAAGCGAAACAAAACCGACTTGACTTATTGAGCTACCAACATCTACCCTCAACTGGAAAACCCTGGAAGGGTGATTTTTTTTCCGAGCGAGCTTTAGCAAATTCAGGAGCGTGGCAGCAACACACACCCGAACACAGGTCATCGGCTAAGGGATTTCTGGTCCTATCGAACACTGCCATGAGTGCTGCAATCTCTGGTCTGTGCCTGATATGCCTCTGAACGTCACCGAAAATCCCTGGGATGAGTTGGAGCTGTCCTGTGTTTGGGGGTGGGGGGAGGGGGGTGTTGCTGCCCCGCTCCTGAATTTACTAAAGCTCGTACGGGAAAAAAAATCACGTACCCGGGAGAGGGGAAGGAAGAGGGGGGTGGGTGAAATGTTGATCTCTCTGCAGTACTGCCCATAATAAATTGACGACAGCAATGTAATTCAGAGAGGTAACTCTAGCAAGGATAATGATAACATCGTATCAGACTAGGACATTGAACACTGGATGGCTATTTGTACCGGGGTGAATCTTTTTTTTCTACAAGATTTTGTTCTTTATTTTCAACTGTTAAAACGGTCTAGCCCTAGAATATCTTTCAGGGTTAGTAGAATCATACCAGCCCTCACGCACTTTAAGATCAGTAGGCGCGAAACTTCTTGAGACACCCACCGTCAGGTTGTTGCTTGGTACAGTCTTTTTTTTTCCATTGGTGGATTTAAATTGTGGCACAACATCAGCGTTGACACCAGGAAAAGTGAAAACATCGTCGAATTTAAAAATAGGCTCAAAACTGAATTGTTTAGGGCTGTTTTTATGGAAACTTAAATAATGTCCCTTTTTGGTGGTTTCAGGATGAGAGTAGATCAAATGTTTGTTAATGTGTGTGAGTGGGAACATGATGAGTTGAGCTTATGTTAATCCTGTTTTTAATTTTAGTTCAGAGCCTTAGAGCTTATCATGCTTTGTAGATCTGAGCCCTTTACTAATTAATTATTTCATTACACTATAATTTCTATCCTGGAACAGTTGGCTTTGGCAAAGGGTAAAGAAAAAAGATATTAATTTCAGTAGGAAATAGAAAATCACGGTCAAATTCCTATATTAAATTTCATCGTCTTTGTGGTTTGTTTTATTTTACTTTACTTTTATTCTTTTATCGAAGACTAAAAACATTTGATATGAGAGAAATATGTTAGACATAAATAATAATACGTAAATATGTAGAAATATGTTACACGGTAATGACCGTATTTTTAGTTACACATGATGTACATAAACACAGGTGGCTATGCATAGGGATAAGGAAGGCACATTAATGAAAGAAACTGAGGAGAGAGAGTGAGATAAAGAGTCAGTGAAAAAGGCAGAGAGTGTGTATGTGTGAGAGAGAGATACGCAGACAGAAAGACAAAGAAAGTGTGAGAGAAAGACAACACGTACAGAGAGAGAGAGAAAGAAAGAGACAGCAAGTGAGAAAGAGAGAGAAAGGAGAAAAAGAAAGAGAGAGCAAGGGAAAGAGAGAGAAAGAGGGGCAAAAGAAAGAGAGAGAGTAAGTGAGAGAGAGAGAGAGAGAGAGAAAGAGGGAGAAAAAGAAAGAGAGAGGAAATGAGAGAGAGAGAGAGAAGAGAGGGGGGAGGGGGGCGGAGAGAAAGAGAGAGAGAAAGAAATCAAGGATATTTAAAAAACCAACAGCATACACCCTAGACCTGGAACAGGAAGACACCTTCTGTTTTAAAAAGTCCAGAGCCAGCAGGAAATGGGCAGACCACCAGGAGCTGCTAGCGAGCTGACGTTGATGAGAATTAACGCGCTTGGGTGGAAACCAAAACACAGATTGAAGTAGCGAGCAGAAAATGTCGGAAAACTGATATCCCGGGACCTTCGCCATTAGCTTTACAGTTCAGTTTTCAGAACTCGAACTGGGATTTCATCAGGAACAAAACCAAAGTATCTATCGATAAGACGTTGCATAGATCAATAGAAACGAAATAGGTGTTAGGGGATGGTGGGACACCAATGATTGAAAATGAGTTTTTGTTTGTTTTTTTTCCTCCCAAACTTCCATGCCGTCATTGTTTTCTTCTTCCAGCTCCTCCTTCTCATTATGGGTAGATCTTTGTTTCTCTTGACGTCACTAAAGCTGCAGTCCCACATATTTTTTAATTCTATTTCGTCTTTCGTCGGAAGTTCCAAGGCCATTTTATGTTTTGTTCTTCAAAGAATTTCGATTCCTCTTTTTGTATTACAGCTAATCTTTGAGAGTGTGCATGCTCAAGGGCCGTGGCAAACAACGAATCTTTGCAAGTGCGCATGCTCGAGGACCGTGCATGGGGGGTCTGGGTTGCCATGCTGTTGACATCATAATTTTCAGTGACGAAAGTGAAACAAATCCATTAACGTTATCGTTAGAGTATTTTTAGCCATTCTGTTCTTGATCTTCCCTGCTTCTCTCTTCTTTCGCTTTCTTTCTCAGAATGCAAGCAAATGTTATGAAGAAGACATCCGTTGTATCTTCTACGTCTTGGTCTACACAGTTTGCAACCCATGGTAACTTTTCGGATTACGATAATGGAACGTGGCTCTTTAAGCATGGTTCCATTAAATGGTCTCTTTACGGTCTGCTGTATCTCCAGATTAATGCTTTTCCACTGAAAAGAATGGAATTTGTTGTTCTCTCGAAGCAATTTCTCAAGACACAACTGAGTGAAGAAATTAATCGTTCTGGATGATTTTCTTGAACAATTCGAAAAGACTGTGTTCTGGGTAGGGTAAAAACCATTGGAGCGTTTTAAGTTCAAAGCTCTTCTCTTGTAATGGTGGGAAATTTTGTTGTTGTTGTTGGATTTAGTAAACAGGCGCTAAATTATGATGAAAAAACTCTAATATCACTGTTAAGATAGATAAGATAAGAAAAGAGGTTGGATTTAGTAAACAGGCGCTAAATTATGATGAAAAAACTCTAATATCACTGTTAAGATAGATAAGATAAGATAAGAGGTTGGATTTAGTAAACAGGCGCTAAATTATGATGAAAAAACTCTAATATCACTGTTAAGATAGATAAGATAAGATAAGAGTCACTTTATTATCCCGTATGGGAAATTCTTTTTCACAGAGTGTTTAACAGCACACGCGTGGTACATATATCTTACGTATCATTATATATAAACAAACTCAATAAGTCAATAACAGACATCCATGGCGTGACATGGAAAGAACCTTAATGAAATGTGGCACACATCT